>QLTV01004085.1:2858696-2896056 GCA_003457575.1 Thermophis baileyi
TATATATACACAGATCCATTGTTTCACTATTTCATCAGTGAATTTGCTAAAAGAGATATTGCAGTCATTGTACCAACAAGTCTGTTGTACAATATGTATATAAAGATCCTCAAAAGAAAAACAACACCTTTAGAATGATCCTATTCATAGCTCACCATTCAATCCTCGAATAAAGCAAAGCCTGAATAGAATAAATCCACCTTTGTCCTTTGCCTTCAGGAGATGTTGTAATATTCCTCTCACATTACATCTTAGAAGATGCTGATCATTGTACAAGCAGCGACTCAGCTTAATCATGCTGAAATGGCAAACAATATATTTATTTACCCTCCATATGGTCATGCATTCCCCTCATGTCCCTCGAGCACAGTACATATTCTTTCCACATGCCACACTACACCTTCCACTTTTCACGTCATTAGTAGAGTGCTCCCAATATCTCAGCTTTCCTTTTATCACATGGGTGGTGAATTGGTTCATATATGAATGTGCATACATAGTAGACCCTATAATAATGTCATCTAGTGGGACCAAGAGGTACATCTTCTCTTTTGTAATGCCTGCCCTATGGAACATCATTCCCCTGAGATTCAATAGTCCTAGCTGTCTGCAAGCAGAGGTGGGTCCCTCCCGGTTCGCACCAGTTCTATAGAACCGGTAGCAAACCGCTGGTGACCAATGTTCCCTCTGACATTGAAAATTGTTGTGCGGCAGTTGGAAACTGCTGCATGGTGATTTCCTGTCAGGTGCGCGGCCGCGCAGCAATGTTCCCTCTGACATTGACAATCGCTGCGCAGCAGTTGGAAACTGCTGCACGGCGATTTCCTGTCACATGCGCGGCTGCGCAGCCACGCAGCTTAGAGGGAACATTGCTGGTGACAACACGGAGCTGGTTCTGTCGGTGCCGGTCCGTGGATGCCGCCATCTTTTTTTGGGAAAAAAAATTTTTTTGGGGAATTTTTGGGAATTTTTCTTCTTCTGCGCATGCGCAGAAGCCAAGTCCCCGGCACTGCGCATGTGCCTCCATCTTGTTTTTGGATTTTTTTATTTTTTTTGCAAATTTTTGGCACTGCACACGCCCGCGTGGTACGGCCATGCGGCGCATAATGCGCGCACAGCCACGCGGCGAGGGAGGAAGCGAACACGGCGAGGGAAGAACCCACCCCTGTCTGCAAGGAATATAAATCCTTCCATTCCCCACCATCCAGTCAGAGCTGAAGAAGCTTCTTGGATGAGAAGCGAAATGTCTTCAAAGAAAAAACAAGAAAGTCCAATTGCCTCCTGAAAAAAGCACCTTTGGGACAACCATGACCTGGATGACTGAGAATCTCTACAGACTTTTAGCTATACAATTTGGGATGAACGCCCTTTGAATGGTGTGGGAGTAGGAATGGATTTCCAGAGAAAAAAGAAAAAAATGCAGACTATAAGAACCAGGAGCACTACTCAGGTGACCCTGAGGACCAGTAGTGGGTTCTAAAACCCTTTACTACTAGTTCGCGTGCGCATGCGCGTGTGACGCTTCTGCGCATGCGCAGAAGTGTCCTGGGTGGGTGGGCGGAGCCTCCCGCCGCCGCCACTACCGGTTCTAAGAACCGGGCCGAACCGGGAGCAACCCACCGCTGATAAACCTCCAAGTGCTTCAACAACCCACTAAAAGGATGCAAATGACCCGTTGTCTGCAAGGAATATAAATCCTTCCATTCCCCACT
This sequence comes from Thermophis baileyi, assembly GCA_003457575.1. Lineage (NCBI taxonomy): Eukaryota > Metazoa > Chordata > Lepidosauria > Squamata > Dipsadidae > Thermophis > Thermophis baileyi. Next base: position 2,860,409 of record QLTV01004085.1, read on the forward strand.
ATCCTGTCAGAGCTGAAGAAGCTTCTTGGATGAGAAGCGAAACATCTTCAAAGTAAAAACAAGGATGTCCAGTTGCCTCTGAAAAAGCACCTTTGGGAATAGTCCTGACCCTTTTGTCCTACTGCAAGGCCCCAAAGATTTGGCTCTTCCCCAAACAATAAGACAGATAGTGGGATGAGCATACAGTATGTAAAGTCTAAGACCTGTGAATAATATATGTGTTGATTGGCCTTAGTTGCTTCTATATTTTACCAATGCCTAAGATAATTCCAATAGCCTTAAATAGAATTTTCGAACTAGGATCCAGCCAAGACAAATGAATAATATACTGGTATTAAATATGGCTTTATAATATATACCCAAGTTAATGCATTGATATTTAATGCAAATATCTAAAAAAATGGGACAGAGTGTTTTAAAGTTTCAGGCATTTGGATTATATTGTGAATTTGGTAGATAGGAAACATTGCAATTCTGTACATTTCTCTTCCCCTCTAAATGAAAAAATACTCTTTTTTTTTTTTTTGTAATTTTACACCTTGGGCAGAATACCATTTTTTGGGGAACTAATTCACTGCTATTTTTACATTAACTTCCTCCACTTTGTTTTATATTGGCTTCCTCCAACAAATACATTTTTGATGCACGGGTTTCTGTTCCCCATTCCATTTTTCATATGTTCCTGAGTTCACAATAATGAGTAGTATCTGTTCTATGAAAGTCCCATTTATGAAATCTTTCCTGCTCGCCAACAATTCACTGTGCTTTCATTTAGAATCTATATCTATTGGGCTAATTTTATACTTACTTATTTGGGGCAATTTTACTCCAGACAAGAATATTTAAAAGAAAAATGGTCACTTTAAAAAAATAATAATATGTCTTGTTCTGATTTACATTTAAACTATTTCTAGTGCCCATATTACAGCCAGAAGCTGGTTCCTTGGTTCGTGGACTCATTGTTTGTTCCTTGTTTCGTGGACTCATTTCCCTGTTACTTTGCTGGACTGGGCGCAGCCAGAGGGTGCCGTGTGTGTGTGTGTGTGTGCTGGGACTTGCCAAGGATGTGGGAGCGTTTGGGGGGAAATTTGGAGCATTAAAGGGGAGTTAGAACACTCAGCTGGCTGTGTGACCTTCGTGCCTTGTCCTGGGGTCATCACAACTTATAAATGTCATTAATGCAGTTCTGATTGTGATTTGTTGGATACGATAGCTAGCTAGCTAGTCATAGATGTAGGTATAGATAGATCTTAGCTGTATAATGTAAAATCATTAATACCGGTATGAGAAGAACTTTGAATATTTTTCAGCTCATAAATGACATGTTTGGAGAGTAAGTCTGCAGAAACCCAAATGACTGATGGATGGCAGCTAAATCAAGAGGGAAACCCTCCATTATTTGGTGGCGTCTTATAGTCATCTGAATTTTTTGCAACTCAGATATGGCAACCCTATTGTAGACTTCCAATTCATGACTTTCAGAAGAACAGCTCTGTTTTCGCTAATTGCAAGATGTATTGATGTTTGGACACCTGTAGTAGTGTAATAAAGGCCCAGCCCTCAGGCTTTATTTCTTCTTTTTAGCACAGAGGCCCCCAACCTCGGGGCCGTGGCCCACTAGTTTGCAACCGGGCCGTGGAAATGGTGAGCGAGTGTGCATGTGCATCCCCCCTTGTGCGAGCAGCGGGCAAGCGTGTGCATGCGCGCTCCATTTGTGTGAATGGTGGTGGGGGTGCACGCTACTCGCGCAAATGTAGCTGCACACATGCATACTTGCCCGCCGCTCACGCGGAACCATCTTGTCTCCCCCCCTTTGCTGGTCCTCAAATCAGGAAAGTTTGGGGAACTCTGTTTTAGTAGATTGGTTTCAGAGAAAAAATTGCCATTTTTTCCCTCAGAATATTTATCAATTTTGTGGTTAAAATTGATGTTTTTGACATGCCAGTAGGCTCAAACAAGAACAACAACAATTCTGGAACTCACTCCGAAACTGGGGCTTCACTAGCACTATAAAGTGACTATTTCTACAGGACGTGTTTCTGAAGCATTGTGGGAAAATATAATGACTACTATTCACTATTGATTGAAGAATCATTTCTGCCTGACAATTGCTACATTAAATAAGGAACTAATCAACCAAATGCATGGCTGGAAATACCCTTGTTAAGATTTGAGGATTCATAGAGATGATTTCCTCTGAACAAAATTAAATGAATAATAAGAATTGGACAATGAAACGAGGGAGATAGAAAAAAAACCCCACCTTCCCGACTCATATTCCTTTGATAAATGTTTAACTACAATAAAAAGTGACATCTCACTTTTATGAATACTAGAAAGCAAACTCTCAAGACCATTTCTCAAAGGGAAGAAAAATTGCTTATGCACAAACTTAACCATTTGAGAAAAATTGCCTAAGTAAATGAATAATTTACAGCAGTGTTTCCCAACCTTGACAACTTTAAAATGTCTAGACTTCAACTCTCAGAATTTTCCAGCAAGCATAATTTACAGTATTAATTCATTGCAGTATTCAAATTTGAAACAACTAGTTTTGGTGAGTGTTGCTAGAAAGCTAAAGTGTCGCTCGAAGCTTTTCTAGATTGATTTTAAAGATATATTGCATCTGGGCAATCTATACTGAGGATTCATTTATTTTTTGTAATGAGAACATTACAAAATATTATATTACTATTATAGTATATATATACATATATATAATAGTTTCTGATTAATAAGTCCTCTGGCTGTATTTAATTGTATGCCTACAACTTTTCTTAACTTAATAGAATACTATCTAGCTTGTCCCACTCCCCCCCAAATGTAGCATATATGGCAAGGACATCTGGCAGAAGATGGAAAACGTCTGTATGATTCATTAATGTAATGGAAACCATAAAGAAAATAAATATTTTTATGAGGCTCCCTATACATTACTCATTTTATCAGGTTCAGAATGCATTACTTTTCACAGCTCATTTCCAACATTATCTAACTTCATAATGTGGCGAACCATATGTGTCCATTAGGAATTCTTATTAACTCCCAGTGTTGGAGAATGTTATTAGTTAATAGGGTTAATTATTAATTAGCCTGAAATCAATCACTCTAGCTATCTATCTCTAAGTGCAGTGTGAGTAGACAAATAAGTACTGTTACTATTTCAGTTTGCTTTTTTTGAATATTCACATTTGGGAGGAGGGGAAATTTGGGAGGAATGAAATGTTAGTACCACTTTATAATGCCTTGGTAAGGCCACACTTAGAATATTGCATCCAGATTTGGTTGCCAGAATGCGCTGAAACTCTAGAAAGAGTGCAGAGAAGAGCAACAAAGATGATTAGGGGATTGGAGACTAAAGCATATGAAGAATGGCTTCAGGAATTGGGTAGCTTAATGAAAAGGACTAGGGGTGACATGATAGCAGAGTTCCAATATTTGAGGGGCTTCCACAAAGAAGAGGGGGTCAACCTATTCTCCATAGCACCTGAAGGCAGGACAAGAAGCAAAGGATGGAAACTAATAAAAGAGACAACCAACCTAGAACTAACATTTATTTATTATTATTCCTGACAGAACAATTAATCAGTGGAACAACTTGCCTCCAGAAGTTGTGGATGCTCCAACACTGGAGGTTTTTAAGAAGAGATTGAACAACCATTTGTCTGAAATGGTATAGGGTTTCCTGCCTGAGCAGAGGGTTGGACTAGAAGACCTTCAAGCTCCCTTCCAACTCTGTTATTCTCCTTACATTAAAGAAACAGAAGCAAAACACCCTTGCTAATGCTCTTCTCCCAATTGATGATGAAGAGGAGAAGAGATTTAAAATCTAAGACCAAACAGATTTACTTAGGATTAAATCTCTGTAGAAATAATAAATATGAATGAGAAGCTAGCGCCTTACGTATAATTTCAGGTTTTCTTAATAGATTGACCATGAAAAGAAAATTGAAACATGGATTGGAAAGTGGGGAGGTTTACTAATAGAACATGGCCACTCTCTGAACTGTCCCTTCTCTTCAAAGTTGTCTGATTAAAATCTCAGTTTGAAAACATTTTAGTTCTAGACATGACATGAATGAAATGCTGAAATGTAAAAATAACTACTCTGCTTTTTATTTTTTATAGAGGAGACATAGCATTTAATTATTCAGTCCTACCAAATAACTATATCTTTTTAAGTAGAAAAGGGTATAACAGTATTTTAAAACTTATCAATCCATTCCTTTTTTTAATTTTTTTTAATTGTTTCTCATATTTGCATGTAAAGGAGTATGCTGCGTCCACCATAATTACATGACAATCCTGTAGAACAGGTTGGGTTGGGCAAGTGTATTTGACTTAAGGTTACAGAATCAGCTCCATCAGGCTGAACCTGAATCAAAGCACTATATGCCACAGTTGAGTATTTCTCCTTCAAGCGGAGCTTGACTTCTTTGTGGACACATCCATTTGGGTTTCTTTAACAACAAAGTTGAAGTGGTTTGCTATTGTCTTCTTCCAGAGTGTTTTCAAGAAGATGCTCCAGTTCTGGATACCTATTGCTATCTTTTTCTGGTGTAACAATTTTCAATTCACAGAGGATTTATATGAATTCTTTGATTCCCCAGTCAGAAGTCTATTCTGTCTGCTCATTCTGAAATCTGTGGCATTACAGCTGCGTGTAGCTCTTAACTTCCATAGTTCCCTCTGAATGTACCACTGAAAACTTTCTCATTATTTTGAGGTAGGAAACAGAGAAAAAAACATAGCATAAGCCTTAAAGGTAAAGGTTCCCCTCGCACATATGTGCTAGTCGTTCCTGACTCTAGGGGGCGGTGCTCATCTCCGTTTCTAAGCCGAAGAGCCAGCGCTGTCTGATGACGATTCCATGGTCATGTGGCCAGCATGACTAAATGCCGAAGGTGCACGGAACGCTGTTACCTTCCCACCAAAGTGGTCCTTATTTTTCTACTTGCATTTTTACATGCTTTCGAACTGCTAGGTTGGCAGAAGCTGGGGCAAGTAACGGGAGCTCACTCCATTATGCAGCGCTAGGGATTCGAACCGCTGAATTACCGACCTTCTGATCGACAAGCTGAGCATCTTAGCCACTGAGCCACTGCGTCCACTAGCATAAGCCTTAGGTTGGTGGTAATAGCTGACTGAATTCATCAGGGGTCAGAAACTAAGCAGTGTTGGATCTGATTAGCATTTATTTTACTTTATTTTAGTTAAAAAATATTTTATAACAACTTAAAAAATACAAAAGGAGTAAAATGTACAACATGTAAAAAAGCAGCTAATCAACCATAAAAAATTAAACAAAGAAAAAGAAGAAGCATTTGAGATTGCTAGTGACTTCCAAGCCTGTAGACTTAATTGTGACATTAAAAAATATATAAAGATGACAGTAGTAAATTCTTATTGTCTTATTATCAAGAAAACAACATGGCTGTATCAACGTATCAACTTAATGATTTTATCCGTTGTGTTTTATGACTGGTGATTTTAATGTTTTTTAGTGTTTTAAAGTTTTTATGCTGTAAGACGTCCAAAATCATTGGATACAAGATGAGTGGCAAATAAATTTCATTAAAAAACGAACAAACAAACAAACACATAAATAAAGTTGAGCTCAACATAATGGTGTTTTTTTTCTTTCAAAGGAAACTTATAGAGTTAAAAAAGAACTTATTCCAAGTAGTATAACGTGAAAATCATAGATTTTACAGCCCCACTGATTTTCCTATTGTTGTCTGTTCCCCCCACCCCCTACAAAGAATAAAGAAGTCAGGTCTACAGCTACTCAAGATTGCCCAATCCTGGATAAGATCTAAGAAGAATCTAGCCACAGGATCAGGAATGTTCCCTAAATATGTCTAGAGTTACACTGACTATTAAAGTAAGATGTCGAAGCGGCCCAGGAGAGCTGGGAGTTAATAAGCCATCTGCTATATTCTCTTCACAGACCCTGCTTGCTGGAACATCTGTTTTAGGAAAAGTCTGTGCCATGAGAAGTTGCAACATAGAACTGAAAACGTGTGAATAGATTCATGAGGGAATGTTGTTTGCCTCTTCAATTGCATCATGGTTCCATCACTGCGGGGAAATTTGTTTTATGAAGCTCAGCTACCACATCTGTTCTGTGCTCCTGTTTTGTTGCTTATTTTAGAAACACCAGCATGGGCTTCTGATTGGCTACTTTCCTCCCCGAGTAGCGTGATGATTGGTTGCGCACTCACACTTTGTTGTGTGGGTCTCATTCCTGTTTGATTGTGTGTGTAGCATGCTGCATACAAATGGGGTAGGATAAAGCAAGAAGCCTTTTGAAGCAACTGTTGTGATCTCGGGGAGATGTCCTTGATAGAGCTTTTTCAGATTTTTCAGCTCATTAAAAAGACAAACCATATGCCTGTAACCACAGCCAGAGTGTCTACTGTCAAAACATTAAGAGAGAGGGCTAGGCTGGGTTAATAAATTTAGCACTAGAGAGCTAGACTAAGAAAGGTGAGGTTAGCCCTACTATTACTGAATGAGAAGGAACAAAGCAAGTTAGAGGGGCTTTTTGTCCAGGAATCACCAGGGGGGGGGGTCTTAACTGACTCCATAGCTGTTATTTGAGAAAAGTTGCTCTCCTCTCAAAGGAACAAATTCAGTTGACTTGGTGACCAATCTAGTGCAGCTGTGGCTAAAAAGGCAGGATGAAGCTGTGATTATGGAGGCCTTTGACAAGGATTGGCATTAGCAACTAACAAGACACGTTCATTAACTCTTGTTGGAAGAAATATCCATCTGGTTCAGTTCCAAGTGGGGAGAAAGACACTGGAAACATGGAGGCTGATTGGAAAGATGGTTTATCGATGAACAGGACCACATGGGTTTGAGGTCCTGGGCAGCTGACCACATGGAGTTGAGAATGAGGGTTATTTATACCTTCTCTTGGGCCTTGCCCTTGCCCTTGAGCTTCCTGTTCCTGTGCAAGAGCATGTATTCTATTGGCTGTTGTAGGGGTAACTTTGTAGGTTGTCTGAGTTAAGTTTGGTTGAACTGTGCTGATGCAATGAAGGGGCTTGTTGTGCAATTCCTATTGTGGCTGAAGACTAACCCTACCTTTGTTCAGAAAATCCTGTATTGAATGGATCAACAAATCTGCATTTCTAAAAGTTGGCCCCTTAGTTTCTACTTGGGGCAGAGAGCTGAGGCTCTAAGTTTCTGTCTTTAGAAACATGTTTCTCCTTTAGGGAAAATATAATATTCTGCTTTTTTAATATTTCCTAAAATATTTCATTCTTCTAAGAGGGGTGGGTGCTAACTTTCTACACTCTACCTGAAAGATGCTACCCTTTGAAGGGTCATCCATGCCTTCTCAAGGATGGATTATTGCAGTATGCTGCTTTTGGAGACCACTTAGACCCGTGATGGCGAACCTACGGCATGCATGCCACAGGTGGCACGCGGAACCATATCTGAGGGCACGTGAGGCGTTGCCCTATGTCAGCTCCAGTGCGCATGTGCGTGCTGGCCAGCTGATTTTCGGCCTTGGGGAAGGCCGTTTTTGCCCTCCCCAGGCTTCAGGCTTCCCTGAAGCCTGGGGAGGGCGAAAAACGTCCCAACGGGCCTACCGGAACTTCAGAAATAGACTTCCGGTTTGCCCATTGGGCTGTTTTTCACCCTCTGGAGGCTTCAGGAGGCTTCCCTGAAGCCTCTGGAGGGCGAAAAACAGCCCAATGGGCAAACCGGAAGTCCATTTTCTGAACTTCTGGTTTGCCCGTTGGGCCGTTTTTCGCACTCCGGAGGCTTCAGGGAAGCCTCCTGAAGCCTCCGGAGGGTGAAAAACGGCCCAACGGGGGGGCATGCATAGGGATGCGTGCATGTGCAGTGCGGCACACGTGGGGGTGGTGGTTGTGTGCCGGCACGCACACGCACGCGCTCCCATTTTTGGCACGCAAGAAGAAAAAGGTTCGCCATCACTGACTTAGAAGCTGTAGCCCAACTGCTAGCAGAAGACTAGATGGGCACTTCATCACTGGAGGTTTTTAAGAAGAGACTGGACAGTCACTTGTCTGAAATGGTATAGGGTCTCCTGCTTGAGCAGAGGGCTGGACTAGAAGACCTCCAAGGTCCCTTCCAGCTCTATTCTGATTGATTGACAGTTTCCAGACTACTGTAGCACCAAGCTAACAGTACTGCATTGATTGCTAGTTGACTTCTAAGTACAATTCATAATCCTGGTAACTATGTATAAACTCTATGTAGCTTCCTACTAAGCTCTCTGCAGTCCCTATTCTGAGTATATCCAGCCTGTCCATTGCATGTGCCCCATTCCAAAGACACTAAGTTTCAGTGAGAGAGAACAAGGAAATAATGTTTCTCAATATTAGCTGTGTTCTTGTAGAACATCCTAGCCCTAGAAAATTCACATAGTTCCTCTCCAATGTTCTTCAAAAGAGTGTTCAAAAGTTCTGAAGTATTTATGATACCCAAAGATTGTGAACTGGATGGTACGGATTATATTATTTTCATCAGTTTTAATTTAGTTGTAGGAGCCAGATGGAGCCCTAAGTCATTGGTTGTTCATCTTCTTATCCAAGAAGTCATCCAATGTCATAAGATTTCTACAAAGTTTTTACTAGTTGCTCTGTCCCTTACTGTCTTTCTTATTTCATTTCTTCACAGTTCTCTTTTTAGCTCTTTCTACCGATTCAGAATGCAACTTTTAAAAGCAATGAGACAATCTCCTGAACAAAAGCAAAATACTTGGTAAGTTTGACCGAATTATATTAAGGCACTAATCAGCAACATTGTCAGATTCACTAAGTTCTTACCTGTCCAAACATACAACTCTGCAGTATTAAATTAGAATGATATCACCTTCCTAAAATCATCTATCAGAAATTTAAAATATATCCACAATTTGTGATATAGTAGCCTGTCTATTCTGATCAGAGCATATTATTTTGACTTTGGAACTGCACAAGAAATATCTATTTCTGGTTATAAAAATATGATAATGAAGAAGGAGATAGTATTTCAGCATTCACGTACACACATACATCAGTGAGAATGCACCATATTTTTAGCTCAAAAATGAAAATTCTAATCAGTAATTATGGAGGAAGCAGACTTGAACCTTGAAAAACAAAATTGTCTCTAGCACCTCAAATCAACAATATAGGACATAATCAAAAGGCAGCCTCAAAAACAAAAGAATTGACAAATGAAGCTTCATTTCTCATTACGATTAATGCAACTTGACTCCAAAGCACTTGTTTTGATGGCCAAGATCTACAGCAGGGGTGTCAAACGCAAGGCCCGGGGGCTGGATCTGGCCCACAGGGTGCTGAGATCTGGGGTCGCCCTGGAAACAGCGAAGGACCGGCCCACGGTGCCTCTGCCAGCAAAAACGGAGCATGCAGCCCTCCTGAGCTCCGTTTTTGCTGGCAGAGCGCTTGGGCCACCACAGGCACCCCTGACATGAGTGACATTGAGCGGGCCATGCCCACCTTGGCCCCCCGAGGTCAAACACAACCCTGATGCAGCCCTCAATGAAATCAAGTTTGACACTCCTGATCTACAGTTTAGAAGGTCAGGAGAGCATCAAAATAAGTGGGCTTCATTATATCTGTGGATGACTATGTATCTGAAGGTTTGTCTTGCTTTTGTTTGATAGTGAAAGGCATAACTGGGATTATACTACCATTTCCCTCAAGATCACAGAAAACCTCCCCATCAAGAGAAGGTCAAAAGGAAGTGCCTTTTGGATTCCTAAGACCTATCCCAAGGTCTTGCATTAGATTTAAAAGAAGCTTAAAGGATGCTGAGTAAATAACTAGTTTGCAATCTGGCAAGCAGATTTAGTGGTAAGATGCTAACAGAGATAAGTAGATTAAAAAGTCTATAAAAAGATTGAATATAGCGCTATGGTAGTGTCCAGTTGGGCTGCTTAACTATGAAATATTGACTGAACTATTCAACATCTCCAATACAGCTCATCTGTCTGGAACCCACACTACATATCGGACATTAATACAATTGAGAATGTCCAGAGATATTTCACGAGAAGAGTCCTCCACTCCTCTGTTTGCAACAGAATACCATATGCCACCAGACTTGAAATTTTGGGCCTAGAAAATTTAGAACTACGCCGCCTTCGATCAGACCTAAGTGTAGCACACAAAATTATATGCTACAATGTCCTAACTGTCAATGACTACTTCAGCTTCAACCGCAACAATACACGAGCTTGCAATAGATACAAACTTAATGTAAACCGCTCCAAACTTGATTTCAAAAAATTTGACTTCAGCAACAGAGTGGTCAATGCCTGGAATACATTACCTGTCTCTGTAGTTTCTTCCCCAAACCCCCAAAACTTTAACCTTAGACTGTCTACTGTTGACCTCACCCCATTCCTAAGAGGTCTGTAAGGGGCGTGCATAAGCGCACCAGCATGCCTACCGTCCCTGTCCTAACGTCCCCATGTATTCGTAAAATATCATGTACTCATTACCATGCTTGTACTTCTTATATATTCACAATCATGTTTATACTTTGTCTGTAATCATATACACGTTTGACAAAAAAAAATATCTATTCCACCTTCTTAAAGAATAAGGCAGTATTTGAATTATGAACAGAGACACAAATACATCCAATTCTCTGCCTGTATTTTAGTCATGCAATAACTTTTAAGATTTTACAGATTCTGAAAGTCTTTGAGATTAGATCTATCAACAAAAGCAGTAGTTTTGGTCCCATTTTCTGTGTTTACATGCACACTTACAACTGCAAGCTTGCAATGGGCAAACACCAGTGTCCATTATCTTTTTCAGTGATCCTATCTTAACCCAGATATTGCGTGTTCATTATTATTTTAGGAAACTATATACTGCATGCCAAAACACATTTGTTTGTAAATTAGTTCCATTGTTTGCATAACCAACCGTGCAAAGGATATTTCAGCTTTTATTTTATTTCTATATTTTATTTTTATTTAAGTATCTACAGTTTATTCTAGATAATTAAAGGGTAAAATTTATTTTAATATTCGTCAATGGAACCTGATGCACTATAGCAGGGGTGTCAAACTTGATTTCATTGAGGACCACATCAGGGTTGTGTTTGGGGGGCTGGGGTGGGTGTGGCAAGGTGGGCATGGGCAGCTCGATGTCACTCGTGTCGGGGGCGCCTGTGGTGGCCAAGTGCTAAGGCAGGACTTGCCTCAGACCCTCTCTTCCTCTCATTATATCCTTCCTTCCTTCCTTCCTTCCTTCCTTCCTTTCCTTCCTTCCTTCCTGGGGGGATCCATTGTCTCCTTCCTTCCTTCCTTCCTTCCTTCCTTCCTTCCTTCCTTCCTTCCTTCCTTCCTTCCTTCTTCCTTCCTTCTCTTCTTTCTTCTTCCCTCTTTATTCTCCTTTCTTCTTCCTTCCCCTCTTTCTTTCTTTTTCCTTCCTTGCTCTCTTCCTATCTTCCCCTTTTTCTTTTTCGTCTTTCCCTTTTTTCTTTCCTGTCCCTTCTTGGATGCTCAAATGCAAAAGGGGAAACATTTCTTCTTTTGTTTTGTTTTTAGTTTGTTTTGCTAGCCCTCTGCCAGCGAAAATGGAGCCTGGGGGGGCAGCACGCAGCCCTCCCGAGCTCTGTTTTTGCTGGCAGAGGCATTGCGGGCTGGTCCTTCGCTGTTTCCAGGGCGGCCCTGTGGGCCAGATCTAAGTACCCCATGGGCCAGAACCGGATCCACAGGCCTTGAATTTGACACCCCAGCACTATAATTTTCTTTATAAAAGTATCTGACACTCTGGTGGTTGTCACCAGATGTCCCTGTTGACATTCCCACATGGCTGCTTATATATACAGAAATAGAAGCTGGAAAGAAGAGGTGTGATATACATACACAGCTCAACTGATCTGGACTGAGAAACAGCTGGGAAGTAATTGCTGCCCTTTGCTTATTGGCCTTAGCCTTGAATTATATTGCTATTGTTTAGAGTGGAAGAGATAAACACAGTTTAGCATATTCTTGCGATTATCCTTAAAGTAACAACACTAGATCACTATTAGCCCAATATTTTGGCTATACCTTTTGTTTACTTCATAACAGAGTTTTAAAATGATAGTTGCATTTTTAAAAATTTTGCCCTGTTCTTCTATCACTGTAATTTTAAAAAAAATATGAATTGTGAATAGCCCTGGAAATTGAGTAAGCAGATATCCTATTTTACAGACAACTATCTGTCTCGTATCCTTCACTAGATTATTCCATTGGTAAGCAGCTGACACTGTTCACACATCCCTTGAGGTCAGAAGGAGCGAAGGTTAGGTGAAAAAAGAGAACAAGTGGGAACAGCATAACCATGTTTCCTCCCTTTGAGATTAATTTTAATAGTCCTATAATAGTCAATATCTAAACGATATCATCATAAATTATCCCAGTTTTCATTTCCAAGATTAGATTAAAACATGTATGTACGGTTGTGTGGTTCCATAGACAGAACTAAAAGAAGAAACACATAACACGTAAAATTAAGCAGAAACCACAAACTATCAAATATAAATCTCTGCAAAGCTTTCCAAAGTGGGCCTCTTGACATTTTACAATTTAGGCTGACTCCCTAGTTTGACTTGGATGACATAGATTATTGGCTTGACTAGATTAAAATCTTCATTACAGAGAAAGAGGAAGCTATAACCAACAGTTGATTGCTCATTGCTCATTCAAAGCTGCAAAACATTCTGATAGTCTTGGGAGTTTATTTATTTTATTTGTTTATTTGTCAAACATGTACAAGATAACAAGTATAGGTATGAACATAAACATAAACAAAGGAAGTAAGTACAGATAAATGGGGACAGTAAGACAGGGACGGTAGGTACGCTGGTGCACTTATGCACACCCCCTTTACGGACCTCTTAGGAATGAGGTGAGGTCCATGGTAGACAGTTTGAGGTTGAAGTTATGGGGGTTTGAGGCTGTAACAACTGAGTTGGGTAGAGCATTCCAGGCGTTGACCACTCTGTTGCTGAAGTCATATTTTCTGCAATCGAGTTTGGAGCGGTTTACCTTGAGTTTGTATCGATTGTTTGCCCCTGCATTATTGTGGTTGAAGCTGAAGAAGTCGTTGACAGGTAACATGTTGTAGCAGACAATTTTGTGTACTATGCTTAGATCGGACCGCAGGTTTCATAGTTCCAGATTGTCCAAGCCCAGAATTTCAAGCCTAGTGGCATAAGGGATTCTATTGTGAGTAGAGGAGTGGAGTACTCTTCTCGTGAAATAGCAACAACTCAGTGGAAAAATGAACTAAAATACTATATTCTAATCCAGGTATGAGTACAAAATCAGGCTGATTGTCTTGCTGGTAATTTGCATAGAAGTAATGCTTTCAGGGCATTTCTTGCCTCAGTTTCTCCATCTATTCTTGGAAGGGAGAAGGCAGATGGAATTTAACATCTAGTAGCTGAAGCTGAATTTTCCAACAATGTGATGTGAGTTTGTTTGTTTGTTTATATTTCATAGTTCTTAACCACCCATCTCCCTCGTTGTGCGAGCCTCTGTCAGAAACCTGACGATTGGGCTAATCCTGATTCTCCCACTTGCTTTCCATCTTGTTTAAAAGAAGTGTGAGCTTTCCCCCCTGACAGTTCGTTTAACTACGTTTGTTGGTTTATTTGTAATATGATTTATTAAAATACTACCTTTCCTGGTCATTGAAAGTTAAAAGTTATTCAAAAGCTAGCTGCACGTAACCATATTCTTCAGCAGAGCAGCGATTTGGAAATAATTATGGAAAAGTGCTTTGAAAAATGTGTGAGAGCATAACCATAGCAACCGTTGGCAACTTTTTAAAGTGCCTAACAAAACAACCCTCCGAAGTTCATCTCGGAGTGATACTTAGAAGGCAGCTGACCATCTGACTGACTAATAAGAGCACAATTGCCATTATCAGGGGAAAAAAGTGTGTTGAAAGCTGGGGGCCCCTTGCTAATCTGTGAGTCTGTACCAGGGGTGAAATCCAGCAGGTTCTTACAGGTTCTGGAGAACCGGTAGCAGAAGTTTTGAATAGTTCGGAGAACCGACAAATACCAGAGTGGCCCCAGAGTGGTGTGGGAATGGAATGTTGTGACCCAGCACGGCAAGCCCCCAGGAAACGACACACACACACACTGTTGTCCAAAATAAAGAAGGATTTATCACTAATACAAGCTTAGTAATAAGTTAATTTCAGGGTTTCTCCCAAAGTGCTTGTTGCAAATCACAGAACACTTTGGCCTTCGGGATTTCAAATACAAAAAAACACAAACAGATCATTAAGTCCTTAAATTCCTCACTTGTTGGAATTGGCCGAGAGCCCGGACTGGAGTTAGTCCAACTGATATCACCAAAAGTGTAAACAGCAACCAGGTAAAATACATGTGTTGTTGTGTTGTTTAGTTTCCGTTGTGATTCAACCTTATATAGTCTTAGGGCTTGGCCCATCTGCCTGCAGGTTTACCTGTGAGGAGACCTCCTCCTACAGAGCCACTCTTGCCGGCTAGCTGCCCATGGTTGGTTCTTGGTCTTCCGGATCCATGAGCAGCTGCGCGGGACTTGGGCAAGCCACAAGATTTTGCAATATCTTTCCCCCAGGAGTGGGGAGGGAATGGGGATTTTGCAGTATCCTTCCCCTGGAGTGGGGTGGGAATGGAGATTTTGCAGTATCCTTCCCCTGCCACGCCCACCAAGTCACGCCCACAGAACCGGTAGTAAAAAAATTTGGATTTCACCACTGGTCTGTACTATATCTTCAAAACATAGTAAAAACTACAAAACCTCCTTTCTGCCATCAGAACTTAGGCTCTTTCTAAGAATTTCAGGTCAAAACACTTTGACACAACCAGTTTAAACCATGCAGCATAATTGACAGATACATCCTGGTAAACTATCGCCTGCTATTTATGATGATTAGTAAGTGCTTTCATTTCAGAGTATTACGTCTGCAATGATGTAGATCTTCTATGTAGAGATAATATTTGTTTATCAAGAAAGGAGCTGCCAGTGTCTGGAAAGGTTTATATCAGTAAAATAAACATGGAGTGCTGGCAAATGAAATGTTAGTGAAATGCTCTATTTACTTTCTGTATCGAATTTTTAATTTCATTTCCCCATTTCGTAAGGGAAAAACCAATACAACCATGATAGTGAAGAGGAATGGGAAATCCCAGAACATTCTGCGCTATTCCTGATATCTAATCTTTGTGTCTTCCTCTTCCTCCCCCCTCCCCTCACAGAGTGAAATGTTGGTACCAATCAAATATGACACAATAGTGTAAATTAGTCTGCTTTTTTTTTTATCCTTTCACCTGGTAGTTGTTATAAAGGTGGGCTTAGCCACCAGGTAATTTCTAGTTTGCTACCATGATCCAGGACATCAGAGGTGGAGCATTTTGATTAACAAAGCAATAACCAGTCTTCTTAAATAGCTAACTAACTTTATTATTGTTACTGATCGGCATTAGGCTTCCTAAACAGGCTGAATTTCATTTAACTTTCACGTTCTGTAAAATAAATTAGAGCCAGAAGTAAAAGAAATAGAAAGGGACAACCTGTCTAATATCATGCAGTCATGTAATCAGTAAGCCCTGACAATCTCTGTCCAAGTGTTCTGACCCGGTTAAATCAATGATTCCTTTATTAGGAGTCTCAGTCTCCCCTCCCCCTCTCTCATGAATATTTGTCTGCAACACCTATTCATCTCCTCCCCCTGCCTTTTATCCCCAGAGCTAGGGTGGGGCTTCGTTAGCAGACGTGGCTCTTCCTTCCCAAAGATCGGATCACGAATTTCCACTGTTCTCCTCTCCTCTGCCTTCTGTGCATCCGTGCATCAGGCACTGGACCCAGCTGTTCATCCTCTTCTTCATCAACCACCTTCAGAACTGGGGGCTGTTGACTCTCCATCTTTGCTAGTAGCGGTGGCTCTTCCGTCCCAAGGATCGGCCCATAGATTTCCACTGGTCTCCTCTCCTCTGCCTTCTGCGCATCCGCGCGTCAGGCACTGGACCCAGCTGTTCCTCCTCTTCCTCATCAGCCACCTCCAGACCTGGGGGCTGTTGACTCTCCATCTGAGGGCTGATGGACAGCCCAGGCTCCACTTCTGTCTCTATCTCTGACAGCTCCATTCCCTCTTCCCCCTCGGAGCTCTTAGGTTGCCTTGATGCTGGCCCTGACTCCCACGCCTCCTCCTCCTCATCTGATTCGGCTGCTGGAGGGGCTGGCGGCCAATAGGCCACAACACCAAGTGTGTATACTGGACTATCTCCAGTTATACATTCTGAAAAGAAGCTGAAACCTAAAAAATTATGCACCAAAATAACAAATAACTTAGAATGACTGTACGAGAATTTCTCGTGAAAATCTCCCTCACTTGTAAAATTGCGCTGTTGCAAATGTAGCCTTTATCTTTCTGGAATAAACACAAGGTTTGTTAAGTGTTGTATTTCTAGGCTTTTGGCAAGAAAATCCAAAGCACTTTCCTTTCTATTTTTCTAGTAGCAAGATGAAAGCTGATGTCCTTGGAAGAAAGGTATACTACAGTGTGAAAGTATTGTGATTCTGTCAGACAACAGTCAACTCAAACTCTTGCTTGGGCCATTTGGGATTAAAAGTTCACCTAAAATTCCCAGTCCTTGGGAGATGAAAATAGCTGATTGTGGGGTGGTTTGAGTCAACTATTAACATCTCCAACACAAGTGGAGAGTGGCCATCCCAACATCTGCATGAATTCTTTGGGTAATCATCATCTGTAAATAGCAATTGTAAACAAGAAGCATAGTTTGGTGTCATGTACAGTTAAAATGATCCATCCATATAATGAGCCACGGTGGCGCAGTGGTTAGAGTGATGTATTGCAGGCTACTTCTGCTGACTGCCAGTTGCCTGCAATTTGGCAGTTCAAATCTCACCAGGCTCAAGGTTGACTCAGCCTTCCATCCTTCTGAGATCGGTAAAATGAGGACCCAGATTGTTGGGGGCAATATGCTGACTCTGTGAACCGCTTAGAGAGGGCTGTAAAGCACTGTAAAGCGGTATATAAGTCTAAGTGCTATTGCTAAGCCTTTCCAAACTTATGGGATCATCCAAGAATCCACTGCATGTGCCTGGCCCGAGCAGATCTCGCTGCAAGACACTGGGGCCCTCCCTTACAGATTGTTGGATAACATACCACCAATAAAATGGACTTCTTCTTACTTCCTAAATCTCTCAAAGACAGGAATCTTCTGGTGCAGAACAACACATTCTGAACTCTCTCCTCTTTCGTCTATGGAGATTCTCAGTCATTCAGGTCATGGCTGTCAAAAGGTGCTTTTTTTGGGGGACACAGATAAACCTCCAGGTGACCTTAACGACCTGCTAAAAGAATGCAAACCAAAAAAAAATTTCGAAATTCAAAAAAAATAAAAACCCAAAAACAATATATATAGAAAAAAAAAAAAAAAAAATAAAAAAAAAAAAAAAAAAACCCCAGAAAGTCCAGTTGCCTCTTGAAAAAAGCAACTTTGGGCCTCTCCTCTTTCTTAAACTCATAGCAGAGAACACACAATCTATTTAGGTCACATACCATATGATTCACTTTTGTCTTCCATTCAGTGCTTCGTAGTCAAGATGGAGCCCTTTCCTTGGCTTAATAGAAATGGCTAAGAACGTCCCTAACTTGATGAACCATGGGGCATTAGGAAGTCGGCCAAATGGATGGCCATCTATTCTGATTATCCTGCACTGGAGACTTGGAACAAGAGTTTGCCAAGGAGATTTGAAATTATCTCCCTTCTTAATTCATTAGAGCGTCCTTCCTATTGTGACAGAAGTTACTTCTTATAACAAAAATTACTTTAATTTACAGAGGCATATAAATTGATACAAGAAGTCCTTGTTTAGCAACTGCCTTATACTGTGATTATTCTCAATCATGATAGTATCATTTTACAGGTGGGGGATATCGAGTTGGAGAAGAAAGTGATTAAGAATGAACCATACAGACAAATTCATGTTTGCATCAGGGGTGGGTTCTAACTTACCTCGCTGCCGGTTCGCTTCCTCCCACGCCGCGTGGCTGTGCCTCGAGGGTGCGGGCATGCGCAGTGCAAAAAAATACCCCCCCCAAAAGCCAAAAACAAGATGGCAATGCATGTGCAGTGCTGGAAACTCAGCTTCTGCACATGCGCAGAAGAAAAAAAAACCTGGGAAAAAATTCCAAAAAAATAAAAATAAAAACAAAATTCCAATTTTTTTTTAAAAAAGATGGCAGCGTCCATGGACCGGCACTGACCGAACCGGCTCCGTGACATCATCGTGACATCACTAGTGGGTCGCTACCGGTTCGGGCAAACCGGTCCGAACCGGGAGGAACCCACCTTTGGTTTGCATAGAATTTATTTCTTTGTTTTTGTGCATATTTTTAAACAATGGTGTTATATATTGTTGCTCTCAAACCATATGGCTGGTAAGTGGCACTTTTCCAGAGTTGTGAACACACTGCTGTACTTCTTGATAAAATATCACGATGAATTTATGGGCCATAAATAATGAACCCAATAACTTGTGAGCATTTGTGTTGAGCTCTGAGTGAACAGCTTGATTTTAGACTGCAAGTAGGAACAGATCAAGACAATAACTAGTAATCATATTCCTTGTGCAAGAATTTATTTTCCCTTCAGGGCAAACTAATTTGGCAGAGCAGGTGACAGAAGTAAAATATCAATTAAGTTGCAAAGAGACTGACAAAGTGTTGATTGCCTCGCAAAAGTTTGAAACTGCATAGAGAAGTGTATGGCAAAGTGTGATTTGAAAAGTCTAAATAAGGAGGGTTAGTGATAATCATCAGATCTTACTTATTAAGACATCAAAGAGTCTTCTATCCAAAAAAGAAAAGTTGCTAAAACCAATCCATATACCACATGGGAAAATAGATTTGTAATAACTACCTTCAATTTTAACCTATATAAACATATTTTCAAAATGGTTACTGAACTGACTCTCTGGCTGGAATGTTCCCAAATGTTAAGATAAATATGACAGCAATATACATAATTGTGTTGGATTTGCAAGTTATCCTAAAGTTAATGTGATTTATTTGATTTGGTTTGACCTGTTGTGAAAATCCAGTCATTCTTTTTTGGAAACCATGGTTTCTGGCTTAGCATCAGAGGTGGGTTCCTCCTGGTTCGTACCAGTTTGCCCGAACCGGTAACGACCCGCTGGTGACATCACGGTGACGTCACGGAACCGGTTCTGTTGGTGCCAGTCCGTGGGCACTGCCATCTTTTTTTTTAAATTATTTTTTTAATTATTTTTTTGAATTTTTTGGGGGTTTTTTTCCTTCTGCGCATGCGCAGAAGCCAAGTTTCCGGCACTGTGCATGCATCGCCATCTTGTTTTCAGCTTTTTTTGGGGGGGATTTTTTGGAATTTTTGGCACTGCGCATGCGTGCGCGCAAAAAGCACGTGTGTGCCCATGAGGCGCGGCCACGCGGCGCGGGACAAAGCGAACTGGCAGCGAGGTAAGTTAGAACCCACCTCTGCTTAGCATGTATGTGAATCTGGCCAGTTATGCCTGCTTCTTTTTATCTTCCTTGCGTACACACAATCTTACATCATATTTTTAAGTAACTGCAACTTCTGATTTAATTAATCCTGTTGCCTGCAACTGAGGGAAAATCATGACAAAAGTGAAATATTTGGATACGACACACTAATATATATTCAATATTAAACAACAGCAACAACAACAACATGTAACTTGAATATTTTCTACCGCTTTGCAAAGTTTGATCTCAATTTTGCTCATCTGGTAAATCCAGAGTGTGATCTTTAACTCCAGTCCTCATTGGGATAGTGAAGGTTTTTATACATCCTATCAGGAGAGAACAAAATTGGAGAAGGCTGATATTAAAAATGTAGGATCTTTAATGATGAGAAGGAAAACTTCATATTTTGTATTGGCATGATTTCAAAATCGTAAAAGTATGAAAAGGTTGCCTTTGACAAGAAAGAATAGAGATTGAAAGAAGAGTGGTTTTGGTCTAGTTGTTAAGGTGCTGGCCTAGAAAACAGGATTCTGTGAGTTCTAGTCTTGCCTGAGGAATGAAAGCCAACTGGGTGACTTTAGGTCAGTCAGCCCAGCTCACTTTGCAGGGTATTGTGGAGAAAATAGGAGGAGGAAGGAGTATTATATATGTTCATTACCTTGAGTTATTTATAAAAGTAGTAAAGGTGTGATAAAACAATCTAATTGATAACAAACAAACAAACAAACAAACAAACAAACAAACAAACAAACCTAGAAAATGAAATTAGCAAGAAAAGGAGGTTGAAACCAGCCACATGTAAGAAAAGGGAGTGTCATTTCTGTTTTATGCCCATATTGATCCTTCGCCAAAGATGGGAACATTAACAAAAAACAAATAAGAGCCACCGGAGCTTAGTGAAGATCCTGGGAATGGTCCAGTCAGATCATAGCTGATCACGAATGCACTTCCTCTTTTCATTCTGTAATCATTAATGGAGAGTGAACCCTGAAGAATTATTCCTAGGTTCACAGTTGGGACAATGTGATTGTGCAGTGCCCCTTAGTGGCTTTTTGAGAACACGATCCCCATTATGTTTACCGACAAAGCCAAATGTAAAGATACGTTTTGCCTGGGACAAGAAGATCATGCTATGTTTGAAATGTCATGTATTCTCTTGGTGAGGGATTCTCCAGACCCTTGAACCATTTGTTTTATGTTTCTTCCGAAAGATCTGTTGATTTTGCCTGAGAATTCCTAGGTCTAGGGGTGACATCATAGGAGTCTAAGGACTAGAGGTGACATCATAGCAGCCTTCCAATATTTGAGATTGAAGGCAAACGAGTTCCAGGCAGAAGAAGAACAAATGGCTTCAAAATCTAAGGGACTGGTTTAGACAAAACTCAGCAGCACTCTTGATAAAAATAGGATTGCCAACATGATCGCCAACGTCCGATGACGGATATGGCGCAAGAAGAAGAATATTTGAGGGGCTGTTACAGAGAAGACAGAATTGACCAATTCTCCAAAGCACCCGAGTCCAGGTCAAGAAGTAACAGATGGAAGATTATCAAAGAGAAATACAACTAATTAATTAAGGAGTTAATTAAGAAATTAAGGAGAAATTTCTTGTTTGTGCTTTGAAAAAGTTCAAACTTTTGCATACAGCTAACGCTGTCCATTAGCTAAGATTTTGAAAGATTCGCAGTAAATGTTCGTTGCTCATCATCGTTCTTCAACCACCTGGCAAAGTAGGTCTGAAACAGTTTTGCTCAATGGGCAGGAATAAATACTTTCAAAAAGTCAGTTTCTGTGTGGTTTCTTCTTCGCTCTTCTTTCTGAACCACTATTCAGTGATTCTGAAAAACAGATCTGAAAGAAGTACAGCAGGAGATGCTGATTGTCAACACACACAAATGCAAACTTTAGCAAAATGCTGCACAGAATGACTCATTTCCCAACTTATTTACTCATCCATTAACTTTCTAATTGCTTAGAAGAACAGACACAAAGACTGACATATCAATGGTAGCCTAAAAATCATTCTGTCAAATATTGTAGTTCAATACAGAGTAACAGAATAATAGAGTTGAATCAGAGGCCTTCGGGAACTTCTTCAGCTTTGGATAGTTGAAGCCAGGCCTCGCACACCTCGGCCTATTTCTTCTACAGCCAGCAAGGCTTTCCTGAAGGCCTCTGTAGCCAATAACAGAGCTCCGGATTGATCCAGCCTGGCTGCAACTATCCGAAGGTAAGTAGTAGGGCAGCTCCCCCTCCCATCCCCACCCTAGCTTAATTCTTACCCATGCATCCTGGAGTGGGCGTGGTCTTAATTAGGTTTTATTTTGGGGGGGGGGTAGGGCTTATATTGGGCGCACGTGTAAAAATCAAGCTAGGACTTACTTTCTGAGTAGATCATATTTTCACGGTAGTTTCACAGTTGTCTAATTCAAGGCAAGAAAAGTGGGTAATTTCATATCCGGTTCCCGTCATGTGTCTTTAAAATATTGGTGAGTTATGTATATATTAACTGTATTCTCAAACTGATCCTTTCAATCTCTGCTCTGAGCGTCAGCAAAGCCAATGTTAAACACACTTGTGTTGCTCTGCTGCTCTTTTCAATGATTGGTAGTTTTGCCCCTACCTGGCCAGCAGCAGAAAGGAACTGGTTTTACTTCCTACCTCCTGTCATCTTCTCTTGTACGTGTGCTTGAGTGCAAGCGGAAAGGTCTTGTGCAAGCAAGCGTGCAACCAGTAGTTCTAAATGGCTCCATGCCCAGCAATAGAAATTGGGGCAATTTTCAAAATGGTACCTTGTGAAATATACAATTTATTTTAGCACTTTGGTGGAAAATGAGCTATTTGGAGAAATGGGCATTTCTGAATTTGATTTGCTAGAATGCGTAAGCAAAACTTCAGTTTGGATCAGGAGGCTCTCCTCACAGTCACCCATGCCCTTATCACCTCACGGTTGGATTATTGCAATGCACTCTACATGGGGCTACCCCTGAAGAGTGTTCGGAGACTACAGTTGGTCCAGAATGCAGCCGCGCGAGTGATTGTATTACATTACACCAATCCTCCGTGAGCTGCACTGGCTCCCTATTGGTCTCCGGGCTCAATTCAAGGTGTTGGTCATTACCTTTAAAGCCCTACATGGCTCAGGGCCAGGTTATCTTCGAGACCGCCTTCTACCTCATAGTTCCCAGCAACCGGTAAGATCCCACAGAGCCGGACTACCCCCGCCCTGCTGGCCTTCCGGAAAGCATTGAAGACCTGGCTTTTCCGGCAAGCTTGGGGCTGTTGATCTCGCAATTTGCGAGGTCCGGCCTTGAATGATATGTATGTATGTGATTGTTAATTGGTTTTTAAAATATTTTATGATGTTTTTAAATGTATTTTCTATACCCTGTTGTAAGCCGCCCAGAGTCCTTCGGGAGTTGGGCGGCATAGAAATACAATTAATTAAATTAAATTAAATTAAATTTTCGTAGAAATGCTGGAAGGTTGTTGCCCTTTCAGCTATTTAGGAGCACTTAAAGAAGTCTGGCACAGCAGCTGTAGTTTGTCTTCACTGTTAAGATATTCTAAGAGAAAAGTTAAATGTGTACTGTTTTGTTATGGAATTGCTTGAGACACGAATTTTGATCTATTTCTGGAAGACCCCAAAACCTCCTCCTCATTGAAAGGTAAATGCCACAGTTCCAAGGATTTTATGGCTAGTTGAAAGCAGGATTCCTCTGATCCAAAATATGTACAGGTTGAGTCTTCAGAAATATATATTCAACAGCTCGAAGTCTTCAGTGGACCTTAAGATTCTCTACAAGTTATCAGCAAATTGTAAAATGATGGAAAGGAAACAATCATATTAACTATTTAAGTTACCTAATTTAATTACAACACATGATGTTGTCCATTCATATTTGATTTTTTTAAAATAACATTTTATTACCGTGTTTCCCTGAAAATAAGACCCTGTCTTATATTTTTTTGAACCCTGAAATAAGTGCTTGGCCTTATTGCCATGCACTCAAAAGCCCGATTGGGCTTATTATCAGGGGGATGTCTTATTTTGGGGGAAACAGGGTTATTTGTTTACAAAATTTAATTATTTATAACATTAATTTATTTACAAGTAAAAACTGAAAAAAAAAAGAAATATTCCAACTTCCAACTTTCATTACTGTAAGTACTGTATATACAATTTTAGTCACCTATCACTTAAAGTACAGCAAATGATGTTTTCTTCCAATATTCCATTTCTTATCTATAAAAAAATCTATAAAGTTTTATTTTTTTTTTCCATTTCAGTCTTGGGGTCAGAAAATGTCCATTAAGGTTTACCAGAAATAGCAACACATCTACGTTAACAGAGAGAGAGGAAGTGGAAGTTAGTTGCGGGATTTTCCAGCTCTAAAAATAAAAATATCCTAACTAGCCCTTGATTTAGACATGAGATGGATCTGTATTCTTCCCTGCTCTCTTTCAGAAAGCAAAATGTTTTGGGGATTAATTCTTTGGAAGGAGGAGATCTGGTGGAAATCCCTGCTTTACATACAGTATAGGAAGGATCAACTGAAGATGCAACCTTTTGTTATTTCCTGATCTGCAAGAAATATAAAAGTATATAATTTTATATAATAATAAATTATGACTGCAATGCTACATTAGGATATTAACTACATCCCGTTCCTTAGATATTTCCACTTACATTTTAGTATTTCTTTTAACAGTTATAGTAAGAAAGAATTTTTTCAATGTCACAAAGGAGGCGGGTTGTCTAGATAATTTTTTTCTGCGGTGACAGCAAAACAGTCAAATCAATTGAGTGAGAACGGTTCCATTTCTCTGCTGCAAATATGAGTTATCGCTAAGATTTATAACTTCCATAAAACATTGCCTGGGGCAATGAAGATAAGCGATGATGCCAAGCAGTACAATGTTTCAAAATATGATCTTATGCCAGCCATCTACGAGACAACATAAATATTACAAGGCAATGTTTATGTAAATGTTTAGGATTGGGAGTACCAAAAATAATAATAAAAAAAATCTGGAATTGTTACACGTCAAATTCAGTTAAAATCCAATACCTGCAGAGGCAAGATTATGTCATATATTCAAAAGCAACAAAGAAAAAGGAAGAAAAAAAGCTTCATTTGTGGCACTTTTCTTTCTGTACTGTAGGTGACACTATATAATTAGAGATGTGATATGTCTTATTTTGTAAGACAGTTATACCGTTTATTAAGATTTAAGATGTCAATCAACAGAAAACATGGTTAAGGCTGGCCCCACTGATTATATAGCAATACATATACATATACATATACATATACATATACATATACATATACATATACATATACATATACATATACATATACATATACATATACATATACATATACATATACATATACATATACATATACATATACATATACATATACATATACATATACTGGTGTGTGTGTGTGTCATATGCATATGCATATGCATATGCATATGCATATGCATATGCATGCACCTGCACCTGCACATGCACAGTGTAAAAACCTGTTTTAGGTAGCTGCTGAAGAATGTCAAACATTCTTCATAGAATGTTCATCACCGTTTTGTTGCAATTGTCTATAAAACATATAATGATAGTTTTGAAAAAAAAAACCCTTCTCCCTAGAATACTATTCTTTGGGGAATTTTTTTTACTCTTCCATTCAATCATGTCTGATTCTTGGAGATTGCCTGGACAAATCTGCGCAGGCAAGGTTTTTCAGAAGTGGTTTGCCATTGCCTCCTTCCTAGAGCTGAGAGAAAGCATCTAGGTCAGGGGTGTCAAACTCAAGGCCCGTGGGCCGGAACAGGTCCGCGGGGTGCTTAAATCTGGCTCGTGGGGCTGGTCTGGAAATAGCAAAGGACTGGCCCGTGGTGCCTCTGGCAGCCAAAATGGGGTGGGGTGTGTGTGTGTGTGTGGCTGCGCTGCGCCCCATTTTCGGCCTGGATGGTCTCCTGCAGCACTTTGCTGGCCAAAACGGGGCATGGGGGTGCGCATGCCCCCCCCCCCGTGCCCCATTTTGGTTGGCAGAGTGCTGCAGGAGGCCATCCAGGCTGACTCCCCCCCTCCGGGCTGGCTTGCGGAGGAGAACTACAATGCTGATCCAGACGTTGAAGAAATCCTGTTTGACACCCCTGGTCTTGGTCAAAGTCATCCAGTTGGCTTTGTGCTTAGGGTGGGACTAAAACTCCTGGTCTCCTGGTTTATAGCCTGATGCCTTAATCACTATACCAAACTGGCTCTCAACTATATTGTAGTTTATACAATATACTAAATGTATATTTAGATCCTGTTTTTCTCAGAAGGGGCAATTGTAAAGGAGCCAGTACAATTTTGTGAAAGTTATAAGCACCAAAAATGAACTTCTTGTGTGGGCACAACCAGTTCTTAATAATATCATCATCTGTCAATTGCGAAAGGCAGCTTTAGTTGGAACAGATTATATCCTGTGATGATACCTTTGCACCATCAAACAACAACATCTGCCTATTCCAGGTCCTTGGGAAGGACCCATTAGGTGGATAAAAATGCCAAATCCAGTCTAAACATCTGGCTGACTGTGTGATAAACTATAATTATACAAAGACAGAATTGAGAAGAGAGCAACAGACAGTAAATGCTGCCTCAAAACAAAACAAAACAAAACAAAACAAAACAACAAAACAAAACAAAACAAAACAAAACAAAACAAAACAAAACAAAACAAAACAAAACAAAACAAAACAAAACTGCAGATTGATGGAGAATCCAACAGCCCAGAAGGAACTGGCTGTGCAGGGCAACAACCAGCTGCTGGAATGCATACATGTGCTAGGTACTGGGGCCATTTGGAGCTAGATATGTCACTAGACTGGAATGAAACATAGCAGCTTAACTCACTAGAAAAGTTTAAAAGTATTTAGGATCAAAAATAGTTTATCTTCTGCTCCCAAATATGGGTAGGGGTACATCTGCAGTAGCCTGGAAGTGGATGGAGGTTGAGATAATTCATTCATGCACAGTAAGTAAGGTAAGTAAGTAAGTAAGTAAACAAACAAACAAACAAACAAACAAAATTGGTGTCCTGTGCTGGCAAAGGGACAAGAAGAAATTATGGGTCTGGCTGCAGTCTGGCTAGCTAGAATATTTATTCCAAACAAGAATGAAGCCAAATGAACTGGTTGATTGCTCACTGCCTATGTGAGGAGATAAGTGCTTTTGTATACAATGATTGAAACCCGAATTTCCCCCCCTCTATATTCCACCTGACTTCATGATGGTGCTTGAATATGCGAAGTTTTATGTGTTTTCATAATGGCTAACTCTGGCCTGAGAACTACTGGCTGCCAGCTAAATTCTCTCTTGTACATACTCCTGAACAAACCAAAATGATCAGTCTTGTAATGCAGGAATGTCGAAGAGAGACCATCAACATTCCAAGCATGTTTAGTACAATACAGTATTATAAAAGAAGTCACTAATGGTCACATATCATCATTCATCTAGCAGAAGAGTCCTTCCCTTAGAATATGTTGGATTCCCTCCCGCCTCCCACAAAGGTCAGAGTTTTATTCCATTTTTGTTTGGAGGAAACACAATATTTATATTTTGGTTCATTTGTGAGAAGAAATCAAGAGTTGTACTGGCTCACACTATTTCTTGTTATGCAGTAAATTGGCAGAAAATGCAGTGGCAGGAGTAATTGATACTTCCTCTTACAGAAAGATAGATTGACAATTTTCTAGCAAGCTATATTTAAGAATTTTCAAAAAAAAAAAAAAGAATAATCTTTGACCGGCCTGAAGACTGAACAACATTAGTAGTATAATCCCTTAAAATTAATGTTGCCTGTTGGAGCTTTGTCCCCTGATAGATTTCCTATTCAGGAGGAGGAGGAGGAGGAGGAGGAGGAGGAGGAGGAGGAGGAACATTAATGATGATGATATGATGGTTTTCTTGTGAACTATATAGAAATGGCTTGTTACTGTTTTACAGATTATAGCTTTGATCTTCATCAAAGTAGAGACTGGATCTGAGGAGGTTCTTCCACCTGCTGAGACCATCCAGAAGCTCCTCTCAGTCAAAAGATGGGTCCTTTTTTCACTTCTTGTGGCTTGGTTTTATGGCTTTAACTGGAGTTCATTATCTTTCTGCTGTCATTTTCTCAGAATTCAAAAGGGCATGAGATAGAAAAGGGAAGAAGAAAGCAGAGATGATGCTGATCATGGATTAATTAAAATGTTTAGATATATGGAATAATAGTTATTTTGATTTGATTTTGGGGCTGCACTGATCAGTTCTTAAATCTCTTCTTTTTCCTGTCTTTCCTTCCATACAGTATGTTCAATTATTCTCTTACATGAAATGTCCAAGCTAATATTGCCAGTTTTAGTTTCTTGCTATGTAAAAGCTTTTCAGTAAGCTTATGAACGTTATGTCTTTCTTCTTTATTTCTTTCAAGCTGGTTTAGCTTTAGATTGAATGAAAATATTAATTTTAATTCTATGTATAATAGCTGCAATTTTTAACTATTAATATCAGGACAGGAGTCCCATTTGGTGCCCAGTGAGCAGGACTAGGAGATGTAGAGATGATCTAATAAATGGGGGGGGGGGAAATGTGATTTTGTACTCTGCATGGAAGTGAGTGTGCATTATAGAGTCCAGAGGCATGATATTTGAGTCACCAGGAAGAAAAGACAAGATGGAGGAAATTTGTAAGACACAGAAAGGGACCAGAAAGGGCAACAGTATATTGACCCAATAAATGCCATTGTTCATGTTAGTATCTGTAGTAAGAAGATAGAGTCTCAGTAGTAGAGAAGAGTTTTTTGATGCTGGCATAGAAACCTTCTGTTTCAAGCTCTGTTGCATCAGTCGTTGGGGGCACAGACTTGGACAACTGAGTTTGAGAGAGTTGGCACAACTTTGGATGGTCATAATGTGATCATTAACCGTTGAGAAGCTTTCCACCGCTTGGGTGCGTTTCTGGCTTGTGATAAATGCCACTCCATTTGTTTTCTTGGCATCCCAAGCAATAAATAGTGAATTCCTCAGACTGGAAATAGCCGTTGTCTATCCAGTGTAGCTTATTGTTGCCAAGAAAAGTTGATTTTCAACCTGGTCATTCCCTGTCTGATAATATCCAATTTACCCTGACTTTTTCCTTGGACATTTCACCAACAATTGCATCAGCAGCTGGAATTCCTGCCAGATTTTCCCCAGGAACATTATTAATGCCTTGACTACTCAGTGCAGGCCCTTGCTCTTCCCCTGTAGGTTGTTAGATACCTTCTGGCCTGGAGACTCTACCATTGAACATCATTTTCAGATTCATTTGAGAACCTTTCCATAAAACTTTCTTGGTCCTGTGAAGTACTAAAACACAGTGATGACCCAACTTTAATAACAAGTTTCCATAGCTCTTGGTGAACTTCAGTAGGAATATTCTTGTTCCTGGTTCAATACAGTGGTCTTCACTTAATGACTATTTATTCTATGACCATTCAATCTTGCAATGGTGCTGAACAAGTGGTAGTTACAACCAGTCCTCGGTGCTTGGCTTGTGATTGCGATTTTGCAGTGATCTGTGGTCATGTGATTACAAATTCCTATGTTCCCTGCTAGCTTTCCTCAAACAAAGTCAGTGGGAAGTCTGAAGGAAGTTGTAGTCATGTGACAACTTTGCTTCATGATGGCAATTGGGATGGCTTGAGCTGCTGTTGCTATGTGGCGTGGTCATGTAATGTTATGCTTTATGACCATCTCACTTATAATGGCAATTCTGATCCTAATTGCTGTCATAAAAGACTGCATATAGTATAAGAGCCGCGGTGGCGCAGTGGTTAGAGTGCAGTACTGCAGGCTACTTCTGCTGATCACCGGCTGCCAGCAGTTTGGCAGATCGAATCTCACCAGGCTCAAGGTTGACTCAGCCTTCCATCCTTCCGAGGTCGGTAAAATGAGGACCCAGATTGTTGGGGGGCAATATGCTGACTCTGTAAACTGCTTAGAGAGTGCTGTAAAGCACTATGAAGCGGTATATAAATCTAAGTGCTATTGCTATTGCTATAATTACTGCACCATACCTCCACCCATGAACCTTTTTTGCAGCCTTTAGGGCAGAAAACACTACACAGAAACATAATTATGGGTAAGACTAAAAAGTAGACATAGAATACAATAAAGTTACATAAGAATAAAATCAGTATAACAACAATAATACACATAATGGTTATAATAACCAAGATTCATGCAAATTGTCAGTTGTAGGTGGGATGAATAGAACAAATAGAGGTACAAAACTGGCCAACCAGGAAAGTACACCAAAGTCTTAATTAGAATAGAAGAAGTGACAGAGAAGGATTATTGTCAGGCACAAGAAATCAGGAACTAAGGTTGTTCAAATGAGTACAAGTTTATTCCATGCTAATTCTATAAGAATCTGAACTACTAATGGTCAAGGCAAATTGGCAGTACTAGAGTCAATGGAATTCAAGAAGGACTGGACTTAGATCTCTTGTGGGTGTGAAGGACTGATGATACCCTTGACCCCTCCTTTGGGCTCAGCCTGGTCATTTCCTACAATTATGCTAGCTACCAGGATAGTTCTTTAAAACAGAACAATGAATGTCTTCTGAGATAGTGTCTAACCTGGCCAAGGTGAACAAAATGTTATCGTTAGAATCAGGAGTGGGATTCAGCCGGTTCGGACTGGTTCGGGTGAACCGGATGTTAATTTTACATCTGGTTCGCCGAACCGGTAGTTGCAAGGACTGGCTGAGCCCGCCCAACCCTCCCCTCCCTTCCCCTCCCCTCCCAGGAGTCTCCACGCGGCCCGTTTTGGATGCAAGGTAAGTGCAAGGCTCGTACGGAGGCTCTGGGAGGGCGAAAAATGGGCCTACCGGAAGTACCGGAAGTCCAGAAACGGGCCCGTTTCCAGCCTCCGGAGGGCCTCCGGAGCCTGGGGGAGGCTGTTTTCACCCTCCCAGAGGCTCTAGGAAAGCCTCCGGAGCCTGGGGAGGGCAAAAACGACCCCCCCATGCCGTGGTGCAGGAGGCCAAGTAGCCACGCCCCCATGGCCACGCCCACCCAGCAACTGGGCAGAGAACCGGTTGCTAAAATTTTTCAATCCCACCCCTGGTTAGAATGGAGAAGAGATAGGATGATGGCACATGTTGTAAATGGTATATGGGAATGACTTTTGGGAGAAAGAGATGCAGTCTAGGGAACTATCAGATAAGAGGATGTAGCCCACAGCTGCATAATGGGCAGAGAAAGACACTCAGAAAGCAAATGACTCTGGCTGTAGAAAAGATAGTGAGAGACTTGCGAGCTTCTGTAGCCTTACAATAAATTAGAATTGGCTGATGTGGTCATGTTTCCTGTCTGATCTACCTGGGAAGGCTGACAATCAACAAACTCTGGGGCTAAAAACTAAACTTAGATTGGTTTGGAAACCAATACTTAGATATGTTGCTTAAGATGATTCCTAGCATTTTCAAGCTTTAACTGGCTGGAGGATCTCCACAAAGAAGTCTTAAGAATGAAGTTTGCTATTAGCAGACTGATTTAAAATGAGAATCAGTAGGGTCAATCCCACAGGGAAAAAATAATTTTAGCCAGAAATTAATGCTATACAGGTTGTCCTCAATTTACAACCATTTGCTTAGTGACCATTCATAGTTACAACGGCATTGAAAAAAGTGACTTATGATGACAGTTTTCACACTTATGACTGTTGCAGTATCCCCATGGTCATGTGGTCAAAATTCGGATATTTGGCAACTGGTTCATATTTATGATGATTGCAGTTTCCCAAAGACATGTGATCATCTTTTGTGACCTTTGACACGCAAAGCCAATGGGGAAGCCTGATTCACTTGACAACTTTGTTACTAACTTAACAACTATAGTGATTCACTTAACAATTTTGGCAAGAAGATTGTAAAATGGGACAAAACACACTTAACAGGTGGCTTGCTTAGCAACAGAAATTTTGGTCATAAGTCGAAGACTGCCTGTAGTACCTGGCTTTGGCACCCACAAAAACCTTATCTGTTTCTGTCTGTAAGGCAGCATTCTTGATGTATCTTTGAAATGCAAGAATAACTCTTAAAAACTTGTACTGGACATCTTCCAGGCTATTAAACTTGGAAAAATGGAAATCTGAACACTATGAAGAAGTCGAGAAATAATCCCAGCAAGAAAGACCCTGAAAGCGGCCGGAATAAAGTGTGCCACCTAAACTGTACTGGTGCCACACAGAGCGCTGTAGCATCAAGGCTGCACAGTCATATTAAGATTTTGCATTCTTGCTACAAAAAGAAAAATTAAGTCATTAACAAAATGTCTGTTTTAATTGAAGGTGAACTCGACCTACAATTATCTCAATGTTTATACAGAATAATTCACGTCTGATGATGACATGAAAATATAGAGATCAGATTCCTGTCTGATGCTAGAGAGGCTAGGGCAACTGAAATCCATATATTTTAAAGCTGTTAATGTTAAGGGAAACACTGGGTTAGAAACTTCTTTAGTCTTTTAGGCAGATTGTATAGTCCTCAAGGAGAGGTAAAACTGAGCTGAACCAGATCATTTGGTTCAACCCATTGCAAATTTGACCCAGAATTCCTGTTCTAATCCTCTTAAGTGAAATAAAGCACAAGATGGAGGAGACCCCAGAAACAACAGGTGAATAGGGATGTCTCTCCAAATGCCAGGTAACAAGAGGTGGGATTCTCATCATTTCTCTACCGGTTCGCCCAGCGCGCATACGCTCGCTTCGGTCGCGCACGTGTCTTCTGCACATGCGTGCGGCCTTCCGTGCATGCGCGCGGCCTTCCGCACATACGCTTTGCTTGCGTGCGCGGCTTGCATGCATGCGCACGGCTTGAAAACGTAGCTAAATAGGACGGCATAGCACCGGATGGGCAGGCCCACCTGCAGGTCGCTACTACCGGTTCGCCCAAACCCGTCCGAACCGGCTGAATACCACCTCTGCCAAGTAAGAATGATTCAAATGCTCTCCAGTTAAGTTGCAAGTGCCTGTTTCATATAAGTATAGTTTACCAATAGAGGAGAATATTTGTATCTCAGGGTTGAAATGAGGCGTACTTGGTGTCCTCTGAGCTTGGTTGTTTTGTTGCAGATGTTTCATTACCCAAATTAGGTAACATCATCAGGACTAGCACGTCTGCAAGAAAACAACCAATCTCAGAGAGCACCACAACCCCTCAAAAGCATAGTTTATGTTTCTCTTTTTCTGGACTCTCTAAATAAAACACCAGACAGTAGCTACCCACAGGATTAGTTTGTAAGAATGCTTTGGGGCATTCTTGTAAATAAAGAGTGTAGTAGAAATTGATAGTTTCCTTTGTAGAATGCCACTTCCTCTTTTTAAATTAAAATACTCACTATTAAACTCAAGTCAAGTGGTGAAGCAGTTGGGCTGGTACCACAGTAGTTGACTATGGGCACATTAATGGTCAATAGTGTCTTACTGGGGACACTAGATCTACACCTCAAAAGTGGCGTTGACCAAGATTGCAACTGTTTGGCAACCAGTATTTACCCTGCAACTGGACAAGAATTCTTATATTCAATTTGTACAAAGTATTGTATTGGAGGTCATTTCCCAGCACTAATTAGACTTCAGGTTTATGCCTGCATCTCTGAATTTAGGCAATTTGCCTGTCTTTTAATTCAGTAATATACTGAAGATACCTTTTCCAGATAGAAGGTAGTTATTGTATTACAAATATCTTCAATATTCAGGGGTAAGCTTGTCTCAGATGATAAACTGAGATGAAAATGTGTTTGTTGAGCTGTACAGTTCCAGACAATTTGTATGAGATTGATAGATCTAGTTAACAACTGAATGTTTCTATTTGTTTAGAGCCATGTGAATAGGGAAAGGCGGGCTAGGCTGAGTGGTAATGAAACAGCAGAACACTGATTATAACTATGTAGATTATACTAGTGTTGAATTATAGGGGACAATATAGAGGGCCTGTTTTTGGATAGTGTCATTCTATAGTTTAGTTAACTTTAGCACTAGATCTGATTGTATATAACACTGAAAACCACTGAAAATCAGTGGTTTCTTTTTCATGTTCTGATCCTCTAGTCCAGTGATGGCTAACCTTTTTCTTGTCGCATGTCAAAAGCGCGTGTGCGTGTGTGCCGGTACCCATAATGCAATGTGTACGTGACACCCCCTGCACTCCCTCCGCCCCCCGTGCATGCGCGTGCGACCCCTCACACTCCCCCCGCCCCCTCCGGAGGGCCTCCGGAGCCCGGGGGAGGCTGTTTTCACCCTCCCGGAGGCTCGAGGAAAGCCTCCGGAGCCGGAGGAGGGCGAAAAACAGGCCTCCCGGAAGTCTGGAAACGGGCTAAAAATCAGCTGGCTGGCGGGAGGCGCATGCGCGGTGGAGCTAAGCTGGGCGATGGCTTGCGTGCCCGCAGAGAGGGCTCTGCGTGCCACTGTGGCACGTGTGCCATACGTTCACCATCACAGCTCTAGTCTAAGTGATTAAGAAAACAATTTTTTTTCACTGTGTTCCTAATTGGTATGTTCTTTGGACTCATAATCAGAAGCCTCCCTGCAGGAAAAAAAACCTGGCTAATAAAGACTTCATACTGCTTTACGATTTTTTATGTGGTCAGTCATTTCACATAGGAAATGAAATCTCAGTAAACAATACCCAACTTCATGTGACTGATGAGTGAATTACAGATGATGTATTTCCTGGCTTGATAGGCGGAATTAATCAGCATGTCTTCTCTCCATGTAGATTCACTTCATTTCATTTTAAGGCAGCAATATTTGATGAACAAAGAAATGTAGACTATAATTAATGAGTAACTACGGTAGTTTTTTTTTTTAAAAGCAAAGAAGCTGTGCACGCACATGAATGAAGTCGGACAAGAGTAGGTTCTGAAATATTGCATGATCCTAGAAAAAAGACATTAAGAATGTGAAAATAGGTGATTTGAATGTCCCAAAGGTGCTTTTGCAAGAGGCAACTGGACTTTCTGGTTTTTCTTTGAAGATGTTTTGCTTCTTGGATGAGAAACGAAACACCCTTAAAGAAAAACCAGAAAGTTTAGTTGCCAATTGAAAAAGCACCTTTGGGACAACCATGACCTGGATGACTGAGAATCTCCATAGATAGGTGATTTGAATGGTCTTTTGTGCATTCTGAAATATCTCATTTTAAGGATTGTCACAGTCCTATTAGGGTTAAATTAAGGATAAATGTTAAGATATTTAAATTTAGTAGCTGGAGCAGTGGGTTGTGCAGTGAGTCAGAACACACAGTTATAGTTGATTGGTTGGAGAGTGTTGGCTCCTGAGGCAATCTGCGCTGTGATTGGTTGCTATAGGTATAGAGAGGGGGTTTCCTTTTCCCCGCCTTTTTCTTCTCTGTATATTCTGTGATTTACCTCATGATGCTCCTGTTTGCCTCACTATCTAGTTTGCTATATATATAGTTATAAAATATATTTATTTACATAAAACTACAAGTTCATGTCAGCATCTCTGACTTCATTTGAACACTTGGTGCGCAATTCCGTCAGTAAATTTCACTAAATATCTTCCAAATATTTTTGCCACATGCTACAATGCCTGATATGATCTAATGTTACCCAGTCACTAAACTGTTCGAAGTTACAATGGCAGTGAAAAAAGTGACTTATGACCATTTTTCACACTTAACGACCAATGGTCGTTAAGTGTGAAAAATGGTCATATGTCACTTTTTTCACTGCCATTGTAACTTTGAACAGTCTCTAAATGACTAGTTGTAAGTCAAGGACCAACCTGCACTTAAAAGCCACACACAGATGAACACACAGAGTCCCTTGGGAGTTGGGTGGCATACAAATTTAATAAATAAATAAATAAATATGAAAGCAGCCATGGAGTCACATAAAAGGTGATTGCTGCAAGAAGCAATTACCTCAAAAACCAGTTATCACACAGAAACACACAAAATTGTCAGAAATGGTGTAGGGTCTCCTGCTTGAGCAAGGGGTTGGACTAGATGACCTACAAGGTCCCTTCCAACTCTGTTAATGTTTTGTTTTTTT
>QLTV01004085.1:2898997-2919807 GCA_003457575.1 Thermophis baileyi
CCGAACAGCTGATAGCAACGGAAGAGGGAGACTTCGCCCAGACACCGCCATTTGGGTTCTTTTACCCTCTGCGCATGTGCAAAGCATTCTGCGCATGCGCAGAGGGTAGAAGAACTCAAATGGCGGCGTCCGGGCTACCAGCTGTCCGGCAACCCGCAGCATGGCCAAACCGGGACCTTTTCACCCCTGCAGTGACGGTGGCACCAAGATGGCCGGCTAACGTGCGCGGCGACCCCTGTGAAATGGTCGTTCGACCCCCAAAGGGGTCGCGACCCACAGGTTGAGAACCGCTGCTCTAGGCTTTGTCACCCATTCCTTAGAACAGGGGTCTCTAAACTTTGCAACTTTAAGACTTGTGCACTTCAATTCCCAGAATTCCCCAGCCAACATGGCTGGTTGAGGAATTCTGGGAGTTGAAGTCCACAAGTCTTAAAATTGCAAGTTTGGAGACCCTTGCCTTAGAGCAGTATTTCTCAATCTTGTGAAGTTTAAGATCAACTCCCAGAATTTTTCTCCCAGCATCAGATTCTGGGAGTTCAAGTCCACCAATCTTAAACTTCACAAGGATGAAAAACACTGCCTTAGAAGCAGCTGGAGTCTGAAATGACTGAAGCATAGTAGGATTGGTAATATTGGTAGTTTCCCACTCTCTCAACAATGGGAACAAACATTCTTAGCAGCAGGGAAAGGCCCTAAGACATATTGGAAATATATGGCTAAATAGTTAAGAGTTGTTTGGCACACAGTTTGTATGGTCTTGTTGATTCATTTTCATCAGATTGCTATAGTATGGGTAGATGACTGGGAAGAGGCAAGATAGGGAAGAAGGCTGTGAAATTCATGTTGTTGTTGTTTGCTGCTGGCTCAAGAATGAATGACGCTAACACTATAGTTTAATCATCAGAAGGAGCCCATATATCTCCTTCATAATCTTACAGGGCAGCCATTTTGAAAGATATTTATTATGGGCACCCAACATGAAATGTGCATGTGTCAGAGTGTTCATAGCCCCTACCTTAGTACTCATCAAACTTTAATTTTTAAGGAGACCATTAATTAAAACTGCCCAAAACAAAATGCCAGATGCAGACATGATAGTTATTTCCAAAAATACTTAGAGTAATAGTCTTGAAAGGGGAAAGCATCTTCTAGGTCACAGATGTCAAACTCGATCGCGTTACATGATGTATTGCAATGTATTGCAACATTTTGTGCCTTTGCGGAGCCAGGGTGGGCATGGCCTGCGCGTGATGCATCCAGCCCGTGGACCGCCAGTTTGACACCCCTGCTCTAGGTCATTGATTCCAACTGCCTTCATGGTGCAAAAATCCAAATTAAAAGATCCCCATGATCCTTTATTATACAAATATATTATACAAATATATTAGGAGGCTTTCTTAGGAAATAATTAAGGGGCTAAAGCTGGGTTTTCTGTCTAGAAATTTACCAGAAAAACAGCAGAAGAAAGCTGAGGAGATGAATATTGGAGTTGGTGATAAAGAGCAACTGCCTTCAGAAAAATGAGTACTTTGTTTTGGGACCAATCCAGGCAGCCATTTGGGAAGCATGGCCATAATATGATCTTAACATTTCAATATGAATATTCACTTCAAAATTTGGGACTTCTGCTATACATTATACTCTTCAGCCTGGTACAAGTTAGTTATGCACATTCAATAAGATATATTAGCAAATGAAGGCAAATATACGTGTCCCAGGATAATGTTGCAGGATCCAATCTGAGTTGGTCACCAGGACCCGTGGTTTGTTCTTCCAAGCTTTCTTGTGTTCAAAATTTTATTAATTTTAACAAAGCATAAAATACAAAGATATAAAGAAAAATGAAAGTAAAATGGGGGAGGAAAAGGGGAAGAAAGAAAAGCTTTTGAACTCGTGCTGGAGCACATCCTCAGGGAACTTCTCAATCTCCAGGATGTGTACACTGGGCAGTTCTCCAGTGCGCTGCTTGAGAGTCCAAGGATGGGATATTAACCTCTGTCAGTAGCTCGGGACTGAGTTAAAATATGCATGGCCACGCCTCCTCTGTTCCACCCAGTGCATTGTGGGCCAGTTCTTTTAACTCAGTCAGCTAGTAGGGACGTGGATTTTTTCTCTTCCTTGGACTATTTTGACTAAGTGATTTATTACTCCTTTTTGGGAACTTGGCGATCACCCAAGTCTGTAATTTCTCTGGCTGGACGATCTGGCATTTCAAACTGCTGTTTTTTCCCCTCTCTGAGGGCTGTGCCTGCAGTTGGCCATTGGCTCTGTTTATTTCTCCCTCGCCTTTCCTACTCCTTCTGAGGCTTCCGAAGCACCGATCCTGAGCAGATCAGCCTGCACAGTCCTGCTACGTTGTGAGTCTCTGCCCCCAGGGGCATAACTCGTTCATTTTGGCTTTTTGGCTTGGGGTCTGTTTAGGGAGTCCCTGCCCCCAGGGGCATTACTCGAAAGCGATACTTTGCCTGGCAGCCATTTTGGGAGTCACTGTCCCCAGGGGTATTACTCCTTTTGATCGATCAGCTGTTTGTCGGAGCGTCTGGAAAGCTCCGCCCGCCATTTTGACTACCTTTTTGGTGCCTGCAGAGTGCAGCCGCCATTTTTCAAGCCCTTTTTTTCGCGCCGTTTTCAACGGTTCTGGGATTGAGCCTATTAGAGTGGCTCTTCTTTCAGTTTCCAGCCTGCATGGTTCTGTGGGGGGTGCAGCACTTGCAAACGATCACCATTTTGAGCGTTTTCGTGGGATCTGTTCCGGAGGCAGCTACAGCTTCTCCTTCAGACCTGATTGATTTTTGGTGATTTCTGGTAGTTGTGGCTAACTTCCGGGGATCCGGATTAATAACCACACATTTTTTACTTACGTGCTGACCAGTGCTTGCTAGAGTCCCTGCCCTCAGGGGTAATAATCATTACCTTTGTTTTCTGCCTGTTTCCTAGCTTCTCAAGGCTGTGAGATTGGAGTCACTGTCCTCAGGGATATCACTCTCAAAGATTGGTGTTCTTATTATTGCCTCTGGGATCCAGTGCCACCTGTGAGTCTCCTGC
The DNA here is from genome assembly GCA_003457575.1 of Thermophis baileyi. Lineage (NCBI taxonomy): Eukaryota > Metazoa > Chordata > Lepidosauria > Squamata > Dipsadidae > Thermophis > Thermophis baileyi. The sequence continues at coordinate 2,902,043 of QLTV01004085.1, forward strand.
ACAGTCTGCAGTTCCCATCTCATCTAATTACAACCTCAGATACCTCATCATGACTTCCAAGCCATCCACAGCGTCTGCTGCAATGACTTCCATTTCTGCTGGTGGTGAGACTGGAGGGGCCTCTGCTAAAGACTTACCTTCCAAGACTTACTCTAGATCCTCTAGGGCTAAGGATTCTTCTTCCACTAAGGCCTCCTCAGCTGCCCTTAAGGATGCTGAGCGCCGCTTCAAAGCTCTAGAGAAGGAATTCGCCAAGGCCCAGCGACAACTGGAGCTAGCGAGATCATCTGATATTTCATGCCAGGAAGGTGGACTGGACCTTCAGGTTTCTTTCCCAAGGGTGACTCATGACTGGTCTCCAGACCGTGTAGTCTCCACCCAGGTCCCCGGGGTAGGCAGTAGAGCCGGTGTTTCCCCAGGGGGTGTTGACCTAGGTCCGGTGGTTGACTTCGCTGCTCCAGTCCAGGGGACAGGCCCTTCGGCTACCTTTACCCCGACTGCTGCGGGGCTCCGCGCAGGGGAGGGTCAACACAGGGAGCTCCCTCAGGACGTCAGGGAGATGATATTTTCTGCCATCCAGGATATTTCTGTGGGGCTGCAACAGAGGTGGGCCCCACCGGAAAACCAGGTGGTTAGTCAGGACACCTGGGATGGTATTAGACCCGGTTATTCCCCTCATTCATCCGTGGGTGATGAGGCCTCTGTTGGAGCAGAAGGATCCTTCCACGATTTGGAGTTTTCTGAAGAAGAGGGTTTCTTACCTGATCAACCTGTCTTCAAGGGTCTCTTCAATCCGGCCGGTGTTTCCCCAGGGGGTGTTGACCTAGGTCCGGTGGTTGACTTCGCTGCTCCAGTCCAGGGGACAGGCCCTTCGGCTACCTTTACCCCGACTGCTGCGGGGCTCCGCGCAGGGGAGGGTCAACACAGGGAGCTCCCTCAGGACGTCAGGGAGATGATATTTTCTGCCATCCAGGATATTTCTGTGGGGCTGCAACAGAGGTGGGCCCCACCGGAAAACCAGGTGGTTAGTCAGGACACCTGGGATGGTATTAGACCCGGTTATTCCCCTCATTCATCCGTGGGTGATGAGGCCTCTGTTGGAGCAGAAGGATCCTTCCACGATTTGGAGTTTTCTGAAGAAGAGGGTTTCTTACCTGATCAACCTGTCTTCAAGGGTCTCTTCAATCCGGCCTTGTTTAAGACCCTATTGTATAAAGCCAAATTGACGGCTAATATGGGGGGGTCGGACGCTCCGGCGCCGTCCTCAGTAGGATTCGATCCAACAGAGGGTCTCTTCTCAGCTCCTGTGCATGAGAAGGAAGTGCTACCGTCCTCCAAGATATTTCTGGAGGCTATTCAGAGGCAATGGTCACAACCGGCCTCCATTTCTGCCCCTTCTTCGTATGATAGGAGACATTATGGCTTTGGGGAGGACATTGAGAACCTGTTGCAACTCCCATCAGTTGAACCCCCTGTCACGGCCTTGGTCTCTTCCTCTATCCTTCCATCAGAAGGTTCGGATGGTTTAAAACCAGAGGACAGAAGGGCCGAGTCCGTTTTGTGTAAAACCCATCAGGCGGCTGCGTGGTCCATCAGGGCAGCAGCGGCTGCGTCATTTTTTTAACCGCACCTCCATTTTGTGGATAAAACAAATGCAGGACAGGTTGAACCCAGAGGACACTAGGCTACGCCAAGATCTCAGTAAATTGTTGGCGGCTGTAGAATTTTCAGCAGACGCCACGCTTAATTCAGCCAGGTTTGCGGCCCGTGCGGTGGCTGCTAATGTCTCTTCCCATCGGCTGTTGTGGCTCCGCCACTGGCAGGCGGACTTAAAATCCAAATGGCGCCTGGCCACTTCTCCTTTTACAGGTGGAAATCTTTTTGGTCCTGCATTGGAGTCGGTCATTATCGAGACCAGGGATAAGAGGAAAATCTTACGCAGTCTATACCGACGGTCCGATCACCGCCCAGCTCCTTATTTTCGCCGGCAGCCCTTTCAGCAAGACACATCCTTTGGGACTACCCCCTTCCAAAGGCCTTACCATCAGGGGGCAGAGAGACACCAGGACCGTCCATATGGCAGGGACAGGGGCAGACACTTTTCACAGGCAAGGCGACCTTTCTGGGGATCCAGTTCTCGGGGTTTCCTAAGTGACTCCTTGTTAGGCCCATCGGCGGCCATTTACATCATTTCGCCGAACAGTGGGAGGTAATGACCACGGACCCATGGGTCCTGCAAACCATAAAGTTAGGTCTCACCCTAGAATTCATCTCTGCTCCACCGAGATGTTTTATCCAGTGTCCCACCCCTTCCAACCCCATCAAAGAGGCCCTGTTGGAGGCCGAGATCCAGCACCTGTTGGATATCTCGGCAATAGAGCGGGTCCCCTTAGATCAAGAGGGCCGGGGTTTTTACTCGCTCATATTTCTGGTCCCCAAGGGTTCAGGAGGTTGGAGGGCGGTGTTAGATCTGAAGCGGCTCAACACCCACATCGCTTACAGACGCTTCAAGATGCACTCCCTCAGTTCCATCCTGGGGTGCATCCGCCCGAACGATTGGCTCACTTCCGTGGACTTAAAAGAGGCCTATCTTCACGTACCAGTTCGCCCGTCACAAAGACGGTTCCTCCGATTTTGTGTGGCGGGTCGTCATTACCAGTATCGCGCCATGCCGTTTGGCCTCTCATCGGCACCGAGAGCCTTTACAAAGATCCTGGCGGCCGTCGCGGCATTTCTCAGGGCGCGTCCAGTGAGGGTCCAATGTTATCTAGATGATATTCTCGTCCAATCAACCTCTCCCCTTCGAGCACACGAAGATCTGAGTTACACGCTGCAGGTTATGCGGACTCACGGCTTCTTGGTCAACTGTGCCAAAAGCCATTTCACCCCCACGACCAGGCTTCTACATCTGGGGGCTATCATCGACACCACAACGTGCACTGTGTTCCTGTCGCCCGACCGTCGTGCCAGCATATCCTCGTTGGTGACTCAGGTCCGTCGTCGTTGGAGGGTTTCCTTGGCTCTACTTTCCCAGTTGCTGGGGAAACTGATTTCTTGCATCAGGGTGGTTCCCTGGGTGAGACTACACGCCCGCGCACTGCAATGGTGTCTGTTACCACACCAGCGAACACGCACCAGCCATTCAAAGTCCACGATAGCCGTTCCACCAAAGGTACTTCACTCATTGACCTGGTGGACCTCAGGGGCTCTTCTGAGAGGGTCCTTGTTCAAGGAACCCGCAAGGATTACCATCACGACGGATGCGAGACTGTACGGGTGGGGTGCCCATGTGTTGTCGCATGTGACTCAGGGTCGTTGGTCTCCTGCGGACTTGGCCAAGTCCAGTATCAACCTCCTGGAGCTTCGGGCAGTGTACCTGGCACTGCAACATTTCCATCACCTGTTGCGAGACTCCCACATACTTGTGTTGACGGACAATGTGGCCACACGGGCCCATATCAATCGTCAGGGGGGTACCAGGTCACGCCTACTCATGGAGGAGGCGGAGAGATTAGCCCTGTGGGTGGAGAGGAATCTACGGTCCATTCGGGCGGAGCATATCTCCGGAACATCGAATGTGCAGGCGGATTGGCTCAGCAGGTCCACCATAGACCACTCGGAGTGGAGCCTGCATCCGGACCTCTTTCAAGCGATAGTCCAGAAATTTGGCCAGCCCTTGGTAGACCTGTTTGTGACCAAGCTCAACTCCCACCTGCCGAGGTTCTTCACCAGATTTCCCGAACTGGGGGCAGAGGGGGTCAATGCTCTTCGCAGTCCTTGGCCGCAAGGCCTGCTGTACGTGTTTCCACCTCTCCCTCTCATCCCGAGGGTGATTCGGAAGATCCTGGTGGAGGGGGTGGAGGTACTACTTCTGGCTCCCCATTGGCCCCGACGTCCTTGGTTCGTGGATCTGGTGAACCTCTCGGTATCCCCTCCCTGGAGGATTCCTGACAACAGGATTTCCCTCTCCCAAGGGGTTCTAGTCCATCCGGAACCCCAGTGGCTACAACTGACCGTATGGCACTTGAGGGGGAAATCCTGAGGAAGGAGCAATTTTCCAGGGGTCTCATCAACACTATTCAGGCCTCCAGGAGAGCTTCCACCAACCGCGTTTACGACGCGTCATGGAGGGCCTACTGTAAGTTCTGCTCGAGGCTTGGTTTTGACCCTTTAACTCCATCGATCCGCCAGGTCCTCGAGTTCCTGCAGGAAGGGTTTGTTCAGGGGCTAGCACCCAATACCCTTAAGAGGCAGGTGGCGGCATTGTCGACCGTCATTCACATTGACAACCTCCAGTCCCTGTCCCATCATCCAAGGGTTCGGGGGTTTCAGCAGTATTCAGGCATCCAGGAGAGCTTCCACCAACCGCGTTTACGACGCGTCATGGAGGGCCTACTGTCAGTTCTGCTCGAGGCTTGGTTTTGACCCTTTAGCACCATCGATCCGCCAGGTCCTCGAGTTCCTGCAGGAAGGGTTTGTTCAGGGGCTAGCTCCCAATACCCTTAAGAGGCAGGTGGCGGCGTTGTCGACCGTCATTCACATTGACAACCTCCAGTCCCTGTCCCATCATCCAAGGGTTCGGGGGTTTCTAAAGGGGGCTACCAACTTGAAACCTCAGGTGGTCCACCGCTATCCCTCCTGGGATCTCGCCTTAGTTCTCCAGGAGCTCACCTCACCTCCCTTTGAGCCTTTAAGATCAGTTAGTCTTAAGTTTCTCTCGCTCAAGACGGCTTTCCTGGTCGCTGTCACCTCGGCCAGGAGGATCTCGGAGTTGGCGGCCCTATCGGTCCGTCAGGATTTGTGTGTTTTCCACAGCAATAGGGTTGTACTCCGTCTGGATCCCGCCTTCCTTCCGAAGGTAAACTCCTGGTTCCATCGGGCCCAGGAGGTCATCCTTCCGGATTTTTGTCCAGATCCCAAACACCAATTCGAACATCAATGGCATAAATTGGACGTTCGGAGGGCTCTCCGCATATATCTGAAACGGACATCACCATTTAGGAAGACTGAGGCATTATTTGTCTCCTTCCAGTCTGCATTATGGGACAGAAAGTCTCATCGTCGACGATAGGCCGATGGATTAAGTCGTGTATCGCCTCTTCTTATGACTCCCAAGCCAAACCAGTGCCCGGTTGCTTGACGGCTCACTCCACGCAAAGTGCGGCTACATCAGCTGCGTGGGCCACTCAGGCGTCCATGGAAGACATTTGCCGTGCTGCAACGTGGTCTACGCCGTCTCCTTTTGTAAAGCACTATCGACTGGACTCGTTTGCCTCGGCCGAGGCCTCCTTCGGCAGACGGGTTCTTCAATGGGTCTGTTCCACCTCTCATCGTCTGGACCTCGCAGTTCCCTCCCTTGGGAGTTGATCTTTGCATATCTCCCATCCTTGGACTCTCAAGCAGCGCACTGGAGAAGGAACGTTGGCTTACCTGAACGTTCTTCTCGGTGCGTTGCGGAGAGTCCAAGACCCGCCCTGGCTCGGTCCGGGGTTAGGGGTGTGCGTTGTGGATCTTTCGGTTTCCCGTTTGGACCATGTCGTCTGGATTCCTTCCTGCGTTAAAAGAACTGGCCCACAATGCACTGGGTGGAACAGAGGAGGCGTGGCCACGCATATTTTAACTCAGTCCTGAGCTACTGACAGAGGTTAATATCCCATCCTTGGACTCTCCGCAGCGCACCGAGAACGTTCAGTAAGCCAACGTTCCTTCTATGCATAATATAGAACAGGGATGTCAAACTCAAGGCCCGGGGGTTGGATCCGGCCCATGGGGTGCTTAGATCTGGCCCGCAGGGCCGCCCTGGAGACAGCAAAGGATCGGCTCGCAGTGCCTCTGCCAGTGAAAATGGAGCTCGGGAGGGCTGCGTGTGGCCCTCCCGAGCTCCGTTTTCACTGGCAGAGGGTTGCAGGAGGCTGTCGCAGCCGAAAACAGAGCTCGAGAGCCCGTTTTCGCTGGCAGAGCACTCGGACCATCACAGGTGCCCCCGACACGAGTGATGTTGAGCTGGCCATGCCCACCCTGGCCACACCCACCCCAGCCCTCCAAGGTCAAACACAACCCTGATGTGGCCCTCAATGAAATCGAGTTTGACACCCCTGATATAGAACAAACCTCTGGTCTCAGTGACCAACTCAGATTGGATCCTGCGAGATATATTAGATTTGGGTGTATCAGGCAAAACTTTAAAAAAAATCAAGACCTGGCCAAGGTAGGCCCAAGTCATGCATACACATAGAAAACTGAATTAGACTGAATTAGACATTTTATTCATTTATTATAGGATTCTTCCACCAAATGAAGGCATCAAACTGACCTTGGCATAGGATCCAATCTGGATTGGTCACCAGGACCAAAGGTTTAGTTTTCTGAGCTTTTTAGCTTTTAGACTCATGCTGGAGCCATCCTCAGGGAACTTCTCTCTAGCAGAATATATCTTGGCATAATTCAGATATTAAGTAGGGTCAGTCTTGGTTAACAATAGGATGGAAGGATCACTTGGATATGCCAAGATTTTTGGCTGAAATGGAAAGTTGGAAAAAAAAATCCGGGAGCAGGCTAATGGCAAACTACTTTAGAGCAAGGGTCTCCAACCTTGGCAACTTTAAGACTTGTGGACTTCAACTCCCAGAGTTACTCAGCCAGCTTTGCTGGCTGAGGAACTCTGGGAGTTGAAGTCCACAAGTCTTAAAGTTGCCATGGTTGGAGACCCCCGCTTTAGAGTACTGCTGAAAGGTCTCTAATGCTGAGCTGGACTTGAAGGTGATTTTGCTATGTTGTAATCAGGGGTGGGTTCTTCCGGTTCGGACCGGTTCTCCTGAACCGGTAGCGGCCCACTGGTGATGTCACAATGAGGTCACCAAACCGGATCGGTCGGTGCCGGTCCGTGGGGGCCACCATCTTTTTTTTGAATTTTTATTTATTTTTATTTTTTTCCTTCTGAGCACGCGCAGAAGCTGACTTCCGGCACTGTGCATGCGGTTGCCATCTTTTTTTCGGCTTTGGGGGTTTGTTTTTTTTGGATTTTTTTTGGATTTTTTGTTACTGTGCATGCGCGCGCGTGCAAAGCGCGCACCCGCCCACGAGGCATGCCCATGCAGCGCGGGAGGGAGTGAACCGGCAGCGAGGTAAGTTGGAACCCACCCCTGGTTGTAATGCAAGTTTATCTAAACCAGGGTGGTCCCATTATTGTGCTATGTCTAATTTCATGTAATCTTCTGCTTAATTTCAATGTCTCTGTGCAAGAGATGAGTTCATACCTCTGGCAAGAGTTAGTTATCTTTTTTTGTTGCTGCACTGTGAATGGGAGAATGAAAATAGAGGAAATTACAGAAAGGGCGTTGTGATTATGTGGCTCAGAACAGAATTCATCTTAGAAAATTCAGTCTTGACAGAAAAAAAAAAGGCTACAAGCCTTAAACTTGAGACATTATCCCTTCCTATTAAAAAAAAGGAAATTTTGCAGACTTCTGAAAAGTCCATATGGTCAGGGTGAGTCTGAAATCCACAGCCTTGGTGTTATTAATACGTTCTCACCAAGTGAACTAGCCTATTGAAAACTCCTTGGTTTGGGGGTTCTCACAATTGACTTGCCGAGAATGAGGGTTAAAAGGTGACCAGTTCTGAGATAAAAAGAGGAGAGGATGGAATAAGGGAACAGATTAATGGATGTTTGGCCACAGCGTGTATAACAGTGCTTCTAGCCACCTAATCTGAGAAAGCCAATGAATTTCATTAGAATGACCTTGAGGGTATGAAATAAATTCCATGGCATTCTGGCAGGAGGTCCTGGGGATTTAATTATAGTTGTTCAGGTCCACTGGTCAAAAGAGACATTCCATTTCCAGTCATGACAGTCATCTGCATGACAAACAGTACACTCTCTTGTGAATGCAAAAGAAAGTGAAGGTAACTAATTCTGTTACTCTTAAATAATTTTTGCTAATGGGCCATCATGCCTGAGGAAGCAAGATATATTATTTAACTTAGGAACATACAGTAATTGTAATGGAGAGTCAGTTTAGGGATACCTATAGGCTGTAGGACCATAATATGTCTCTTAGGTCATTTTGTGTCTATGTAACAACACACACAGGTGACTGATGCAGTAAGGGAAATAGTGGTTATTATTAAAATGTAGAAATTCATTCCATGTTTGCTCTGATGAACTGAATACATCCAAAAATATCAGTTTGTTTAGAAACCTGTTTGGTGAGAAATGACAATTTCTCATCTGATTCACATATACTAAGACATGGTTATCCATGGTTTGTGAATAATTTAAGGTTTGGTTTGTTTGGCATGGGAAGCCTTATGCCACAGTTTAGAGACCAAATTAGGATGAGAAAGGATAAACATGAATGGAATCAGACAAAAAATAAATGACAATTTAAAATTTAATCATAAATCACATACTTACTGTCAACATGATTATGTCCCATATCTCTAATATTTTTTTGTGTCATTCAATTGTGATTTGCTTTATCATAATTTAATGAATAAACCACACAAAATCCCAGAGCTGTAGGTTGAGAAGTAAAAAAAAAAAACATTTATGGCATATCAGTTCTAGTTGCCAAGAAAATTATATTAATCAATCCATGATCAAATTAAGGGAAACATTAACTTTAAAGAAGGACGGATGTATCCTAAAGGTATCCATGGTAATAAAACAAAACAAAACAAAACAAAACAAAACAAGCCTGGGATTCTTCTGAGAGAACAATCCAATTTCCGTCTGTTTTTGATTCAAGGAAAAAAAGGGAAAGTTACAATCTTAAATTATAAAATATGTTTTACCTCATGTATAAATCATAGCAATTGTTGGAAGAAATGTCCATCTGGGTTCAGTTCCAAGTGGGGAAAAAGACACTGGAAACATGGAGGCTGTTTGGAAAGATGGTTCTAATGGTGGACAGCAGGACCACATGGTTTGAGGTCCTGGGGAAAAGGGGAATCACATGCCTCAAATAGAATAGAATAGAATAGAATTTTTTATTGGCCAAGTGTGATTGGACACACAAGGAATTTGTCTTGGTGCATACGCTCTCAGTGTACATAAAAGAAAAGATAAGTTCATCAAGAATCACAAGGTACAACACTTAATGATAGTCCGGGTACAAATAAGCAATCAAATCATAGAAAGATGTTGAAGAAGAAAAGAAGGAAGGTGCTGAGAGTCCCTGAGTTTTTTATACCCTCTGTTGGGCCCCACCTCAGAGTTTCCTGTTCCTGTATAAGAAATGCACTCTGATTGGTGGTCAGACTCCCAGGGGGCGGGGGTCTTAGCTAACCGTTTAGGGCTGTCTCCCAGGCTTGTTTCAGTGCTGACTGATATAATTTTCCAGGTGCCATTGCTGAGTTTCTGTTTGCTAGATGGGTCTGCCTGTAGATCTTTGTTATGTAGAATAGACTGCCCATTGACAAAGGTGGGGGGAATGAGTGAGCTGGGCTCTGGCCTTAATGGTTCGTTGACAAAGGTGGGGGCTATTAAGAGTGAGTCTATTTCCTGCCTAAAAACACGTTTCTCCCATCCAGGGAAATATAATATTCTGCCTTTTAAATATTTCCTAAAATATTTCATTTTCTAGGAGAGGGGTGAGTGTTAACTTCCTACACTGTAAATTTAGGTACATATGTGAATTGCTTTTTAACATTTATTTAAGCTAAATAGTTGAAAGGATATTTTGAAAAGGGTTTAAGCCAGATAGCTATCTTGTTCACTAAGCAAAAATTTTAAAAAAGCAATTTTTCTCCAATTAAAAACAATTATCCTGCAGCTTTACTTAATAAACAAAGCCAATTCAGGTGAGCAAACATTACAAAACAATAAAATAAAGATTTAAAATAGTCCCCATTTGAATCAAAATAAAAATAGCAAATGAAAACATCAGTCCAGAACTACATGAAATGTACATGATTGATTCTATAAAATGGACATGGCTATCCAAAGGGTCTGGTTTGTATGGATACTGGTTTGCAGGTGAGGACATTCAAAAAAGCACACCAACTTAATTTTATAGGTAGATTCACATAGGAGTAAAGAATAAAGGTCTCCAAAGGTCTGTTATAGGGATATTTGATTCAGAGATTCAATGAAGGCAATGAAGGGATGAAATTTCCAAGTCAGATCAATACACTGATTCAAAATTAGAATCAAATGAGATGCCTCAAATTCGAATCAGAAAATTAAATTAATTCCTGTGTGTGGGAAGCCCCCATCCCCACCCCAAAAGAATGAAATATTTTGGGAAATATTAAAAAAAGGCAGGATAGAATATTTCCCCTAAAGAAGAAATGGGGAAAAAATCTTAAGGGAGGCAGAAACCAGCACCAGTCTCCCTGAGACTTCTCAGCAGAAACTGAGGAGGCCAGCTTTTAGAAATGCAGATTTGGTAATCCATTCAAGACAGGATATTTCAAAACTCCTTGCAGCAAAGTTTGACAGCTAACAAAGGCAGAATGGTAGGATTAGAAAGCAGCCCCTCACCCAAGATCCAACACAGGACGAAAGCCATTAGCCACAATAGGAATTGCCCAACACCCTTTCAGAACACAAGCCCCTTCATTGCACCACCCCCAGAACAGCTCAAACTTCAAAGTCACAGAAACCTATAAAGATCCATCCGCTCATTCATCCACTCATTCAACCATTTTGTCAGCTGCACCAGAACCACAAACCCTGGTGGTTCTGCTTCATCAATAAACCTTTCTTTCCAATCAGCCTCCACGTTGTTTCCAGCGTCTTTCTCCCAGCTTGGAACTGAACCAGATGGATTTTCCTTCCAACATGTGGGTTTCTAGAAACATATTTTACCTAAATGACTTGGAAATCTGAACTGAATCAGATTATGTGAACTGAAATCCTAAACTGAAGAACATTTGAATTAAATCAACCAACTGGACTGGATTTTGCCTAACTCATAGACCCTAAAAATCAATATTTGTGATAGAAGGAGGAAAACATTACTCATCTTAATTATTGTTTTCTAAATTATTATTACCACCAACAATGTTTTTAGTTCAGTCCTCTCAGCCTTGCTTTAATTGGGTCCTTCATCTTTCAAAAATGTTAAGAAGCTGAAGTACAGGAGAAAAGGGTCAAAATAGCTTGGCTGTAATTTCGGACTCTAAATCATCAACTCAATGAGCTGCCCAACCCTGGCTGGAAAACAGAACTGGAAACTGTTGAGGTTGATGTACTGTTTGTTGCTATTGTGTAAGAGTATCATTGTGTCCAGGTTCATCGGTAGGAAGAGAATGTTCTTTACTTTTGATTCTTGGCAAAAATTAAGTCAACCTGTCAAAACAATCTCAGCTTTCCTTTTTCCTTTGGAGAAAAAGAGAATGTTCATGTATTCCATGATCCAGTTCATAGATTTAGTATGATGAAGGTCCTCTGAATAGACATTTCCCCATTAACAAAGTGAGAAACAATCACATGATTTGGATTTATGAGCATTGCAGACCATACCAAATGCTCATACTTCTTGCTGTATCTGGTTATATAGGAAAATTGTTTCTCTCCTTTTTCCAGCCCAGAATGCATACAGGGGAAATGTCCACAATGGATAGAATTAAATGCCATGTTTGGACTTACTTCTTGATGCCTCCAACTGAAGTGCTAAGGTGAACCATTTGCTTTATCCAATTGCTGACCATTCTAGGCCATTGCTTCTGATCTGATCGCGCAGTGGTTAGAATGCAGTATAGAATGCAGGCTAGCTCTGCCCACAGTCTGTAGTTCGAACCTGATCGGCTCAAGCCTTCCAGCCTTCTGAAGTCAGTAAAATGAGGGTTCAGATTGTTGGGGGAAATATGCTGTAAACCATTCAGACAGTGCTGTAAAGCACTATGGAGCGGGATATGAGTCTAAGCGCTATTATTAGTGCTATCTGATGCATCATTTGTGGGTCATTGAAGTAAACTACCCCTTTAGGAATTTGTGGGGTGTACAACAGACCTTTGGAGACCTTTCTTCAAGTAGAAGTTTATTCATAGATCTCTCTGTGTGCCTCAAACTCAACCATCCCTCTATTAGGAAAGGAAAATGAAAGCTTCATGCACATATTAAGTTTTGTGCTAAAACATTGGAAAATTAGACAATGTTCTTAGATGGATTAATGCTTTGAGAACTGTAAAATCTCTTCTGCGCAGAAGGAGCAATTAGAAAAAGGTGTATAAAGAATCAAAGAATCTGAACAGGAGTAAAGACTTCTTCAATATCATTCTCAGTTGTCTTTTAAATGCTCTGTTGTCTTTCATGTGTGGAAATCAATATGGCAATCATGGAATAAATAGGTATAATTGAAATACTTTTTTATAATGACGGCCATACTTTCCAATTTGAATTCCATCTATCCAATTACTGAGGCTTGCAGTGACTTTTTTAAAGCTCTCACAGTAGCTCCCATTTTAATTATAATCTACATTTTGAAGAGCTCAGCTATCATTCTTTCCAGAATATTATGCCGTGCACAAACCACACAGGGTGGATGAAGCTCATCATTGAACCAAATGATACTTTTGTTGAACAATAATACACTCAGCTCTTAAATCCCCCCCCCCATCAACCTGCATTCCTAAGGACACAAATAAAACTATTGAAAATAGGTGAGACAGAGTTTTCTGGGCAGATGGGACATAAGGAATGAATGAAAGCATGCTAACTTATAACAGCAACAATAGGAATCTGTGCGATGTAAATAGGAAAGAGAGATTTTTATAGGAAAAATTGTATATGGGGCATTTTTGTAAAGGTATAGTTTGTCTTTTTTAAAAAAATAATAATGTGGACTTAAGTGAGCAAGCAATGTGCTATTGAGACAGGACTGAATCAGAATGCCATAAAGTCAGAAATGGTCCAAAAGTAGTATGATTTCTCCATGGTTTATGTGCCCTTTTTTTCTAAATATTTTTCTTATATTTCTGAAGTAGGTATTGCAGGATTTAGCAAAATCTGAAAGGGACTTTCATTTGGGGTTAGTTAGTTGCTTAAATTGTTCATTTGTTTTATTTATTTCTTAGTTTGATTTCTATAGTTGCCTATTCACCATGCAACTCTGGAGGGCAACAGAGGGTTACAAACATCAAAATATCACAGAAAATAGTAAAACTTCACTGGAGACAACTTATCCTACACATTAAAAAGAGTGTGCGTATTACACGTATTATCCTGTCACAATGCTTGGGGGAAGCACCTGTTCTTCAAATGGACTCAGAGGCTGGCACTGTTTGAACATCCTTGAAGCTTGAGTCTTAATTTGCCATGCTTTTAATGCCAACAGAGGCTTAGTAGCCCTATAGAATGGCTGTGTTGAGTTCACACATTACACTAACTTATGGTTTGCTTAACAATAATTTAATGAATGAAGACTAATTGGTTGGGTTTGTGTAATCTAAGCCATAAATCCTGGCTTGCAAACTGCAGTGGTTTGAGTCATATCATATGTAAAGACACTAACCATGTAATGTCATAGCGAAAGAGATACACTTACTTCTTGACTCCTCAAAACATAATGTTGAGATGTGGGAGAAGGAAAGCAATATGCATCCTAACATGTTGTTTGCAGTCTGCAAACCTCATTGATCTACCTAATTTTATTTTCCAAAGATTTCTTTCTTTTAAAAAGAATACGAAGCTGATATTATGAAGAGCAAAGCATCAACTTCAAGCATAACCTGCGTTTGCAAAATACATTGGGGATGGTTGGGGCACAGACTTCACAGTCAGTAAAGAAAGCATCGGTGGTTACAGCCAAGTAGTTCAATGGGGAGAACTGGATCAGACTCTGAAAAAAAAAATTCTGAAAAAGGTTCAGAAAACTGATTTGTCACACAGTTGAGTGAGCTGGATAACAAAATCTGAAATAACTTTGGAGAATATTTGTAGCTCAGGGTTGAAATGAGGGGTTCTTGGCGCTCTCTGAGCTTGGTTATTTTCTTGCAGATGTTTCATTACCAAACTAGCTAACATCATCAGTGCTAGTCTGATGATGATAACTAGTTTGGGTAATGAACCGTCTGCAAGAAAACAGCCAAGTTCAGAGAGCGCCAAGGACCCCGCAAATCTGAAGTCTGCAAAAATACAGCTCTCAGATGGAGCAAGGCAAATCTGTCCTGCTTTTGACTGTATCTTTCATGGGAGGAGTGGAACATCAAAGCCTCAATTCATTGAAAATCAGCATTAGAGTTTTGGGAATTATGCAGCCAGCAAGAGACTAATTAAAGCTAGCCACTAATTCAAATTTGATTTGATTTTATAGTCATGTGAGCCATGAGCTTTGTTATGTGTGCATGTGAGGTCCTGGATGAAAAGACAGTGAAATCAGTGTCTCCCAAAGTAATTTCTTCCTTTCTTTTTGTATCTTTTAAATATTCTTTAACTTTGAGGTTAATACTTGAAATCTTCAGGAATTGGTATTGCTCATAATAGGAACATCATTCAATGTTATTCTGTATTCCAACCTATTTATGGAAGTGGGTTCTACTCCTTGCTACACCATGGCAGAGAAAAATTTATTTGATTAAAAATGGCTGATGGCAGTATTACCAAGGTGGGTCTTTGTAGAAATTCTGATAGAATACAAAGAATTGTGGGTGGAAGGTTTAGAGGTGGTGCAGTGGTTAGAGTGCAGCACTGCAGGCTACTTCGGCACTGCAGGCTACTTCAGCTGACTGCTAGCTGCAGTTCGGCGGTTCAAATCTCACCGACTCACGGTTGACTCAGCCTTCCATCCTTCTGAGGTGGGTAAAATGAGAACCCACATTGTTGGGGGCAATATGCTAACTCTGTAAACCACTTAGAGAGGGCTGTAAAAGCACTATGAAGCGGTATATAAGTCTAAGTGCTATTGCTATTGCTATTGCTATCCAATGGAGGCCAGTCCATTACATCCCATGCTTACATGTCTATGTGCCCCATTATGAAATGTTTGTGACTGACCATTGTAGAAAGTTAGCACCCACCCCTCTCATAGAAGAATGAAATATTTTGAGAAATATTAAAAAAGGCAGGATAAAATATTTCCCCTAGAAGAGAAATAAAAATCCTAAGGGAGACAGAAACTCAGGGCCCCAAGCAGATACAAAGCTGAGGCCAGCTTTTAGAAATGCAGGTGTGGTAATCCATTACTCCCTGCAGCAAGGTCTGAACAAAGGTAGGGTTAGCCCTCAGCCACAATAGGAATAGCAATAGCACTTAGACTTATATACTGCTTTACAGTGCTTTACAGCCCTCTCTAAGCGGTTCACAGAGTCAGCATATTGCCCCCAACAATCTGGGTCCTCATTTTACCCACCTTGGAAGGATGGAAGGCTGAGTCAACCTTGAGCCGGTGAGATTTGAACCGCCGAACTGCAGCTAGCAGTCAGCTGAATTGCCCAACACCTTTTCAGAACACAAGCTCCTTCATTGCATCATCTCAGTTGCACCACACCAGAGGTGGGATTCACTTACCTTCCCTACCGGTTCGCAAATGTGAGCATGTGCGTGCACGCGCGCACTTCGCTCGCATGTGCCTTGTCTGCGCATGCGCATGCCCTTCTGCACATGCGCAATGCTCACGTGTTACATCCAGGCGGGTGGGTGGAGCCGCCTGCAGTTGCCGCTACCGGTTCGTGCGATCCGGAGAGAACCAGCTGAATCCCACCACTGCACCACACCCTCCAAATGTCAACCAAGCCTGGGAGCTCAGACAACTGACAGAGCCAGCTATGACCCCTACAACAGCCAATAGAATACATGTTATTGCACAGGAACAGGAAGCTCAAGTTCAAAGCCCAAGAGAAGGTATAAATACCCCTCACTCAACTCCATGTGGTCAGCTGCCCAGAACCATGTGCTTGGTGGTTCTGCTTCACCATTAAACCCTCTTTCCAATCAGCCTCCAGCCTCCATTTTATCTCCAGTGCCTTTCTCCTGGCTTGGAACTGGACCTGGATATTTCTTCCAACACCATGGTAAACCTGGTAGCCTGTGTTTATCAAAATATCTAAACTACCCCAATTGTAGGTTCTTGCAGGGCAGGGAAAATTGAAACTGTGGACCATGTGTTGATACACTTTTTTAAATAGAGACCTACTAGATAGGTGTATAATGTAATATATTCCCCATGTATAATGCAACATCTGAACAAGTAAAAGGCAGATTATTTTAGTTTCTTACTTACTCACCAGGTAGAAGGGATCTCAGACAATATAGCTGACTCCTCCAATGAAGTGATACTGAGCCTTACCTAGGTTCCCATAACTCAACTTATTCTATAAACTTTCCCTCCTTTTTTTCCTTTCCTTTCCTCTCCATCTCTCTTTTTGTTCTTTTCCTTTTAAATATACCATACCAGTCTATATTTTATTTTGCTGTTTCTTTGTTGTAGTTGGTTGAATCATAACTGTCATAATTCCAACAAATTCTAATCGAGCTTCAGCAAATATTAAACTCAATATCAGCATAGCATAGCTTTACATTCTCAGAGTGTTTTGTAAATCCTAGAACTTCTTATGTCCTTCTACAGTTGCCTGTTTTAGTCATCTGCAGCATTCAGACTATTGATTGTAAAACTGATTGCAATTTTATAGGTCTCTCCTGGGTTTTAATCCCACTTTGTAATTTTATATTAATAGTTTATTTTTACATTACTTTAGTGTATCAAAGTGATTTTTTATTTTTACTTCTATTTTAGAGCACTGTTACATTATTAGTGTTATGCTTGTCTGTGAGTGAAATAAAATAATCATATAGCATAAACAGCACAACCAGCAGTGAAAGATTAATAATGTTAGTGGTGTCTTCTAGGTGCAGTAAAAAATTAACGATAACTGCTGCAATGGAATGATTGAATCTCTGCCTATTTCTTATGTGCACTACACTTAATAGTGTTATATTGTACTGTACTGTACTGTACTGTACTGTGTCGTGTCGTGTCGTGTCGTGTCGTGTCGTGTCGTATCGTATCGTATCATTATATTATATTAATTATATTATGATATGATATGATATGATATGATATGATATGATATGATATGATATGATATGATATGATATGATATGATATATTATATTATATTATATTATTATATTATATTATATTATATTATATTATATTATTATTGCCTTGCCATGCCATGCCATGCCATGCCATGCCATGCCATGCCATACCATACTATAATGAATATATTTATTGTGTTATCATACAGTACAATTAGAAGACTAGATCAAGTAATCACTGAAGGCAGTGGCACAAGACAGTTCTCGTTTGCACATTTCCCCCCCCTGCTGTACAAGAATAGAACATTCTGACTGCTGGTCCAGCACAAACCATGAATCTGTAAGACAGAAAGAATTGTGAGATGTCTTACTGAGGGTCCAAACAGCCTCTTTGCCAGAATAAAGAGGCTTCAGCCGAGAGCTTTTTATGCTATTATCTGCAAATTAATAGGAAACATTAGATATCTTGGAATTTTGATAGGATTAATCATCCCAAGTTTGTACTGATTCCTTACAGAGAACTCAAAGAATCAGCTGAACAACCCCATATGCTAAGAAGCATCTTTAATGAGCATTATAAGGCTTGGCACATAGACCAAGCCCTGGGGATGGCCAATTAGTCACTATTACAAGGCGGTAAACCCAACTCAGTCTGTGCCATTTCCAAATAAATGCAGGTTGGCTCATCCTGTGCAATGGGAAATAAGGAGGGATTACCAGCTAAATCTTTTCCTTGCGCCACAATGCATTGAACAGGACAGTTAAGCCTTGTCTGTTATAG
>QLTV01004085.1:2939196-2957444 GCA_003457575.1 Thermophis baileyi
CTCTAAAACGCTGCCTTGGGGGACACCGCTGTTAACAGGTACAGGATTTGATAGGGTGCTTCCTATTTTGACCACTTGTTGCCTGTTTGACAGGAACACAGTTATCCATTTATGCAGGGATCCAGAAATGCCATAAGATTTTAGTTTTAGAAGTAGTTTGTCGTGTACCACTGAGTCAAAGGCTTTGCAGAAGTCTATGTAAATTGCGTCTATTGCTTTGCCCTGATCGAGTTGTGTAGTCCATATGTTTTTACAGTGTAGGAGTTGCAGATTACAGGATAAATTTTTCCTGAAACCAAATTGTTTTTTTAGAGAGTAGGTTGTTTGTCTCTAAGTGGAGGGTAATGGATTGGTTAATGATTGATTCCATGCAGGTGATGCAACATAAAGAGATTGGTCTGTCATTTTCTACTAGGCTGGGGTCTCCCTTTTTGAAGATAGGGATGACTGTGGCTAGTGACCATAGGCAAGGAGCTGGTCCTGAAAGATTTTTCAAAAATTATGCTCAGAGGTTCTGCTAGGGCAGTGGAAAGTTTTTATATTATGTTTGTTGATTTGAACAGAAAGTTTCCAGTCTGCTGTATCCAGTTCTATAACAATTTTTGCCCCAAGTCTTGTGGAGCAATGTACTTCCAGTTAAGCAAAGTTAATTAAGTTCTTCAACTATCAACTGAATCTATGGCAGGAAAAGAGAGACAGGAAAGAACTGACATGAGCTCCCAGTCTGAGCCCTCCTTATTTCCAGCTGAATCAGGCTTAAGAAAACTCATAGGTGTTAATTAAATACACTGGAAGAACATGCTCCATTACTGCATATAAACTCGATAGTCCTTGACTTACGACCACAATTGAGCCCAACATTTCTGTTGCTAATTGAGACAGTTGTTAAGTGAATTTTAGCCTATTTTACGACCTTTCTTGCTATAGTTCTTAAGTGAAACACTAGAGTTGTGAAGTTAGTAGCACGATTGTTAAGTGAATCTGTTTTCTCCATGGACCTTGCTTGTCAGAAAGTCACAACAGGGGACCATGTGACCCTGGGACACTGCAACTGTCATAAATATGGGTCAATTGTCAAGTGTCTAAATTTTGATCACATGACCATGGGGATGCTGCAACAGTTGTTGAGTGTGAAAAATGGCCACAAGTCACTTTTTTCAATACCCTTGCAACTTTGAACGCTTCCTGAAGAACCGCTGTAAGTCGAGGACCACCTTTACATCTACCCAGCTGATTAATACACACACACACACACACACACACACACACACACGTTTAGAGAAGAAATAAATCAATTAGTCATAGTATTCAACAGAACAATTGTAAGGCCTGCTTTACTTTTTCCAACATAGTCCATTCTGGCATCAGTCAAACCGATGAGTTGTTGCTTGCTGCTGCATTGTGTTTTTACAATAGATCGTTTCCTCCCTCTCCAGGGATGCTGCTTAAACAGAATAGGTTAAGTTTTGGAATCCTTTCTTTAGTTTTCCCCAAGGGCCAGGTTACTTAGCAAGATGGCGGCTTATTAAGATAAACACTTAAGTAGTGCCAACACAGGATGTTTATTTTCAACATGTCCTCACCAGCTTCTATAGACAGAACACTGAAAGCCCAACTTAACTCTCTCCACAGACAAAGAAGCTTTCCATTTCCCTCACAGATAAATAAGTGATTATATTGGCAAAGTCCTTTACTGTACAGTTTTACTGTATCTCAACCACAATCACACTGCTGCTCCGCTGTTATCCTGGAGAAATTACTGGTAATTCCTTACTTTCCTGAAATCAGAGTGGCTGAATCCAGGAACTGGTATTCTCCCACAAAAGCCCTTGTGTTTCTCTAGTCTTGCTTTGAATTTGATTGCTTGCCCAAAATTAGTTCTGTTGAACCTCTTCCTGAGAGCTTTTACCTGTACAGGTCAGGGGTGGGTTCTAACTTACCTCACTGCTGGTTCGCTTCCTCCCACGCCGCGTGGCCGTGCCTCGTGGCCACATGCATGCTTTGCACGCGCGCACATGCGCAGTGCCAAAAAAATAAAAAAAATTCCCCCCCAAAAAAGCCAAAAACAAGATGGCAACGGATGCGCAGTGCCGGAAACTCAGCTTCTGTGCATGCGCAGAAGAAAAATAAATAAAAAAAATCCCTCCCCCCAAATTTTTTTTCAAAAAAAATAAAATAATAAAAAAAAGATGGCGGCACCCACGGACTGGCACCGACCGAACCGGATCCGTGACGTCTCCGTGATGTCACCGTGACATCACCAGCGGGTCGCTACCGGTTCAGGCGAACCGGTCCGAACTGGGAGGAACCCACCTCTGGTACAGGAAGTCCACGACTTACAACAAATCGCTTAGTGACCGTTTGAAGTTACAACAGCACTGAAAAAAGTGACTTGTGAGCATTTTTCACACTTATGACCCTTGCAACATTCCCACAGTCACATGATTTACATTCAGATGCTTGATAATTGACTCACATTTATGACGGTTGCAGTGTCCTAGGGGTCATATGATCCCCTTTTGCAACCTTCTGACAAGCAAAGTCAATGGGGAAACCAGATTCACTTAACAACTGTGTTGCTAATTTAACAACTGCAGTGATTCACTTAACAAATGTGGCAAGAAAGGTCGTAAAATGGGGCAAAACTCACTTAACAAATTTCTCACTTAGCAACATACATTTTGGGCTCAATTGTGGTTGTAAATTGAGGATTACCTGTAGTTTAATTTACACAATCAAGGGAATATTTTTTATATAATGCAATAGTTACACTAAGGATATTTGATGTTGGTTTTAAAATGTTGTACATTTTAATGTGTCTTAAAATCAAACGCAAGACTGCAGTAGGGATTAAGCTAGAGTGTTGTGTTACTGAGGTTATATCCAATAGCCAGTAGATAACCCCTGTAGTCCAATGGCCATCAGTCTAGGTAGTCCTCAACTTATGACCACAATTGGGACTGAAACTTCTGTTGCTGAGTGATGTGGTTGTTAAGTGAGTCATAAGTCCTTTAAGACATTTAAGATCTTTTTTGTTGTGGGTTAAGAAAATCACCATGGGTGTTAAGCAAAATTCAGTTCCCCCATTGTTGGAAGCCCCTGGGAAGGCTGTAAATCACGATCAGATGAGCCTGATATGCTTCAATCATTGTAAATACTGTAATTGCTGGTTGCCAACGACCCAGATTTCATTCACGGGACTGCAGAGATGCTGCAACTGTTGTAAGCGTGAGGCCTGGTCATAAGTGACTTTTTTCAGCACCATAATAACTTTAAATAATTATTCAATGAATACAGGTAGTCCTCGACTTACAACAGTTCATTTAGTGACTGTTCAAAGTTACAACACCGCTGAAAAAAGTGAGTGATGGTCATTTTTCACACTTACGACTGTTGCAGCATCCCCGCGGTCACTTGATCCAAATTCAGACGCTTGGCAACCGACTCATATTTATGACAGCTGCTGTGTCTTGGGGTCATGTGATTTCCTTTTGTGACCTTCTTGCAAGCAAAGTCAATGGGGAAGCCAGATTCATGTAAAAACTGTGTTATGACTTAACAATTGCAATAATTCACTTAACAACTATGGCAAGAAAGGTCGTAAAATGAGGCAAAATTCAGTTAGCAACTGTCTCACTTAGCAACAGAAATGTTGGGCTCAATTGTGGTCGTAAGTTGAGGACTAGCTTTCGTCGTAAGCAGGGGTGGGTTCCTCCCGGTTCGTACTGGGTCGCCCGAACCGGTAGCGAGGCGCTGGTGACGTCATGATGGCGTTGTGGACCCGCCTTGGTCGGTGCCGGTCCATGGGCGCCACCATTTTTTTCCGGGAATTTTTGGCGGCTTTTTTACGTTTTGGGCTGTTTGTGCTCTGCTGCTGCTTTGGAAAGGGCGCTCCCCCCCACCCCTCCCACCCGCCCCCAGGTTAAGGCTGTCCTTTATTCTTCGCCCGAAGCACAGCTGATCAGTTCCTCAGCTGTGTTTCGGGCAGATTATAGTCACTGAGCATGCGCGGACACAGAATTGCACCGGGGGAGCGCGCGCGTGCGTAACCCTAAGCCACGTCCACAGAGTGGTAGTGGAAATTTTCAGAACCCACCCCTGGTCGTAAGTTGAGGCCCACGTGTATACTTTTCCTTCCAGCACAAAATGTAGACTCAGAACAATTGGCTTTTCTTCATTTCAGTCTCATATCAGCCCAAACTTACAGTTTTTGTTGTTGTTTTGCATAATTTAATCCAGCAACACATCCAGGGAAAATGAGATGTGTCTTCAAGATAAGAATGCTAGGCCAAAATGTCTCTATTTTCTTAAGCTTGATTTCACCCTCAGTAATGAATCAAAGTCACTGCCCAAATTTATACACTAAGGCTTGGAATAAAAGCTAAGAAATGACATGAGAATGAATAGCAAGCTTGCCTAAAATGGAATGGGAAACAACTAGCATTTAATTAAAATTCATGGCTGTTCTATGTAGGAAGACGTGATATTTTATCCTTGGCAACATGTTGCCGGCATAATTGAAACTTTAGACAGGGCTTGTAGCACCGAGATAAAAATGAAACTATGTCCACTCATCTTTTACAATCCAAAATATCTCCAATCAACTCTTGTTTTCTATGCTCCTTGTTATTAGAGTGACCGTTTTGTTGGACATGCAATAAACTGGGTCATGTAACTAAAATGTATTTAGAGGACAGATGGAGGATCATTGGAGACATTTTCTTCTGTACTTATCCAGCTACATGGTTAATCTGAAGTTTTTACTTCAAATTCCCTTAAATGAACTTCCATGAATATTTATTCATATTAAAAGACCGTGTAAAAGACCCATTGGGTGCTGATAACTTTCCCTGCCTTGCATAAATGCACATAGCTGAAAGTATTGTTAAAATTTCTGGTTATTATTTCCAGGTACCGAAAATTAAAATACTTCTGAGTCCTATGCTAGTACCGTGTGAACATTCCACACCACTAGCATACTTCAAAATGTGGAGTAGGAAATTAAAGGAGGAGCCTTTGTTTGACAGCATAACATCTGCAGTCAATCAAATACTTTCAACAGAAAGGTGTTATGAAGGTGATCTATGTAAAAAGTAAGTGGACTGAGCTATCATGGGGGAGAGGAGGGTATGTGTTGTGGCCTGTCAGCTGCTGAATCAGAGGAGGCGGCGGCGTGGGAGTCAGGGTCAGCATCATGGCAACCTGAGACCTCCGATGGGGAAGAGGGAATGGAGCTGGCAGAGAGAGAGAGAGAGAGAGAGACAGAGGTGGAGCCTTGGCCATCCATCAGCCCTCAGATGGAGAGTCAACAGCCCCCAGGTCTGGAGGTGGCTGATGAGGAAGAGGAGGAACAGCTGGGTACAGTGCTTGACGTGTGGCTGCTCAGAAGGCAGAGAAGAGGAGAGCAGTGGAAATCTATGGGCCGATCCTTGGGAAGGAAGAACCACCACTGCTAGCGAAGCCCCACCCTAGCTCTGGGGATAAAAGGCAGGGAGTGGAGATGAATAGGTATGGCAGACAACTATTCATCTTCTGGCCAGCCGGACTTGTTAGCCTGCGAGATAAACTTTTTGCCAGGGCTGCCAGTATTCCTAATAAAGGAATCTTTTCAATTCACATCAGAGGGTTTGTCATGTGGGTAAATTGCCAAGTCCCTGAGTTATGTTCATGTGATTGTGCTGCAGTGGCCCTAAAGGTCCTAAGTTCCTTTAGCACCATCATAATTTCAAATGTTCATTGAATGAACGGTCGTAAGGCGAGGACTACCTATAATGTTTTGTTATATATTAGGATTTTTTTATTTGTATGTACATCACCCAGAGTCACTTGATGAGACGGGTGCCTATGCAAATGTAATAAATAAGTAAATAAATAAACATACTATAAATGGAGAAAATAGTTCTTAGAATCTTCCTTTTCTCCATTTTTGAAAAAATCTAGTGGTAAGGTGGTTTAGATAGAGTCCCTTGGGAGTTGGGCGGCATACAAATTTAATAAATAAATAATAATAATAATAATAACTTTTCAACTTTCTATTATTCTTCCTGTCCCTGAGCTTCTCCTCTGTGATAGAGTCCAATTCCAGAGCTAGATAGTATCAAGGTTGTATCAATTTTTCTGCAATGCCTAAATAATTCTAGAATTCTGTTATATTTCTTCAGAAAACAACACCATCCAGAGACAGATCACACACATAATTAAAGGGGGAAATAGTTTACCAGATAAAACTTTAGCCAGCAACTGGAAAATTCCAACCTGTGATTCAAAATAAGTTAGTAAAGCCAATTAAATATAGGAGTACAATTACAGCTTTCTTTGGTCAGACCTGTATGTTTCATCAAGGATCTCAAAGTTCAAGATAAAAGACAAATGTCCCCAGAGGATAGAAGCTTAAAATACACACCGATTCCAGTGTATTTGAACACTTAGTTGACTGATGGGAAGGATGAAAGAATCTGCTGGGTCTGAAATATATTTGAAAATTATTTGACTTATAACAGAGTGCTTCTGGGAATTAATCTGGAGATCATTGAAGAAAAGTGGAGCTAACTCCCTTCTCCATTAATCTTGCAGTCACCAAATTGTTCCACTTTTAGCCAGAATACAGTATTATTCAGCTCTGTTCAAATGTCATCCCTATCTACCTAAGGGGAAAGAATAATATTTTGAATCTTGTTTCTGGATTACATTTAGTTTTTTTAAAAATGTTTTTATGAAGCTAAACAACGGCAAGCCATACAGTTTGGGCAGCATACAAATGAAATGAAATGAATAATTTATTATATGACTCCTCTTTTATTACTTTTATTGTTTTTATATGAGGTTTTATATTCTGTAAGCTGCCTTGAGTCGCCATGTGTGAATAGGCGGCAATATAAATTCCCTAAATAAATAAATAAAAATAATAATATATAGAGGACTTCTTGAAAATTTTAAATTAACTAAATGTTAGTTCAAAGTCTGAGAACTGAGCTGTCCTCTCAGTGCTCAGGTTCCCACATATTGCTAAGCCAGGACAGTTTAACCATAATTTGTTAAAACAAACCATACTATTAGAGGTTTATATATCATGTATAAAGTAGCCAGCAAAACAAATCATGGTATGGTTTAACATGATATGTGAAATGGCTCAGGACCAGCTTTTTGAATAATTCATTTCTTCTTAATGCCTGGCTGATTTTAGAGGACACATATAGAATGGAATAGAATGAAACAAATAAAAAAAACATTGGGTGAGTATATTTATGGAGGGTTTCATAAATCAGTTTATATTTTATGGATCCTCAATTTGATCTGCCTGTTCAACCTGAGGGGTATTTGTTCTCGCTTACAATTTTGTTGCAGTACACCTGAAATCCAGACAATCATCTATATGGTTCGTGCTTTCTGTGGAATGTAGAAAGGAGAAGCAGCCAAACTATATATGCAGATAGCCAGATCAATAGATACACTTTTTTAGTTCTATGTTTATCTCCCTTAACCTGGATCAGAAAGTGAGAAGAGACAAGGAAAGAACATGCTCTGTCTTGTTCCTTTTCAACAGGGGTGTCCAACCCACATCGTCACGGCGTCGTCCCATGATGTATCAGGACTTTTTTCCCCTTCGCTAAACCGAGTGTGGGCGTGGCCAGTGCGTGACACATCTGTCTTGCGGGCCGCGAGTTTGACAGCCCTGCTTTACAAAGCCCTTAAAGTCATAGATCATCATCTAAAACTCACATGTGCATAGAATCATGGCACAAGCATGCCTTAGTACACTCCATGACAAGGTTTCTCATCTCATCTCTCTCCCAGGAATGGAAACCAAATGAAACCAGTTTAAGTTGTCTTTAACTGTATTGGGGTTAAGTAGTGTTTCCACCCCCCCCTGATCCAACATTGTCCAAAACCAACTTTAAGGAGTGGAAAATGTGTTATGGTTTGCTGGCCATTACTCTAGAAGGAAACAAGATTTTTTTTTCTTCCTTTCTATTGTGCCTGATTCTCGGAGATTGGTTGGACATGTCCCTGCAGTTTTCATAGCAAGGTTTTTCGGAAGTGGCTTAACATTGCCTCCTTCCTTGGACTGAGAGAAAGTGACTAGGTCAGGGGTCTGCAACCCGCGGCTCTGGAGCTGCATGTGGCTCTTTCATCCCTCTGCTGCAGCTCCGTCGCTCAAAACATGCATCACAACCGCCAATGTGCGACACCTGCTGGCACGCGATTTATTGAGCGTTTCGACCTATCTTTTTTTTTTTGGAGTTCAAAATGTTTTTGTTGCATGCAGAAATAAAAATTTGTTTTCTCTGTAGCAGTTCATTGATTACATAAATGCAACACACTATAGTTTTTTTATACATAGCATAAAGGTAAAAAATGATATATGCAGTGTTATCTTCATTTTAGATGTCAAAAGGTTTTTGTGGCTCCCGGTGTTTTCTTTTCTGTGGGAAACGGGTCCAAATGGTTCTTTGAGTGTTTAAGGTTGCCGACCCCTGGACTAGGTCAAGGTCACTCAGCTGGCTTCTTGCCTAAGGCAGGACCAAAACACACAGTCTTGTCCCAAAGATTCTTTTTCAAGAGGCAACTGGACTTTCTTTGTTTTTTTCTTTGAAAACAGTTTGCTTCTCATCCAAGAATTTCTGAAGAAGTTTCTTAGTTGAGAAGCAAAACGTCTTCAAGGAAAAACAAAGAAAGTCCAGTTGCCTCTTAAAAAAGCATCTTTGGGACAATCATGACCTGGATGACTGAGAATCTCCATAGAAACCGCTCAGTCTCCCAGTATCTAGCTTGATGTCTTAACCACTACACTAAACTGGCTTTCTAGAAACAAGATAGGGATTGAAAAAAGGCAGCAAACTCCATGCTGATAGTCCTCAGTCAACTGAAGAATAGATGACTAGTGTTTCAGCTCAGTAGCGGGGAGAAAGGGTATAGCTTGAGGGACCCTCAGCAAGCTTGCACGCGTGTGTTACTCAAACGCTTGAGATAACCTTCTTGTAGGAAACTGAAAACATTTTTCTAACTACAACAAAACCCTAAAGACAGAATGTTTTGTTGCTTTTCCCCTTATATGATTGTGTTAGTTTCAGTAGATTACATTCAGAAAGCTTTGGATGGTGTCTAGCTTGTATTGTCTTGGGAAAAAAGCATTTCGATTATTTTTATATAACTTGATTTAACCTGGTAGTCATGAGAAATGTAAACAGAACTCAGTATTTTGGCAGCAGCCAAGGGCTCTTCAGCTGCTTGTCTAGGCGAAGCTGCGAGCTCAGCTTCCCATTCTGTCTGAGTTTTGCACATTCAGCCATGTCTGGAGAGCTCTACTAACATTTACTTGCCTGTTAGTTTAACCGTAATGTTTCACTCAGTTCTCACCAAAAGCTATCTTCATTCAGGCAACCCAAGCACAAAACCCAAGCTCAAAACACCATCCAAAGCTTTCTGAATATAATCTATTGAAACTAACACAATCATAACAATGGGAAAACAGCAAAACATTCTGTCTATAGGGTTTTGTTGTTGTTAGAAAAAAATGTTTTCAGTTTCCTAGAAGAAGGTTATCTCAAGCGTTTGAGTAACATATGAGTGCAAGCTTTCTGAGGGGCCCTCAAGCTATACCCTTTCCCCCTGCTACTGAGCTGAAACACTAGTCATCTATTCTTCAGTTGGCTGAGGACTATCAGCATGGAATTTGCTGCCTTTTTTCAATCCCTACCTTGTTTCTGGAGAGCCAGTTTGGTGTAGTGGTTATGGCATCAAGTTAAGGCATCAAGCACTTTTCCAATTCCCATATGTTCAGCTGGAACAGGGGTGTCAAACTAGATTTCATTGAGGGCTGCATCAGGGTTGTGTTTGACTTCAGGGGGCTGGGGGAGCATGGCCAGCTCAATGTCACTTGTGTCGGGGGCGCCTTTGCTAGCCCGAGCACTCTGCCAGTGAAAATGGGCTCCCGAGCTCCGTTTTTGGCTGCCGCGGCCTCCTGCAACCCTCTGCCTGTGAAAATGGAGCTCTGGAGGGCTGCAAGCAGCCCCCAGGAGCTCCGTTTTCGGCTGCAATGGCCTCCTGCAATCCTCTGCCAGTGAAAACAGAGCTCGCTGTTTCCAGGGCGGCCCTGGGGGCCAGATCTAAGCATCCCGTGGGGTGGATCCGGCCTCCGGGCCTTGAGTTTGACACCCCTGAGCTGGAAGGTCTCAAAATTTCTTGAGACCTTCCAGCTGAACACATGGAAACTGAAAAAATAAGGGGGCATGTGTGTCTATGGCCCCAACATCTTGTTCATTGGAAGCTGTGATGTGTTTAGGTGAATGACTCAAGAGGACTTGATTCTTGTATGTTGCAGAGAAACAAATGATTTTCCCTCCTGCTTTCCATGTGGGAGAAATAACCTCATGATTCATCTCCAGAAGTCTGTTAAATGAGTAGTATTACATAAAGGGGTGGGAATAGGGAAGAGACATGTCAGTGTACAATGGCAAGCCACTTGCAGTAAAATATGACCCCCTTTTTCTATTTTAAAGCTTAGGTAAAATGTGAAGAATATTGTCCACTACAAAATGCTGACTCACCCATGTAATAAGGCATCGCATGGTGCCTTCCATGGAGCTGAAAAATGAAATATAAGGAAAATGTGTAATCCACAAACAGAAAATATTATCCATCTTTGATTTAAACCTTTACATTTAGCTGCAAATAGCCAGTTTGTGATTTCAATAGGTACAAAAGTTGTTTAGATTTTTTTCTTCTTCCCTTTTAACTATTTAGTTTGGGGAAATTGATCAAATACTTCATTTGAAGACTTCTCTAAGGTAGACACAGTTCCTTATAAACCTGATAAGATATTTGTTAAAGGTTTAACCTATTGAGAGTTGTTAAAACAAGAATATGGAGAATAAGGTGGTATCCAGAGAACTTGGTTGCAGAGAGTTTCAGTTTTCAATGGTTTTTGTATGCAGAGCTAAGAGGAAGGTGAGATAAAAGGGCATGTGGAATTAAGTAATAAAACACAGAAATTGAAGTTAAAATATATGCAAATGAATATGTAATAGCCAAAATGTATAAACTCTTGCTGAAATTTGAATGGAGGACAAACAAGTGAAAGAGTCTACGATAAAAAGGGCTATGAAATTTGGAGAGTGATTTATGGATTTGATGATTAGAAAAGAAGAAAGCTTTGATGTAACCTTGGAGAGGGTAAAAGATAACTGCATTGATAATTGCTGTTAAGATTGGAAGCCACTTCTTTATTATTCTTTCTCCCCCCCCCCAGAGGTGGGTTCCTGCCGGTTCGGACCGGCTCTATAGAACCGGTAGCGGGAATTTCCCCCCACTCGCCAAACCGGCAGCGATGGCTGGCTGGACACGCCCCTGGCTCTCTCAGCGGCGCCATAGGTGACACCATCTTGTTTTTTGCTTCTGCACATGCGCAAAAGCTGTTTTTTGCTTCTGCGCATGCGCAGAAGCTTGGTTTTTAGCACTGCACATGCACTCTCGTGCGGCACACCCGCATGGCATGTAAGGCACGCGCACCCACGTGGCACGTGAGGAAGTGAACCGGCAACGAGGTAAGTCAGAACCCACCCCTGATCCATATCCATATCCATATCCGGATGCAGATGCATATCCAGATCTGATTTAGATATTTCTTCAGGGTGATTTCTATGCTGTCATCTATATTATGAACAGTTATTGCAATATTACTAATCACTTGCCCTATTTACAAACATATCCTAGCTTTCTTCTCATGACAGTCTTGGTGACTGTCTAAACCAGGGGTGTCAAACTCAAGGCCTGGGGGCCGGATCCAGCCTGTGGGGTGCTTAGATCTGGCCTGCAGGGCTGCCCTGGAAACAGCAAAGGATTGGCCCGCAGTGCCTCTGCCAGTGAAAACGGAGCTCACGAGGGCCGTGCGTGGCCCTCCCAAGCTCTGTTTTCACTGGCAGAGGGTTACAGGAGGCCATTGCAGCTGAAAATGGAGCTCAGGAGCTCGTTTTCGTTGGCAGAGCCCTCAGGCCACCACAGGTGCCTCCTGACATGAGTGACATCATGCTGGCCATGCCCCTTGGCCACGCCCCCAGCCAGAGGTGAAATGCTACCAGTTTGGACCAGTTCTCCAGAACTGGTAGTAAAAATTGCTACCGGTTCAAGCGAACCGGTATATCCGACAATCAGCTGTGTGACGATCAGCTGTGCTGCATGATCTAGATTAGCTAGAAAGCAGGATTTCCTGCTTTCTAGCTAATCTAAATCGTGCGGCACAGCTGATCCCCCCCCCTTGCTGTTCTACTTACCTTTGCAGACTCTGATGGCTTCAAAATGCTCCTTTTTCAGCACTGCATGGTAGTGCCTGTGGTCCGCAAAGCGAACTGGTAGCAGACTTCAGAGGATTTCACCCCTGCCCCCAGCCCCCCAAGGCCAAACACAACCCTGATGTGGCCCTCAATGAAATCGAGTTTGACCCCCCTGGTCTAAACCTATTCCTGTCCATTAAGTATCTCTAGAAAACAATATCAAACTACTATCTATAACATAGCCACACCAGCTCCTTGGAACATTGGCAGCCTTCACTAGAAACATTTGTCCCCTGTCTGGTGGGAACTAAGTTATTATGATCTAATTATTAAAAAACCTCAAGGCAGGGGTCTAGTGAAATGAATTGTTGACCATTTCCTCGTCCAGATTAATCCTAGAGAAAATGCCTGGGCTGAAAGGCAAATGCCATTTTGTTAGTTTCTGGATTAGTTTGGTCTCTCATCAGTGAATTTAATCACTGTTGACCTTAAAAGCCAGAATTTGCACTTATGTCCTGTCTTTAGCAAAGATCAGTCAATTCATTCAATAAAACAGCAGTAAACATTCTAAAAGGATGATTGTCTATGTAAGATGCTAGATCTCCCATCCAAAACAGTCAAACTATAGATGCCACATTGTATGTGTGTGCATGACTAGAATAGGAACTACAACATGTGAAGAAGTGACTTATCTTTGTTACTATGTCTCTGTTACTAAAGTCTGTATCACCACAACTAATGGATAAGTTGGCTTGCAAAAATTATAGCCGGGAGTCTAGAATGCAGTCATTGCAAGTCAGAGTTCAGAGGTTCCATTAAATCCTGTGGAGATTGCTAGCCAAGTCTAAGCTTAAAGCATCTATACCAGGAGTGTCAAACTCAATTTCATTGAGGGCTGCATCAGGGCTGTGGTTGACCTCGGGGGGGGGGCAGGCAGGTGTGGCCGACTGGGTGGGCATGGCCAACTGGTGGGGCGTGGCCAACTTGATGCCACTCCTCAAACTGCTGGCATGTTTCCTCTTTGCACTGGGTAGACTGGGCTGAAGCTACGCTGGCCTGATCTTTCCTCTTCGCACTGGGTAGACCAGGACAGTCCCGCGGGCCGGATCTGACCAAATCGCGGGCCAGAATCAGCCCGTGGGCCTTGAGTTTGACACCCCTGATCTATACTGTATTTAAAAAACAGGTCTCCTGCTTTGTAAGTTTCCACTGAAGAACTGGCAATTGGCATTTGGAATATTAGAAGATCCCAGAAACATTGGCTTTAAAAGGCCTCAGATCCTAGTAACTAATGCTGGAAATAATGAGTTGGATTATGCATTCATTATGCTAATCATATTATGGTTTGCTGTTGGTTTCTATTAATACAGCTTAATAATGGTTCAGTCCCAGCCAGTTTAGATGTTCACTCTTACAGTTAAATATTCCAGTTTAGTGTTGCATATAGATTAAAAGATATTTAAGATTAGGATGGGTAGACAAATCCAACTTTTTTTTCCATTCCAGTTTTGGAAACATTAAAGTTATTTACACGGCATATATCAAAACAGTAATTAACGTATTTGTGTTTTCCCTTACTACAACACAGTTCCAACTGATGTTCTGTTTCTGCTATAAAAATTATTCCAAGTAAGTTATCATTTGGAGCACTTCAGTATTTTCAGGGTAACTAGAATTAAACTTTTGTAATTAAGTTTTGTATTTATTCAATGTAGAAAGAATGCTCATCAGAGTTCATGACTAGAACATTTAAACAATAAATATCAAGCAGGGGATAGTGTTAGGGAGTGCAGTTGTAAAAAAAAATGTAGCTATTTTTTATTACATTGTTGTAAAACATATGTAATATATTAACTATATATATTCATTCAATACAATGGTAAGAGCTGTGGTGGCGCAGTGATTAGAATGCAGTATTGCAGGCTAACTCTGCCCACTGCCAGGAGTTCGATCCTGACAGGCTCAAGGTTGATTCAGATTTCTATCCTTCCAAGGTCCATAAAATGAGGTCCGTAAAATAAATTGCTTGGGGCAATATGCTGACTCAGTAAACCGCTTAGAGAGGGCTATAAAGCACTATGAAGCCAGGGATGGGTTCCACTTACCTTCCCTACCAGTTCGCATCGCTTCACTCGCACGCGCGCCCGTCACGTCACGCAAAAGATCCGGAAATGACCCTCTGCGCATACACAGAAGCCTTTGTGCATGCGCAGAGGGGTTTTTTTTTGAAAGCCGCAGCGACTGGAGGACCTGTTCGGGAGCAATCCACCACTGTATGAAGCGGTATATAAGTCTAAGTGCTATTGCTATTGCACAGCAAACATGGCAGCTATCACCATGTTATCAAAGATTCGCCTCTTTAATGTGCAACGAATATAAATGTTATCTTGAGATTTTTTGTTTTTTAAAAAACCCTTTCCCAATGCTTCCAGGTGAATAGCAAAAGGGATGAAGTATTTGTAAGAGATCCCTCAAAATCAAAAGCTTCTTCTTTACATATCTCCACACTGAGGTGGGGCTTGCCTGATGACATCACTGCACATGTTCAGACACTGAAAGCACATCTTGTTCCTTGCATGCTAGCAAAAAAACATCCCCGGCAGATTCCCTCCCCCCTGTAGTTAATTACAGTCACAAAGAGTAGATCCACCACAGCTTGTTTCTGCTCCTGGCCTGTTTTTTGTGGCAAAAAAATTATTACGGCATTATTTTAATTTTATTTTTTTGCCACATGGTGCTTGGATTTTTTTAAAAAATAAATCTTCTGGGAATCAAATTATGTCAATTGAGTTTATTCACTTTAATGCAGGGTGCCCTGGTGGTAATGTTTTCTATGTAGGCTGCACCATTTTTGCAGGGCTAACACATATTTTTATGAGGACAAGAGACAAAAATAGTGAAAATGCTAGAGAGGAAAATTTAAAAGCCTACTGTGCGTCATGAAGTGGAATCTAAACCCAAGGAGAATTGTCTCTATGCTTCCTTCTTTTCTTAAAATATAAACATTATCGCAGTGAGCAGACTCGAGATTTTTAACATAACACAACTCTCTCTTTGTAATTCCCAAGAGATTTCTTTAAGATGACAACACAAGCAGGGTTCTAGCTTAGAACTTCTCATTTGAAACACCAACCTTATTATTGGGACAGTATGTGAATGTCCCAATGTATTTGTATAAGAAGATTTTTCAAGTTATGCTGAGCTCCAGAAATCTTTGGCATTTGAAGGGTGCTAATTAACTCCCACCTGGTTGTATCTTATTTTACTTTCAGGATTTTTGTTCTGTAACTCCCAGAACCCTTTCTACTTTCTTTTTAAAAAAACAGGACTAACATTTACTGTCCTCTATTAATTTGGCACTTCACTAGCTTTTCCTAACTTTGTGGCTCTCCTGATACATAGCCTACAACACCCAAAATTATCTCAATGACCATGATGCTTTGAACATCCAGGGAAGGCAAGAAAGCGCCAAGTAATCTTAAACCCTGGATTTAATGGACTTAGTAGAGGTAGAGTTTAGACAACCATGAGGATTATTTGAGAGCAATGAGCACTTTGTTTTAAAATAATATGTAAATTAAGAATAAGTAACAAATATTATTGCTCATCCCTTAAAAAATAGCATAATGAGCTCTATCAATTCTGTTATGCACCCTATTAAACAATGTCAACTCAGGTATACAGTAGATATCAGACCTACTGTATTTCTTATTGTCTGTAACTGATAGCAATAGCAATAGCACTTAGACTTATATACCACTTCACAGTGCTTTTCAGCCCCTCTCTAAGTGGTTTACAAAGTCCGCATATGGCCTCCAACAATCTGGGTCCTCATTTTACCGACCTCTGAAAGATGGCAGGCTGAGTCAACCTTGAGCCGATGAGAATCGAACTGCTGGGAGTTGGCAGAATTAGCCTGCAATCCTGCATTCTAACGACTGCGCCACCACAGTTCTTTGATGATGATGATGCTATCCATTCAGTCGTGTCTGACTCGTGGCGATTCTATGGGCCAGGTTTCTCCATGTGTTCTGATCTTGTTCTACTTCTTTGAGTTGTTCTACACTCTGGCTGGTATCAGCTTTGATGGTGTCCAGTCACCATGTTCTTTGGCAGCCTGGCTTCCTTTCACTGCTTCCAAACATAATTGCTTTCTCTAATGATTTCCCTGCATGACATGGCCAAAATCAGTGAGATGCAGTTTTGTGATTTTTGCCTTCCAGGGACATGTCTGGTGTTATGTTCTCCACTACTTGCTTGTTAGTCACTTTTGCTGTTCAAGGAATACACAGGAGCCTTCTCCAGCACCACAGCTCAAACAAGTCCATTTTCTTCCTTTTTAAAGGTCCAACTTTCACAACCATGGATCGCTACAGGAAACACAATAGAGCGGACTAACCTACATTTGTTTGCAGGCTGATGCGTTTGCTTTTCCATATTCGGCTCATGTTCATTATTGCTGTGTGACCCAGTGCAATCTGATATTTTATTTCCAGGACTGCATTGTTTGCAACTAATATTAGTTCTAACTATGTTCATAGAACATACTTAGCCATAGCTAACTTAATTATGGTTTACTCAACCCAATTTTCTTTCTTTATATGACAAACAAACCATAAACAAACCACATGGCTGATTTCATGCAACATGTTAAACTAAAATGTGAGCTAGTTAGTACATACTACAGTAAAAGAGAACCTCTGACACGCATGTCAAGGGTGACCACAATGTTTTGGGTGACGTACCAACTTTCACCAACATCTGAAAACAACTGCAGCTAGTCCTTGACTTACGATCACAGTTGAACTCAACATTTCTGTTGCTAAATGACATTTGTTCAGTGAGTTTTGCCCCATTTTACGATCTTTCTTGCCATAGTTGTTAAGTGAATTACTGCAGTTGTTAAGTTAGTACCATGGTTGTTAAGTGAATTTGGCTTCCCCATTACTTTGCTTGACAGAAAGTCCCAAAAGTGAATCACATCACCCCAGCCAGGACACTGCAACCGTCATAAATATGAGTCAGTTGCCAAGTGTCTGAATTTTGATCACATGACCATGGAGATGCTGTAATGGTTGTAAGTGTGAAAAATGATCATAAGTCACTTTTTTTCAGTGCCATTGTGATTTTGAAGGATCATTAAATGAACTGTCGAGGACTACCTGTATTGAGACAACCCATTCTCACACAATTTTCGAAGGCTGTGGAAATGGGTTGTCCTCTCATGCAGCCTCTGGAACCTCCAAAAATCATATGATGGGGTGTACTTTCACACAGGTTTTCAGAGATTTGAGGGCCCTCGGAAAAGCATTTTCCAAAACTGCGTCAAGAATGAAGGCTTCCTGTGACCCAAACTACCTCAATGTGTCTCTATTTTATTTTTTAAAAATATAAGATTATAAGAGGAAGATTGAGGATAATTTTATAGCAATAACATGAGGCAGGTGTGGCAAGGAATTCAACAAATTACCAACCATCAATCGACCAATGTCATCCCTGCTGAGGGGGATGCTTCGTTGGTAGAAGAGCTGAATCATTTCTTTGCTCGCTTTGAAGTGGAGACATCAGAGACAGCTAAAATACAGCCACCAGCCCATTGTAGCCACAACCTCATTGTGGAGGAACAGGAGGTGAGGAGCATTCTGAAGGCTGTGGACCCTAGAAAGGCTGCCGGTCGTGACGGTATCTCTGGTCGAGTGCTTAAAGACTGTGCTGATAAGTTGGCTGGAGTCTTTACTAGAATCTTCAATCGGTCTTTATCCCAATCCACTATTCCATCTTGTTTGAAGGCTTCCACTATTGTTCCACTGCCAAAGAAGTTCCCTATCAATAACCTCAATGATTACAGACCAGTGGCACTCACTCCTATCATCATGAAGTGCTTTGAGAAATTGGTCTGCCGGCACATCATTTCTGGTCTTCCGCATACATTTGATAAACACCAGTTTGCATACAGAAGAAATAGATCTACAGTGGATG
>QLTV01004085.1:2957990-2974899 GCA_003457575.1 Thermophis baileyi
TATCTTTTCCTTATTGTCATTTATTTTATAGCCTTTTTTTGCTTATTATCAGGGGATGTCTTATTTTGGGGGAAACAGGGTACTTGGGGAGCAACTACATAAATATCATTGCTTTTTAACGTGTTGTTTGTTTTATTTAGGCCACCCGATTTCATATTTCACGTCATTTGGCACGCAGGAAGGGAGTGAGCGCCGCGGCATAAAATGATCGCTACAAATCTCCGTCGAAATTTAAACCTGGCTAGAGATCCCCCCCCCCAAGAATGCATTGAGAAAATACAATTCCACTCACCTTGCTGCTCCGTTTGCACCTTGGAGAGAGAAAAAATATGTGAGAGAATCACATTCTTAAAGATCCATCTCATCCTGGGCACCCCCCCCTTTTTTTTTGAACTATTACCATCTGGCAGACGGTACAGGATAATAAAAACAAGGACAAATAGGCTGAAAAACAGCTTCTATCCCAGGGCAATAACCATATTGAATTCTACAGTATAGTGCAATATCGGGTTTTCAATTTCAATTATACAGAATGTAAAGGATGTATGTTTATGTTTTTATTTTTTTAGTTATAATGTACACTGAAGATGGCATTTAATTTTGTTGTACCATGTGCAATGACAATAAAGTAAAGTAAAAAGTAAAAGTAAAAGGTGAATGTTCAAAAAATTGTATGACATGTATGACACACCAGCAGAGTCAAATGAGGCATTTTCTGAATTTTTGACACACAGAGCCCAAAGCGCTCACGGTCACTGCCATGGTATATAACAGGGGTGTCAAACTGGGGGCTGGATCCAGCCGGCAGGGTGCTTAGATCTGGCCCGTGGGGCCACCCTGGAAACAGCAAAGGACTAGCCCGCGGTGCCTCTGCCAGTCAAATCAGAGCCCGCGGCCCTCTCGAGCTCCCTTTTCACTGGCAGAAGGTTGCAGGAGGCTGTCACAGCTGAAAACGGAGCTTGTGAGCCCGTTTTCACTGGCAGAGCTCTCGGGCCACCACAGGCGCCCCCGACATGTCGAGCTGGCCACGCCCACCCTGGCCACGCCCACCCTGGCCACGCCCACCCTGGCCACGCCCACCCTGGCCACCCCCACCCTGGCCACCCTAGGTCAAACACAATCCTGATGCGGCCCTCAATGAAATCGAGTTTGACACCCCTGATATATAATGTGAACTAGCCTCTAGTTTGTCATCTGCCTTGTCCCTCTGCTTAAGAGGCCAAGGTCACAGCCTAAGCTCTGCTGCCTTAGCCCACAAATTCTGATAAGCTCATAAAAGATCAGGGTTTCCACCCCCTCTTCTAAAGCCATCTCCTCAGGCCTAGATATGCTGTCTACCTGCATTACAAGAGAAATAAATAAAAATGTATTCAGTGGCTGCTTAAGGATCAGAGTTTTATTAGAATATACCACCAGTGATTCAGAGCACTCCTTCAGTGGGAAACTCATTCCTGGCATGACAAATAAGCCGTGATTGGTTTGTCATGCCGCATTTTGATCAATTGCTATTCCACCGTTGTTCCTGTTAAGGCTGTAATTAACATTATGTGCTTATTGACAGCTGCAATTCCTGTCTGACATCCTATGTGAGTGCCTTTAGTATGTAATTATTTTGGGGTTCAGGTGATGAGGTAATATTGATACCATACTCACTGGTATACAGTAAGACTCCAGAGCTTGCTAGTGGTAGAAGAGTTGGCATACATACTTTTTTTTTTTAAAGCTATTTAAGGAAAAACATATTTTGTGGGGTTATTTTTTTCGTGTTTCCAGTTCAATATATGAACCATACATACCAGACACCTGGTGAGGCAGACAATTGTAATTCAGCAATGAGAGATATGTGTGTTTTAATGTATTCCATATAGAGTTAAATGTGCATTGTTAACTAGCTTCAGAAACAGATTGTCTGCTTTATTTTCCATCTCAGCAGATGCTGTTTTCCATCTGACTCCAGACTAAGCGTGATGAAGTGGCAGCATCTCCTAACTAAATAAAATTGGAAAAATCCAGAGCTCTTTTCTCAACTATGAAGGTTAATTCGGAAAGATTCTGTCTAAAATGAACTGTTGGCTATCCCAGTGTTAGGATAATGCATACATCAAATATTTGCACTGTGACATTGAATTTATTTTTTAAAATAAGTTTTTGCATTTATTATTTTTGGTAATGGCTCCTTTTATTTATTACCAATTTGTTTAAGGTTATTTTCTTGTTTTCTTGTAAACCTATGAGCTTTACTATATAATATATAATTATATAAATATAATACAGTAAATCATTCCCCTCATATCTTGCTTCTTCATAACTTTTTCTTTTTTTCTTTTTTTCTTTCTTATACTTTTAGCTTTCGGTTTGATTTTTCTTTTTATGCTTTTCTTTATTTTACTTTAGCGCGTGCGCGCACACACACACACATATCTATATCTATATCTATATATCTATATATCTATATCTATCTATCTATCTCTATCTCTATCTCTATCTCTATCTCTATCTCTATCTCTATCTCTATCTCTATCTCTATCTCTATCTCTATTTCTATCTCTATCTCTATCTCTATCTCTATCTCTATCTCTATCTCTATCTCTATCTCTATCTCTATCTCTATCTATCTCTATCTCTATCTCTATCTCTATCTTTATCTCTATATCTATATCATCTCTCTCTCTCTCTCTGTCTCTCTCTCTCTCTCATCTCTCTCTCTCTCTCTCTCTCTCTCTATCTATCTATCTATTATCTATCTATCATCTATCTATCTATCTATCTATCTATCTATCTATCTATCTATCTATCTATCTATCTATCTATCTATCTATCTATCTATCTATCTATCTATCTATCAATCATCTATCTATCTATCATCTATCACAATTAAGTAAGCCATGATTCACCGTGCTATGTGAATCTACCTTTGATGGTTTGTATTAACTGAAGTTGAATAATAATACTGAAGTAAAATTGTTTCCAGCAAGCTTTGAAAACCCCTGATTTGTATGGAGATCCTGAGGAAACTTTGCAATCCAAATATCAGTAATGTTCTGAATTGGTTTCTAAATACAACCTGACAGGCTTCTATCAGATGAATCTAGCTGAAAATGTAGAGGTATTAAAGAGATTTTTTTAAAAAGCCCCTATTTATTGTTCCAAACATGATGTTTTCCAAATATATCATTCTGT
The DNA here is from genome assembly GCA_003457575.1 of Thermophis baileyi. Classification (NCBI taxonomy): domain Eukaryota; kingdom Metazoa; phylum Chordata; class Lepidosauria; order Squamata; family Dipsadidae; genus Thermophis; species Thermophis baileyi. The sequence continues at coordinate 2,961,171 of QLTV01004085.1, forward strand.
GATTTTTAGCCTTCGTAATTGAATATAACAAATATAATATAAGGCAGAGAAGACTACTAGATTTGGACTAAAAAACTGGGCAGACCAAGACTGAAATGGGAGCCCAGAAAAATTAACTCTTTGTTCCAATATAGTGGTAATCTAGAATGTTTTCAACTCAGATCTGGTAGCTCTACAAGCGTTGTCAAAATTTAATCTTTCAGAGAGAAAAGGAAAAACCAGGTCTATTTTTCTACAGGAACTCCCCAACTTATGACCACAATTGAGTACAAAATTTATGTTGCAAAGCGAGACAGTTGTTAAGTAAGTTTTGCCCCATTTTACAACCTTTCTTGCCACAATTTTTAACAATTGTTTAAATTGATAACACGGTTATTAAATGAATCTGGCTTCCCCATTGACTTTGCTTGTCAGAAGGTTGCAAGAGGGGATCACATGTCTGTGATTCTAAGATACGGCTCCTTTATCAGTCCTGCTTACAGGTAGTCCTCGACTTATGACTACAACTAAGCCCAAAATTTATGTTGCTAAGCAAGACAGTTGTTAACTGAGTTTTGCCCCATTTTACAACCTTTTTTGCCACCGTTGTTAAGTTAATCCCTGCAGTTGTTGTTAGTAACATAATTGTTAAGTGAATCTGGCTTCCCTATTGACTTTGCTTGTCAGAAGGTCGCAAATGGTGATCACATGACCCCAGGACAATGCAACTGTCATAAATACATGCCAGTTGCCAAGCGTCTGGTTTTTGATCATGTGACCATGGGGATGCTGAAATGGTCATAAATGTGAAAAACAGTCATAAGTCACTTATTTTTCAGTGCCTTTGTAACTTTGAACGGTCACTAAACCAATATAAGTTGAGGACTACCTGTAATTGTCTCCTTAAATTAAATTCAGCTGATAATCAACTATGTTAAAAATCATTTCTAAGTTTGCTATATTCCTGCTATCTCCATGACTGCATTCAGTGTGATAGCAATAGCAGTTAGACTTATATACCGCTTCATAGTGCTTTTACAGCCCTCTCTAAGCGGTTTACAGAGTCAGCATATTGCCCCCAACAATCTGGGTCCTCATTTTACCCACCTCGGAAGGATGGAAGGCTGAGTCAACCTTGAGCCGGTGAGATTTGAACCGCCGAACTGCAGCTAGCAGTCAGCTGAAGTAGCCTGCAGTGCTGCACTCTAACCACTGTGCTACCTCGGCTCTTTCACTGCTGTCATACCATCTTGTGAGATCTCATGTGAAAATACTGAAACCTTGTGAGATTTACTTATTTATTTAACAACATTTTAGCTACCCTCTGTCTAATGGCACTTTTTTTAAAAATTAAAACATTAAATTTAGAGAGCTATTTAGGGAGATGGTGATTCCCTTCAACCTGTGGCTGTCATTTTATGGACTCCTACTGTGTTTTTAATCTATTTAAAAATGCTCAGTAGATTGCACAAAATTGCGATCCATTCAGCTGTTTTGCTTACAAGCAGGTACACAATATGGTTTATTATTTAATTAACACATGGGACAGATGCAGATATTACAGATATTGTAGAAAATTGAAATGAGTAATTACTACAAGATATATTTGTTATTATTTCCCCCAGGAAGCAATAAGGAAACAAAATTGAACAAAAGATAATACAGAATTAAAAAATTGTTAACTAATGAAAGCCTGGCTAAAAAGCAATGACTTGTCTTTTTTTTTTCCTCCCTAAAAAGGGAGAGTGGAGGCTAAGCATAGCCCACCATTCTAATTTCTTACCTTGTAAGCAAAAGTGAGAATACACTTTCGTGTGATCAAGATTTCCTACCAGAGAGAAGTTGCGGTTTGAAGGTTTGAATGGTCTCATCAGGCCTGTCCCAGCTTAGGCATTCAGGAAAGAAAGACCCCCGACTCCATTTGTAGTGAAAGGTTTACTTTTACTTAAGAGAAGTGGCATAGCATAGCAAAGCCAGATCTGAGGAATTTCCACGTAAACCCGGTAATTTTCCCTTCTCCCCCTTGGTCATCTTGGTGATGTCCAATAAAGTTCAAACTAGGTGTTTTGGTAACAGTTCCACATTTTGGTGCCTCTTTGGTGTTCACATTCCTTTCCCAGTCTAGTATCCTTGGATCTCTCAACCATTGTGTCTTGTTGGTACCTCTGGTTTCTGTCACCCCTCCTCTCTATATCCTCCCATTTCCCCCTTCCCCACAGTTTATGGCCAGGCTAACATCAAAGCGAAGTGAAGCTGAAGCAGTTAGATGGCAGATCTGACAGGTCTTTTTTTTAATCAAAACAAACAAACAACCCAACAACAGTCGATCCAGATAAAAACAAAATGAAACAATGGTGAAGATTCTAGCCCTTTGTTTCCCAACCTTAGCAACTTTTCAGATGTATGGACTTCAACTCCCAGAAATCCACAGGCTGTCTGGGAAAATCTGGGAATTGAATTAGGCACCCATCTTAAAGTTGCTAAGTTGTTAAGATGGAGAAACCCTGTTCTAACCTGTTGTGTTACTTTTTGGGATATATCTGGAGAGCAATTATTTTAAAAATGTACAGTCAATCATACGAGCCCAAAGTTTCAAGTTTTTAATCTCATTGTGCTCAAGTTGTAAAGGGCAACCATATTTTTTGTCTTCAGTTTAATATTTCCTTTCCACTGCCTGGAATTCTTTTAAAATGATGGCTCTCATCTGACCTACTTTTCTGGCTCTCTCATGTGTTCTTCCCACCTACAGTTTTTCCATCTGCCAGGCAATTTTAGATCAGAAGAGCTTCTTAAATATTTTTAAATGCCAGGTAGTTTTGCCCGAATAGCCTGGATCTACTTTTAAGTGGATGATATTTTGTTATTTTAAAGAAAGGACATCATTCACCAAGGGCTTCTTTTATTCTTAAAGTAGAAGTGCCCACAATAATAATAATAATAAAAAAGGAAATAGCCAAATTGCTGACCTTGGAAGGATGGGAGGCTAAGTCAACCTTGAGCCGGTCAGCATCGAACTGCTGGCAGTCGGCAGAATTAGCCTGCAATGCTGCATTCTAACCAGAGGTGGGTTCCTACCGGTTCGGACCGGTTCTATAGAACCGTTAGTAACTTGGCGGCCTGGGTCGCTGGAACCGGCAGTCACCCAGGCCTGCCACGCCCCCGAGCCGGTTCTCTTGGCGGCGCCATAAGCACCGCCATCTTGTTTTTTGCTTCTGCACATGTGCAGAAGCTTTTTTTAGTACTGCGCATGCGCATGTACCCGCGCTTCGCACGCGTGCGGGGTGTGTGTCCCTGAGCGAACCGGCAGCAGGAGAATCCGGAACCCACCCCTGATTCTAACCACTGCACCACCACAGCTCTTTTATAAGATGCATCAACCTAGGCATTATGGAAACCATGATATATGACTTAACATATTGTGTGAACCCATTTTATGCAGTAAACAAGGACTAACAAACCCAGTCAGTGTGGGATTGGATGTGCTCTTTACTGCACCAGTATTTTGTATTAAAAACAATGAGTAGAAATTGTAAGGAAGCAGACTGTGGTTGGTTTATGATAATATAAGAGAAGGTAATAATTTTTCAAGCGAAGTACAGGCTGGCTGTAGGAAGCTATCTTATCTCTCCTCCTTTGATCAAGAGATTGGATGAAATTACCTCCAAAATGCTGCCAGTTCCAGGATTCAAATTAAAACAACTTCCAAATCCATAGGTTTATCAAGGAGGAAAGTATATTCGTCAGGAACAGTGTAGGGTTGTTAGAAAGAATTTAATGTCATCTAAATCTGTTTGTTCTATTGTAAGGCTTACTGCCATGGTAGTCCCTGATTTGCAACAATCTGCCAAAAGTGACAAAGCCAACCAGATTACCACATGATGGAATGCAACCCTGATCCATTGTTACTACTTACTAAAAGGTAGCCTGCATCCAGGCAAAAGCAGAGAGCAAGTAACAACATTTCTGCATCTCATTCATCGCCTAGCCAACCTCATGTATTATTCTGCAGGCAGCATTGCCTGTTACTCCAAGTCTACGTTGCAGGAGTATACAGACAAGGTATCTTTTGGTTCTTGTTCATCTGATCATTGTATGGGTTTCATTTGCTGGGGTCAAATTCAGCTGGTCTTTGTAGATATGCAGGTAATCAAACAAAAAGAGACATTTCTTTTATCTGGGAAAGAGGCTTTGCCAACTCTAGAAGAATTTCATTAAAACGCAGCATATTATTCATGCGCTTCACACACACATCCACACGCACTCGCATAGAGGGTTACCGTGGCAACCATAAAAACCTATAGGCAGCAAACTTTTTGGCCATGGGAGGGCAGGTTTTCAAGAAGGCACATGAACCCAATAGCATGGCTGCAAATAATCTTGAACCGTGAATAGTTTGGGTGATGTTTACCTAAAAAGTGTGGGGATTAAGGGAAGATTCATGTAACAAAATGATAGCACTGCTCTCTTCTCACGGATAAATGTTTCATATTTTCCAAAGGCACTTGGCTGAGAAGAAAAGGCAATAGAATGACAACTCAATAGCACCATATAGTAAATAATTAATTGATGAGATCTTCCAACATGTCAGTGGCAAAACGCATTTTATTTTCTGCATATGGTTTGCCTAAGGGAATGCTTGCTGCGTGGTTACTAAGTTTGCCAACTCTTGTGTCCAGAAAATGTGTTAAAGTAGAACATGGCCAAGGCTGAATATACTTCTATTCTGCTTTATAAAATATTAAAATGATATTTCCTAACAATGAAACTTTTATGATAAGCTAAGTTGTGTACTTGAGTAAATCATCTTAACTAAACACACATTTAAGAAGAACTCTTGTGGATCAGTCTGATGGGCCATTAACATCATGATTTGTGATTTCTACTGTAATCAGCCAAATGTTTCCAAGCTTACTTATAAACAGCGGTAAAGGCAATAATGCTTCTCAATTCTCCACCAACAGATATTCATTTATATTTTCCCTTCGAAGGAGATTAATGCTACGAAAAGGTCATTATGAATGCCCTGTTGGGATAGCAATGATTAAAAACTATTGATAAATTTCTCTACCAACATTTATCTTATATTACAAAAGCTATTAAACATCCGGAACACATTGTCATTTTACCCGCTGTCATTTCACAGGCTGTTTTTCAGCTAAGGCTTTAGGCTTTTTAAACTATGAGAAGCCTTCAGAATATTGTTTGGAAGAGAAGTGGAGTTAAGAAGGGCTGATGGTAGACATCAAGGCAAACTGGTGCCCTGATTTATTCCAACATTAGGTAGATAGGTAATCCTTGATTTATGATTGGTCAATTTGAAATTCTGACATTCAGACCTCCCCTGTGATCATGTGACCACATTTTGGGTGCTTAGCAACCACCCACATTTACGGCCCTTTCAGCATCCTATAATTGCAATTTATGTTTGGTTCCCCTCCCCCCCCCAGAAACTGATCTTCACTTCTAGGTTCTGGGAAAAAACACCATTAGTGATAAATAGATTCACTTAATAGCCTCTTTGTGTGCTTAATGATTGCCACAAAAGACGACATGAAATCGGATGTGGTTTCATATGGCAGCGGTTCTCAACCTGTGGGTCGCGACCCCTTTGGGGGTCGAATGACCTTTTCACAGGGGTCGCCGCACGCGCTAGCCCACCATCTTGGAAATGCTCCCAGTTTGGCCGTGCCTGCGGGTCGCCGGACAGCCAGTAGCCACGGAAGCGGGAGTCTTCACCCACCCGCCCAGATGCCGCCATTTGGGTTCTTTTACCCTCTGCGCATGCGCAGAACGCTTTGCGCATGTGCAGAGGGTAAAAGAACTCAAATGGCGGCGTCCGGGCGGGTGGGCGAAGTCTCCCGCTTCCGTGGCTACCAGCTGTCCAGCGACCCGCAGGCACGGCCGAACTGGGAGCATTTCACCCCTGGTGCCACGCCCCCTTTGTCACCTCATCGCGTGTGGGGAGGGGGCGGGGCGGGGGTCACGGCGGCGGGGCAGGGGTCGCGGCATTAGAAAGGTTGAGAACCACTGTCATATGGTGACCTGTCATGACTTTTAACTGAAATTGTGGGCTCAAGTTCCGGTCATAAGTAGAGGACTACCTGTAGTTCCCTGTGTTTCTATTCACAGCAGCCAACCTGTAGAGTTATTAATGTTTGTGTGAAGCTACCTTAGGAAGAACACTTTGGGATGGAAAGGACGAATTATTCAGAACCAATTTAGCAGCTCCTCTTTGAACAGTCAATGCATTTTATTTATTCCAGTTGGCCATCTTTATTTACAGATACAGGTTAGTAAAACCTATCACAAAACAGTAATATTCCACAGTTAATATTTATAGGTGCATAGTTCATGCTCAGTTACTTTATATATATATGTATATATGTATAGAAATATATTAACAACTTTCACAATGAGGCCATTCTCAGACAGCAAAGAATGACCATAGAAAACATTTTAAAAACTTCCATACCATAAACGATACTAAATTACCAATGATCTATCAACAAAAACATTTACAGCTTTCTAAATAAGGAGTAGACACTTAGGTGTTCTTTAAAATGTTTTCGGTGTTTAGAACTTGAAGCCACAATATCCAAACAACAATGGCTCTTGGACCCAGGCTCCATTTCAGGCGGAGATTGGTCACAGACATGGAAACTGAACACAATTATAGATGCTCCATTCACTGCGGGTGGAAAACTTCAAGACACTATAAAACCTATAAAAAGTAGTTTACACATTGGAACTCAGCACTTGTACAGGACAAGATGTTTTCGTTGACAGGTAGCAAGAGATAGAAAGAAAGAGGGGAGATTCAAGCTTCTGGTTCATAATCCTGGTATCCTTCCTGTTGGAACAGAAAGAAGAAGGAGAAATTCAAATCTCAATTCAGAGTAAAATGTAGTTGTCACTAAACGGTAGATCCTCAGATCTGAGATAGAAGATTACAAGAACAAGAGCTCTGTAAATACAGACCTCTTCTCAGTAGATCTCAGACCGGTGGAATAAAAGGCAATGTGGGCTTGTTTCTGTTTAGTCTTCATCCTGAGATAACTGTTTCACCCCTTGAACTTTGTAGAGCCTCTAGGAGAACATGGAATTGTCTTGCTAAGAGAAATCTCTGGTGAAAAACGAACAACCAAAAAACCCTCCAAAACAATGCTTTGTCTTTGCTTCCCTACTGGATAGTTTCAGGATTTAGTTGGGTACTTATAAGTTATTGTTTGCAAAAAGGGGCTGATGTAGATTCAAGAAATATAATTCCTTGTGAATCTGAGATAGGTCAAGTTTCCTACAAGATTTGTAAGCTGTGGAGAATAGGGTGTGTATCAGAGGTGGGTTCCTACCGGTTTGGACCAGTTCTATAGAACCATTAGTAATATGGCGGTGTGGGTCGCTAGAACTGGTAGTAACCCACGCCTGCCACGCCCCCGAACCGGTTCTTTCGGCGGCGCCATAGGCGCCACCATTTTGGTTTTTGCTTCTGCGCATGCGCAGAAGCTTTTGTTGTGGCCCGCCAGCGACCCGTGCAGCTGGTTGCGGACTCTTGACAGCGAAGAGGCTGTGGTGGTGATGCACCAGCAGCCTGTGCAGCTGGTACCTGAGTCGGACAGTGAGGAGGTTGGTGTGGACTCGGTGCCAGAGGCGGAGATTCAGCCAGGGCCTTCGGAACCTCCAGAAGCTCCCATCAGTGACGAGGAAGAAGAGGAGGAGCCTATTCTCAATGCACGGGCACGCAGAGCTGCCAAAAGGCAGGAATGGTTCCTCAGGAGGAGGTCTCCTCGGGAGTAAGGCTTGGGGCTAATTGGCCACGCCCCTAGCCTACTTAAGGGATGACAACGGCTGAAGTACTTTGTAGGAAACAACTCTTCATAATGAGCTAGTGTATCGGATTCAGAAAACGTCTCTTTGGCTCTGGTTTTTCCTGTGTTATCTGTTCTGCTAATTGCTTCTGGGAGTCTTGCCAAACCACAGTAAGAGTACTGATATCAGAAAAGACTCTTGCATCAAGAATTGAGTTATTTTACCTTGGACTTTTGTCGGCTGTTAATGAATTTGAATTAACAGCCCTTATTCATAAAAGACTGAGTGAAATTGTATTTTTGTTTGAACAAACTACTAAGGAAGCGTATTAGTAGTCTTTATTTAGTAAAATAAGGTTTGCAAGGACTTTGTGTGTGCTGCGTTCTTCGTGGTTCGTAGCTGGGGCAGGACAGCTTTTTTAAAGCACTGTGCATGCGTGAAGCGCTCACGAAGCGCCTGCGTGACACGACACTGAGCAAACTGGCAGCGAGGAAAACCAGAACCCACCCCTGGTGTGTATGTGGACACATCTGAGGGGCATTTAGGAGAGACTGAAACAGGACTCCTTTCTTTTAATGCATGTGTGTGTTGTTTGTGTGTGTGTGTTTGTGTGTGGTACATAATGCATACTAAGGAACTTGGAATGAGAAAATCTGTCCTAGTTCTGTCTTCTACTAGGAATGCGATCAACTAGATTCAGGTTCTTATTCTTTCCCCTAAAATTCCTTTTGGCTTTCTCATTTCTTTGAGACAGGCTAGTAGAGGAAGTAGATTAAAAAACAACAACCAGAGCCTGGTAGATTGAATATGATATCTCCACCCCATAGTTGGTGATCCATTCCCTGAAGAGGAAATCCTTGCTTCTATTCTTGGCTATAGCAATGTATTCTACACGGGCCTGTCCTTGAAGACCACCCAGAAGTTTCAGCTGCTCCAGAATGAAGTAGCATGGGCAGTCATTATATACCCAGGTAATACCACTACTTTGCAAGATTGCCTGTTGGCTTCTGGGTATGATTCAAGATGTTGGTCACTGCCTATAAAGTGCTACATGGTGGAGCCTGGTTACTTTGCAGATTGCCTATCTCCCCTAGTATTTGCCTGGTTGGTTTGATCCAACATGGCTAGTGTTCTTAGGTTCCTTTGATTAAACAATGCCATCTCTTGGGAGCTTGGAAATACGGCTTTTCTGCTGTAATGTCTGTCTTCAGGAATACCCCCCCCCTGGATCCATATACCTCTGTCAGTTATACAGAGGAGGAAAAAGATAAATGCCCTTATGCATGATAAATATGCACTCCTGAATGGTGCTGGTCCTTTGAAAAATGCTGTAATGCTCTCATTCACAATCTTAAAATCTCTCATTTTGTATTTGGAGGCAGGATATCTTTGTAAGATATTGCTGTAAGAAAGAAGAGGTGAAAATGTTTTGTCGAAATCTATCGTTTGAAATAGCTTTGAGATGTGGCATAATTAGTGTTGTAGTATTGCATCTATATTCCTACATTTAATGTTTTAGAAATTTTGTTGCGGTTTTTTTTTTTTGAGAATGTGATCAAAGGGATTGGTAGGTATTTTGTATAAAGCATAAAGCTGAGACAAGATTCTCAAACTGTTATTGGATTTCAATTTCCTGTCAGCCCCTTCCAGAATAGTCAATGGCTCAAATGAAGTGATTGTAATTCAACAACTTCTAAAGTATTTTGTCTACTGGCTCTACCATAGTTGTGTTTTTCATACAGCTGCATAATTTCTGTTGTCGCCAGAGTGATTGTAGTAAAGATGTCTACAAAATGCTTAGCTTATTTTCTTTTCTTTTTTCTTTTGCAGAAAGCCTACTTGCATTCCTAAAATAGAACCTTGGAATAATAATGCACAGAAAATTTTAAAAAATTCCATTCATTTCTTGTTTCTATTTCTCTACCCATCTTTTGATGCAAATAGAACTTTTGACAGCAAGAAATAGATTATTTTTGACCATAATTGTCATTATAACAATTTATGAACTTCCAGAGATTAGAAATTTCACTACTTTTATCAAAGCTTCACTTGCTTTCCTCAGAGTTCTGGAGATGTTTATCCTGAACATCCATTTCAAAATTTCTTCAGGGTGAATTCACCATCTCAGGCTTTAGCAGCTTGTTCCCTATAAGTAAATGCCAGATAGGTTTATTCCCAAGGTACAGGTAGTCCTCGACTTACAACAGTTCATTTAGTGACTATTTGAAGTTACAACGGCACTGAAAAAAGTGATTTTTGACCGTTTTTCAAATTTACAACCGTTGCAGCATCCCCATGGTTATGTGATCAAAATCCAGATGCTTGGGAACTGACTCACATTTATGACTGTTGTAATGTCCTGGGGTCATGTGATCATCTTTTGTGACCTTTTGACAAGCAAAGTCAATGGGAAACCCAGATTAACTTAACAACCGTGTTACTAATTTAACAACTGCAGTGATTCATTTAACAACGGTGGCAAGAAAGGTGGTAAAATGGAACAAAATTTACTTAACAAATGTCCTACTTAGCAACAAAAAGTTTGGGCTCAATTGTGGTCATAAGTCGAGGACTACCTGTATTTCAAACAGAAATAGACAGTGCCACTTCTTCTAGTTAGGCAACCATTACTGGAATACTGTGTGGGAAGATGTCAGAAACAGATTTACCTCAGGCGGCATTTCATAGGCCTCATTTTCTGGATCTGCTGGATCTGTGTTACCCATTTTTCCTTCCTGTGTAAGACCTTCTTCATTCTATGATTAAAATAAAACATACATATGTAAAAACACATATTTCTTCCCACTGTCCCATTTTCAATATGATGTTTTGCCATTTAGCATGACAAATGGAATACCGAACATAAGTGTTACATATTTGCCACATAGAATAGGAAACACAAAACATTCCCAAATATGGGTAACAAGCTGACAAAAAAAAAGAATCAACTTTGAGTAGAAGACTCATAAATATATACTGAAATTCTAAGTAGACTAAAGCCTTGATTGCATCATAGCCTTTCTGAGGCTCCATTAAAAATGATAAATTGCCAAGAAACCTTGATGGTTTGATGTTACACAAAGGCTAACAATGTACTTCCATTATGAAAATTCAAACCATTGTCTTAATGGGACCCAGACTCTGGCTGTTTTTCACTGAAATCCAATTTATGATGTTCATTTTTTATTTCAGTTACTGATATTGAATTTTCTGTTGTCTTAAATCGTAAATCTGGAACCTCCTGATAGAAGTATGGATCTTTGGTAATATATTACACTTCTCAGAATCAATTCCCTTACACCCAGAGTCTGGCTGAACAATAAATTACAATTGAAATCTTATCTTACTCACTTCCCAAATTAAATTGGTTAATGACACTCCTTGTTCTGACAAACACATTTTTGTAGAATGTTTGTATGTATCACATACTTTGTAAGAAACTCTTGATTTACAAATGTAGTATGCTGGCGACACACTCTGCTTTTTATACATTGATCAATATGGAATAATTTATATATTCTACACTGTGAATTACAAGACCTTTTTTCACATCACAACATTAGGATTCACTTATTAGAAATTTAAATAGACTTCAAAGGAATGGGAATCCATAGATCATTTAAAAAAAGCAATTAGTGAAGTGAGGACAACTTTTACAGGGTAAACAGAGACATTGGCAAAATGTTGAAAAGCAACAATTATAGATTTAAAAATCTTTAGTTGTAGACTCTAATGAGCTATTAGATGCAGTATTAACAAATATTTCTTTGCAGAGGAGTTTCTGGTATAGTAGGTTGAATAATCTTTCCTAAACCATCTTCTAATAATATATGATGTGATATAAGAAGAAATAGATTGAAAATTGGTAGAAGAGTATATTTGTAGCTCAGATTTGAACTGTGAGGTCCTTTGTATTCTCTGAGTTTGGTGATTTTCTTGCAGATGTTTCATTACTAACAGGGGTGGGTTCCTCCTGGTTCAGACTGGTTCTCCTGAACCGGTAGCGGCCCGCTGGTGATGTCACGATGGGGGCCGCCATCTTTTTTTTATTTTTTTTCGATTTTTTTTGAATTTTTTTTTGAATTTTTTTAAAAAAAATTTTCCTTCTGAGGATGCGCAGAAGCCGACTTCTGGCACTGTGCATGCGGTTGCCATCTTTTTTTGGCTTTGTTTTTTTTGTTTTTTTCAGATTTTTTGTTACTGCGCATGTGCATGCGCGCAAAGAGCACGTGCGCCCACGCGGTGTGCCCACGCGGCGTGGGAGGGAGCGAACTGGCAGCGAGGTAAGTTGGAACCCACCCCTGATTACTAAGTACTGATGATATTACCTAGTTTGGTAATGAAACATCTGGAAGAAAAACACTAAACTGAGAGAGTACCAAGGACCCCACAGATTGAAAATTCTTTGAGGAGCTTTTGAAAGATATGACACATTAAAAAAAACCCTGATGTAGATATCAGGAACAAAGAGCCATACAATTTATAATTTAGTTTATATGAATATAATTAAAGACATGAACCAAAGGAGAACACCATTAAAAGACTACGTGGGGTTTCACCTACAGAGCATTTAGTCACACAATTAGTCAAATAAATGTGATTCAGAAATATTACGTATGTTCAATGTTGAGCAGTCCAAATCAAAAAATTTTTTTTGCAAGAAAACTAAAAATGGCTTTAAATCAGAAGTCTGGAAGGACCATTTCTGATTTACATACATTAGCATAAACATTGCTGAGCTGTTATCACAAAAATGTATGCATTTTCATAAAATGTGTCAATTGGAAAAAACTATTACCGGATTCATCCTCACATGACTCTCTGCCTACAATAAATATGGCATTAAAGAATATATTTCCTTTAGATATATCACCTATTCCTTTCTCTTTAAGTCTCCTGTGTTGCCTCATCAGGTACAGGCCATTACAGAAAAAGACAGCCATGCTTTGTGGAACAACAGTGATTATTGTTCAATGTATCGTGGAAGACACGAGTTGGTATAATATCAACATTCAAATTTCTTTAAAAAAATTGTCCTGAAAATGCAATATCTATATATACAGTATGCACTATACATATATACCACACACACACAGAGAATTTAAAGAATGTGGTTGCCATAGTAACAAATACTACTTTTTAAAGATTAGCTGTTTTTAAGATTTAGAAATATTAAGGCATTTTCTCTCCCAACAAACTGATCATTTGGCTTGGATACTTTGGATATCAATGCTGCTACTGATCATGAACGTAACACGATTGTCCTCCTGCATTATTACAGAACAGACTCTGGTTTTGGTTTGTTAGCAATGGAGTAGATCAAGCAAAGCATGCCTATGAAATGTCGTTTGAACTTTCACCATAAAGAATGTGTGCTATCTATTGCTGTCAGTTGGAATGGGACAACTCACCGCGGCCAACTCACCGCGGCCAACTCACCATGGCCAACTTGCCACGGCCAATTGACCACGGCCAATTCACTATGGAACAACTTGCCACAGAACAATTTAAAAATTCAATTTAATTATTTTATATATATATGCTTTTTCTGTCGAGTCACCTGGTATACCCAAATATGGGAGGGAGCATACTGCTTCCTTTTGCCTTTCGGCCCCAATCCAGGGGCCATGCAGGCAGTCGCTTTCATGACGAACCATTTTTCTATATATAAAATTTTACTGATAAAGAAATAAAGGGAGACTAGTATAGATCTATTTCAAGCTATTTAGCTCTCATCAGCTAGTCATACCCTTATGGGATTCGAACCTGGGCTGCTTGCCTTGTGGCTTTACCCTCTAAGCCACAGGTTTTCCTCCCTACATCAGCAGAACCAGGGGAGGGATTATATGCTTTTTCTGTCGAGTCACCTGGTATACCCAAATATGGGAGCTAGAATTAGATCTACATTAGTCTCCCTTTATTTCTACTGTATTATTTTATATTA
>QLTV01004085.1:2983303-2996368 GCA_003457575.1 Thermophis baileyi
AGTTGGAGAAAACATGCAGCTGCAGCCAGTCAGTGGTGAGGAAGAGGAACTGCCTTCTGCACGTGATCCAAGAACACGTAGGGGAGAGCAAAGGCAGGAGCAGAGAAGGTCAGCCAGATTATTCACGAGGAGAAGCCTTGCCCTTCTTGATGGGCTGCACTGAAAGCTGGCTGTTTAGCACAGCAGACAGATAGAGGCAATGCTGGGAATAATGTGTTTGTTTCCTAGCTGTGTGTTTTCTGGTCATTGTGATTCCTTCCTTGCTTTGGATTGACGCCTTGACTTGGATCATGTCTTGGAAACTCTGGACTTTTCTTGCCTCATGAATTCTCTTGTGTTGTGGATTTAAGTTTGCCTGGTGGATTTATTTTGATTGAGAAACTTTCAAGTGCCTTGTGGACTCATCGGCCATTGCTCTGTGGACTAGCACTGGTCTGCTTTTGGCTGGACTTAACTGGGACAGTTCTGGGTTTTTGGTGAAGGGAATTGATGGGGAATATTAAGAAACCCACTAAACCAGTTATGTGTGTGTGTGTGTGAGTGGGATAGTATACTGAATGATTTTGGGGATGTCATCGTCTTTCTGTCCAACCAATTTCAAAAGTTGTTGCTGGAGGATAAAAACTAGTGAAGGTGAAAGCTGACTTGAGTTAAGAAAGGGGTGTCAAACTGGCGGCCTATGGGCCAGATGCGTCACGCACAGGCTATGGCCAGTCCAGCTCCATGAAGGGGGAAAATGTTGCAAAATGTCACATGATGGCAATGTGACGCTGTGAGTTTGACACCCATGAGTTAAGGTAAAGGTGGTGAAACTCAACCCTTAATGATGTCATTAATACATCCATATTTTCAGCAACAATTAAGGAATTCGTTTGCTACTGGATATTTTTTCAAGTTTCCATCCAGTCTACAGCCTTGAGATTTCTTAATAGCCTCCAGTCTAAGTACTAATCAAATCTAACCCTGTTTAGATTTCCAATGTTAATCTTCTGATGTCATCTAGATCAGGAGTGTCAAACTCGATTTCATTGAGGTCCGCATCAGGGTTGTGTTTGACCTCGGGGGGGGGGGCAGGGTGGGGGGGGGGCAGAGTGGGCATGGCCAGCTCGACATCACTCGTGTCGGGGGCGCCTGTGGTGGCCCGAGCACTCTGCCAGAGAAAACGGGTTCCCGAGCTCCATTTTCGGCTGTGACAGCATCCTGCAACCCTCTGCCAGCGAAAACAGAGCTCAGTAGGGCTGCGTGCGGCCCTCCCAAGCTCCGTTTTCGCTGGCGGAGGCACTGCGGGCCAGTCCTTCACTGTTTCCAGGATGGCCCCGTGGGCCAGATCCAATCACCCGAAGGACCGGATCTGGCCCCTGGGCCTTGAGTTTGACACTGATCTAGATGATATAAATGTGACAGAAAGCACAGCAAAGTAGAACAAGGCTTTCTGTTCCATCCACTGATAAATTAGAACATCTACGTCTATTAGAAAACAGCCAGACTACCGCAGATTTGTTTAAAAACCTGCACTACTTCTAAGGAAAAAATCTTGATATTTCTGAAGTGGTTTTCCTGCGGTTATTGACATTATTAGCTTCTTTTCTCAATTGCTTCCATAAGTATTCTACATACATCACCTTCTACCTAGTGAGATCTTGTTCAAAATTTATATCATTTGGAAGAAAATTCAACACACAGTTGGAGAAAAGTACCTGTGCTGATTATTAGAATTCAGAGGGTTTTCAGGTTGCCTCTGAAATTGATAAAACAGAGCAGACACTCAATGCAGTGAGTAAACAAGTGAATAATCTCTGCATTTATTAATTTTTGAAACTGTGCATTCACAGTTGCAGCTATGCTGTTTAAAGATGGACAAATTAGTCTGCATTTCTTATGCCTTGAGATAGCTTAATTCTCCTGTTCTTATGAGCAATGTATGAAATTTTTAAATTTTGGAAAAAATTATCAAAAACAAACCAAACAAAACCTTCTCTTCTGGGACATAAATGAAACAGGACTGAACCTCTGGGTGAATTGTACAGAATCTATCAGATCAGGAAATAGCTTTGCTGAACATTTTACTCCTGACTTCTCAATTGCAAATTTTGTTTCCAGTTCCTCTCTGACAGCAGGAACTGTTCACAACAACCCTAGCATGTACAATTTCCCGACAAGAAGCCGCAACCAACATGAAAATACAATTATTAGCAATGATTCTCAGATAATTTAGAAGATGGCTTCTATAGCTTTAAATAACCAAACATCATTCCCTAGGTCCCTATTAATAATGTAATAGCATTACTGAACCAAAAGGACTATTTCATGTTTCATCAATCAAAACTACAGACATGAAGGAAGAGTAAATCAAGCTTCCCAGATCACAAGTATGATCAGGGCAACCTAAGGATAATAACCATAGCTTTCTCTCCACCAAGTAACATCTGCAACTAAGTTAATGAATACTGACAGGCTGTCCAGAATTATACCAAAACACTAGCTTTTAAGAAATAATTGGAGCTATTACAGAACAGAAATTAGCTATGTTGCTCCACATATAAAAGAGATCTATCAGCAGCCACTATTTATGATGGATATAAGTACTCTCAAATGTTCAAATTGTTTGAACAATGATGGAATATGTTTAGAATGGCCTTGCGTGTGCTTTCACGAAGGTTTTACAAGCATCTCTTGCTAGCTCAGTAAACTCTTTGGAGCAGTTATGCTTCATAAAACTAAAACTAAAAACCACAAAATTGCCATGACACCTACCTTGGATCGCTTATCTTGAGTGTTATGGAACCACATTCAACAAATATCATTTTGACTCCATGCACATGGAACAGTATAGTACTTATTAACCCATTAATATATGCCATTTCAATCCCAACACGACCCTAAGTATCTAATATCACAGTCAAGTAAAAATAACTAAAAACAATGGAACGGAATCAGTAAAAAATATATTGAGGAGGAGAAATAACACAAACATGTCAAGCTTCCCAGGAGATTCAGGCAGTTCAAATGAGTATAAAAAATTATTGCAAGTTTAAGCTCTCTACAAGAATCTGACCAACTAGCTGTTAAGGGAAATGTGTAGATAGGAGAGGCATTCAAGGTAGGCTGGACTTAAATCTCTTGCGGGCACGCAGGGATTCGTGACTTATAACATGTTTGACCCCTCCCTCGGGCTCAGCCTGGTCATCTCCTATATCCATCTCCCATCATACAACAGATCACTTACTCCAGAATCAGTTGAAAGAACCAGAACTTTATGGCTTTATAGAAGCAGGAAATGGTCACTGTCTGGGAACAGGTTATTTCCAGTTCAGAAGGGTGCCTTTATACTTTATACATTAAATGGGACTCTGACTCCAATGGCACCTCCACAGCCCAATACCAATGCAAAAGTAGGATAAACAAGATTGTAGCCTTAGTCCCCTGCAATAAACTTCTGTGTGCTAATGGACTCATACAGGCTCTCTCTAAATGTCAATTTTACCTCCTGTGCTAAATCACGTTTTAACTTCGTGCTTCTTTACACAAACGATATGACAATTCTTTCTTTGAACTAAGGTAGCTTTTGTCATTCCATCCAGGTATCAGGAAAATAATGTCAGGCCAAGGGACTGAAAATTAAATAACTCCAAAATGAAATTGCTAAGAGACATAGGCAGTATGAGAGAGAAATTAATGGTTTTCAAATCAAGCAGGTACAGATGTCCAAATACTTAGCTAGTCTCATCCATTCCTCTATTCTCTGGACACATCAAAATTATGAGGTCACAGACTGGGTTCAAAAGGCTGTAAATGCAATTATTACATTTTGCCAGCTGCAATGGGAATATTTTGGTTTCTGCTGCAATCAAGCTATTTAAAGAAAAAAGTTCTGAGCCTTTTGTTGTTCAGTGCTCAGCTTTGCATTGTTTTACTTTGAAGCTAGTTAATATTACTTAGAGCTCTATTGCAAATCCCAAATACCCTCCTTTAAGATAGAATTAGGGTGCCTCTCTGTAGTAGCCCAAAGGAGAATCTGCCACCTAAAATATTGGCTGACACAATCCTCTTTTGATGGTAGACTGCCTGGGGGAAAAAAACTGATAGCAAAGATCTTTCATTGATTTTCTAGTCTATTTTCCATGTTGCTTGGTCTCAACAGAGCTATGGATGAAGTTTAAAAAATAATTCTTGCTCTGGATATGCCAAATTATAGCACTAAATTCCCCTCTGTTGCTTCAAGGACCTCTCCCATAGCTCTCAAGTATCTGTACATTGCCTTCATTACAGATAATCCTTGACTTACAATCATTTGTTTGGTGACCATTCACAATTACAACGGCACTGGAAAAAAAAAGAGACATTTTTCACTCACGACTGTTGCAACATCCCCATGGTCATGTAATCAAAATTCAGATTCTTGTCAACCGGTTTCATTTTTATGACAGTTGCAGTGACTCTTTTGATGTGATCACCTTTTCACATCCTTCTGACAAGCTTAGTCAATGGAGAAGCCAGACTCACTTAACAACCGTGTTACTAATTTAACAACCAATTTAACAACTGCAGTCATTTACTTAACAACTGCAGTCATTCACTTAACAACTGCAGTCATTCACTTAACAACTGCAGTCATTCACTTAACAAGTGTGGCAAGAAAGGTCATAAAATGGGGCAAGACTCACTTTTGACAACTGTCTCGTTTAGCAACAGAAATTTTGGGCTCAATTGTGGTAATAAGTCAAGGGCTACTTGCACTTACAGAAGAGTGCTCACCCTCACAACATAGCAACCTTAATATCATTTAACAAAATTTCTGTAGGAGATGACCAGGCTGAGCCCGAGGAAGGGGTCAAACATGTCACAAGTCACAAGTACCTATATGCCTGCAAGAGATCTAAGTCCAGCCCCATCCTGAATTCCTTTCTTATCTCCCGCTCATTTCCCTTGACTGTTAGTTGGCCAGATTCTTGTAAAGCAGGGATCCCAAACCCCAGTTTGTGGACCGGTACCGGTCTGTGGCATGCCAGAAACCATGGAAACAAGCAAAGCCCCATCCGCTGGGTGCAGGCAGCACCCGAAACCATGCTACTTCTAGTCAGTGGAAAAACGTCTCTCCATGGAACCGATCTCTGGTGCCCAAAAGGTTGGGGGGCGCTGTTGTAGAGAGCTTCAGCTTGCAATAAATCTTTATACTCATTTGAATTGCCTGAATCTCCTGATTTCCCCAACATTTGACAATTTCCCATTTTATATTTATTCTGATCCCGCTATAGAGTCTTAGCACCTTTTTTTTACTCCTTTATTCCTTTTATTATACTTGACACATAAAGCTAGTATTCCCAATTTTCCCTTGCTGTATAGATTAGTCAGATGTGGAAATCACATGCTTCTTACTTGTAACTTTAACTAGAGAACTCCAGATATATAGCAAAGTTATGCTCAAGCTTTATTGCAATTAGGAACTCTTGGTCCTGATTGTCCTTCCATGCAGGTGCTCTCCATAACAACTTCATAATTCTATCCTTAATTTGCTTTATTTGTTCTATACTGTTTCATTTTTCATTTGGTCTCCAAATGTAAATCAATAAATTAAGCATGTTAACCTTGACACCCAGCTTCTAGGAAGGAACATTGGGATAAAAATACCAGCTTTTTTGGGTAAGTACTGTCCACCTTTCTTCTCAAATAAATATTGAAAGAGTTTCTTTTGATATTTATTTCCCCCAAAATCATGTAGTTCAGTAACTCCTAGAACTTGAGTCCTCTTTTCTCCTCCAAATAAAAAATAATAATACTGAAAACTGAAGGTTGAAAACTGTTCTTCTGATGTGGGAAACATCCTAAAATAGCTGAATTGGCAAATCCCAGTGAAATAAGCCCCTCCATCCAGGGGTGGGTTCCTCCTGGTTTGGACCAGTTCTCCCGAACCGGTAGTGGCCCGCTGGTGATGTCACGATGATGTCACCGAACCGGATCGGTCAGTGCCAGTCCGTGGGGGCCGCCATCTTTTTTTTTAAATTTTTTTGAATGTTTTTTTTTTATTTTTTTATTAATTTTTTTAATTTTTTTTCCTTCTGAGCATGTGCAGAAGCTGACTTCTGGCACTGTGCATGTGGTCGCCATCTTCTTTTCAGCTTTTTAAAAAAAAATTGGATTTTTTGTTACTGCGCATGCGCGCGCGTGCAAAGTGCCCGCCCGCCCACAAGGCGTGCCCACGCGGCGCTGGAGGGAGCGAACCAACAGCGAGGTAAGTTGGAACCCACCCCTGCCTTCAACCAAAACTTCCCCCCACCCTAAAAGGCCTTGTTAGGGTTCATGTGGCCAAGCTGACTGAGAATGATGAGAATTATAGTCCACCAAAACATACAAGAGACAACCATGTGGGAAAGGTTGAGCAGACTTTTTCTTCTGTAGTCCAAATCTATCATGGCTTCTGCAGCTGTTAGAAATAGCAATAGCACTTAGATGTATATACCACTTCACAGTACTTTACAATCCTCTCTAAGTGGTTTTACAGAGTCAGCATACTGCCCCCAACAATCTGGGTCCTCATTTTACCGACCTCGGAAGGATGGAAGGCTGAGTCAACCTTGAGCCGGTAAGAATCAAACTGCTGACCGCAGGCAGTCAACAGAAGTAGTCTGCAGTACTGCATACTAACCAGTGCGCCACCACAGCTCTGTTGCTATTTTAAACCATGATATTAATTAAATCATGGCATAAATATATAAATAACATAGGTAAGAGGGAAGGATTGACTGGTTCAGACATCATGTAAGCTAGTGATTCTCAATCTTAGCAATATATGAGCAGTCATGGTCATAAGACTTGACTGTTCATTTTTAAAATACTATCCCTCCAGTTATATCCCAAAAATTAGCACATCAGGTTAGAACAGGATTTGTCCATCTTAGCAGCTTTAAGACGTGTGGACCTCAGAGGTGGTATTCAGCAGATTCTGACCAGTTCTGGAGAACCGTAATTTCCGAAAGCAGAAATTTTAAGTAGTTTGGAGAACCGGTAAATACCACCTCTGACTGGCCCCGCCCCCATCTATTCTCTGCCTCCTGAGTCCCAGCTGATCGGGAGGAAATGGGGATTTTGCAGTATCCTTCCCCTGGAGTGGGGAGGGAATGGAGATTTTGCAGTAACCTTCCCCTGCCACGCCCACCAAGCCACGCCCACAAAGCCACGCCCACAGAACCGGTAGTAAAATTTTTTGAATCCCACCACTGGCTGGACTTCAACTCCCAGAATTCCCCAGCCAGCATTTTATATTTGACATATCAACCACTATGGCTGGATTCTCCATTGTGCTAAACCAAAGCTAAACTATCAGGAGTTAATGAAATATATTAACCAGAACCTGTACTATTCTCTTCTCACTTCCTTCCATGATGTGTGAACTTTTCATAAGCTTGCAATCGAAGAGATAAATAAATGGGTTCATCTAAGAGTCCCTTATAGTTGGAATAAACTATGTTCCAAATATTTTCATCCCTCCCCTTCGTCTCAGGCTGTTGTTTCAGAGGAAGATATGTTTGGCCGTACCTAATAATATTTCAGTCTTGATAAAATACTTAGTGTTGTACTGCAGCCATATTGACTAAGGATGATGGATATGGACTGTTTCCCTGATTTAGGCAGAGAACCGTTGGACTATAAATAATTGTCCAATTGTGATAAAGTGACAAGCCTATGCAAATAATAAGGCATACAATTTAGCCTGACTAATAAATGAGTGACCCTGCAGGGCAATTGCATTTTGTCATGGAGCAAAGATGCAAAATGCACAATTTATTGAAAGAACATGAAGATTAAGAGACAAATATGATTTTAACAATTAGCATTACTTAACAGGCATCACTGCTATGCATTATGGAATGGATCTGTGTAGGTAAGATTATCAAAACATTGTATTGTCGATGCTAAAAGAGTATTTATAGGAATGGGTGCAGGGCTATGGTTTTACATTTCTTGCTCTGTAGAATCAAGAAGAAAGAGAACAAAGTTCTAAAAAAACTATCATTACTAATCCAATTTATAGCTTGCAATGAAAGGAAGTGCCTGAATACAGCTGATGTGATGCTATAGCACTGCTGCTTTTAATTGTTGGGTTTCTCTTTTCTACAGCTGGGGAAATAATTTTACAGAGTGAGAAATCAAGAATAACAGAGCTGGAAAGGACCTTGGAGGTCTTCTAATCCAACCTCCTGCTCAATCAGGAGACTCTATACCATTTCAGAAAAATGGCTGTCCAATCTCTTCTGAAAAGCCTCCAGTGATGGAGCACCCACAACTTCTGGAAGCAAGCCATTCCACTGATTAATTCTTCTCACTGTCAGGAAATTTCTCCTTGGTTTTAGGTTGTCTCTCTCCTTGATTAGTTTCCATCCATTGCTTCTTGTCCTGCCTTCAGTTTTGGAGAATAGTTTGACTAGTTATTCAGGTAGTTTTCAAAGCAGGAAAAAAAAGGACTGAGGGATATAGATCTTGATAACTGATCCAGGCAGGACTTGCTCAGAACTAACACCTCTCCATGTACATTCAATGCAGAAAGATTATTAGATCTACATCAGTGGTTCTCAACCTTTCTAATGCCGCGACCCCCCCCGTGACCCCCCAGCCACCGCCACGATCCCTCCCGCCGCCGCGACCCCCTCCCCGCCCCCTCCCCGCGTGGGATGAAGTGACAAAGGGGGCGTGGCACCAGGGGCGAAATGCTCCGGGTTCGGGCTTGCCTGCGAGTCGCCGGACAGCTGATAGCGGGGAAGCAGGAGACGTCACCCGGACGCCGCCATTTGGGTTCGTTTACCCTCTGCGCATGCGCAGAACGCCATCTCCAGTGTGGAACTCCCCTGCATTCTGCGCATGCGCAGAGGGTAGAAGAACCCAAATGGTGGCGTCCGGGCTACCAGCTGTCCGGCGACCCTCAGCATGGCCGAACCGGGACCTTTTCACCCCTGCAGTGACGGTGGCACCAAAATGGCGGGCAAACGCGCGCGGCGACCCCTGTGAAATGGTCGTTCGACCCCCAAAGGGGTCGCGACCCACAGGTTGAGAACCGCTGATCTACATGAAGTCCTATCTCCCTCAACACCAGAAGCAGAAGCAGCAGAAGAGGAAGCAGAAGAACTTGATTTATGAGTGCAATTGGGATCTAAATTGCCATTGCTAAGTGACACAATGTAAGGCACGATGTCATGTAACCATGCTGCTTAGCAGTAGCAATTCTGGCAGTCCTGGTTGCTGTCATTAAATGAATAACTGTGGGCCATTAAGCAAGGATTTCAAGGATTCCATTTGCGATCCCCTTGCCAGCTTCTCCACTGATTTTGTCAGAAGCTGGCATAGAAGATTGCAAATGACCACTATGTGACTGTGGGGACATTGTGATGGTCAACTCTTTGAGGACTAGATGCAAGTACCACTTATTCAGCACCATTGCAAGTTGGAATGGTCTAATTGAGAATGTACTTCACAACTAGATTTTTAATAATTTTTAAAAGGTTTGTTCACCCCTTCCCCAAACCTTTGCTGATAAAACTGCAATTATGCCCTAGATATTAGCACCTTCAGTTGGTGCAAAAATAAAGTATCAGAACAGCCTTTTGAACCCTTCAATCCCTTCAGACATATTTTGAGCAAAACTTCCAGAATTAATCATATAGGCTGTGAATTCTGAGAGCTGAAGTACCTATACATCTGGGCATCATGTTGTAGAAAGCTGAATCAAAAGAACAGATATAAACATTGCTACCCAAACGAATTGATCTGAGATAAATTTCTAGGCAGGGAGGAAAATATATTTCTTTACATAGCTGACTTGAGGAATTTGATCTATCAAGATTTCATGATAATCTCTACCATGAAATTTATAGCATGGCCCTAGCCATATTAATTGCCATTAAATCGGAATTAGCCTAATTAAGTGTACATTGGATTTGACTATTAGATTTACATCCTGTCTGTTGTTCAGTAGTTCAAGGCTCCTTCTTCCAACATTTTCCCCACAACCACATTCTTTGATTTATGTGTGACTGAGAATATGTGACTGGCCAAATATTACCCTGTGAGCTTCAGTGATTGAAAGAGAGGCTTGAAATGAGTCTAACATCTGCACCATCACATCATTCTGGTCTCAGCATGCAGCTTCAGGTTATAATTCTCTGCAGAGTTTCCAGATAGTAAGTTTTGATGAACACACATTTTGTCTTCTTTTTATGACTTGCTTTTAAGTTTCTTCAGATGGTCTCCTCTCTCCAGAAGAAAACACTGAACCCTATTTCAGTTTCACTAACAGATTGAGTAAGCAGACCAGGGGTGAAATCCAGCAGGTTCTGACAGGTTCTGGAGAACCGGTAGTGGAAATTTTGAGTATTTGGAGAACCGGCAAATACCACCTCTGGCTGGCCCCAGAGTGGGGTGGGAATGGAGATTTTGCAATATCCTTCCCCTGGAGTGGGGTGGGAATGGAGATTTTGCAGTATCCTTCCCCTGGAGTGGGGTGGGAATGGAGATTTTGCAGTATCCTTCCCCTGGAGTGCAGTGGGAATGGAGATTTTGCAGTATCCTTCCCCTGCCACGCCCACCAAGCCATGCCCACCAAGCCACACCACGCCCACCAAGCCACGCCCACAGAACCGGTAGTAAAAAAAATTGGATTTCACCACTGAAGCAGACCGAAACTAAAGTATTGAGGTTTAATTTTGCTTTGGTCAAACAAGTAAATTTCAGAGCAAAAGAAATAGTTTTCAATCAAATTATAGTAGTAAAAAAACCCCAAAAGCTAATCAGATCAGAAAAGTATACAGGTGTAGGCTTTCATGGAGGGGTATCTGTTAGCCATCAGAGTTTAGTTACCATGGTCTAGATCAGGGGTGTCAAACTCGATTTCATTGAGGGCCACACCAGGGTTGTGTTTGACCTTGGGGGGCCAGGGTGGGCGTGGCCAGGGCAGGCGTGGCCAGTTCGACGTCACTCGTGTCAGAGGCACCTGTGGTGGCCCAAGTGTTCTGCCAGCAAAAACGGGCTCCTGAGCTCCGTTTTGGCTGTGACGGCCTCCTGCAACCCTCTGCCAGCGAAAACGGAGCTCGGGAGGGCCGCATGCAGCCCTCCCGAGCTCCATTTTCACCGGCAGAGGCACTGCAAGCCGGTCCTTCACTGTTTCCAGGGCAGCCCCGCAGGCCAGAACTAAGCACCCCGCGGGCCAGATCCAGCCCCCAGGCCTTGAGTTTGACACCCCTAGTCTAGACAAATTCCCTAAAGTTTCACTGAGGTTGGCATTTTCAGAGGCAAAAATACATTCCAGAAGATTACATTATACATATTTTTTTCTTTTCTGCAAGAAAAGCACACATCTATTTGTTGTTGTTTTTTACTGTTTTTTTAACAGTAGTGGATAGTTGCATTCTAAATTCCTTGATCTTGAATTCCGAAACTTAGAATATTCTTAGATGTGAACAAATGTTTAAAAATGGCTTATAATTTGCATGCTGTTTTTTTATAGATGAGTTCCACATGGGAACTGAGGACAACATGTACACTGGCAAGATACAATTATTTGGAAGTGGCTGTATTTTCTAGAAGCAAGAGCTAGTGCAAACACGGCTGCAGTTCTATACTGGCTTTTGTTGGAATAAGGAGACATGTAAAAATTGCCAAGGGAACGTTGGAAGTTGGTGAAAATTAATTATAGTTTTAAATTATTTCTGCATCGTGTTATGCCTCTGCCTAAATTTGAGTGACTTGTATTAGAGCAGGGGTGTCAAACTCTATTTCATTGAGGGACACATCAGGGTTGGTGTGGCCATGGCCAGGGTGGGCGTGGCCAGCTTGACGTCACTCATGACAGGGGCGCCTGTGGCGGCCCGACTGCTCTGCCAGTGAAAACGGGCTGCCAATCTCTGTTCTCGGCTGGGACGGCCTCCTCTGTTTTCACTGACAGAGAGTTGCAGGAGGCTGTCCCAGCCGAAAATGGAGGTTGGCAGCCCGTTTTCACTGGCAAAGGCACCGTGGGCTGGTCCTTCACTGTTTCCAGGGTGGCCCCGCAGGCGAGATCTAAGCATCCCGCGGGCCGCATCCGGCCCGCGGGTCTTGAGTTTGACACCCCTGTATTAGAGTGTCAGTTACATGTTTGCATAAAAAATCCATATGATTGACGCTATGAGGTAGCCAACTTTGGGAAGACTTATCTTATGAACAAAATGGTAACACATCTTAGAATGAATTTTGTAATCAGTAGACAGATTTGCTTGCCTGGTTAGACTGTTATCCAAGTGACCACTCTGGAAGGGAAATACAGGTAGTTCTCAACTTACGACCACAATTGAACTTTATGTGGCTAAGTGAAACATTTGTTGAGTGAGTTTTTCCTCCTTTTACAACTTTTTTTTGCCACTGTTGTTAAGTGAATCATTGCATTTATTAAGTTAGTAACAGGGTTGTTAAGTGAATCTGGCTTCCCCATTGACTTTATAGAATATAGAAAGACAGAGTTGGAAGGGACCTTGGAGGTCTTCTAGTCCAACCCCCTGCTTAGGCAGGAAACCCTACACCACTTCAGAGAAATCCACTATCCAACATCTTCTTAAAAACTTCCAGTGTTGGAGCATTCACAACTTCTGGAGGCAAGTTGTTCCACTGATTAATTGTTCTAACTGTCAGGAAATTTCTCCTTAGTTCTAGGTTGCTTCTCTCCTTGATTAGTTTCCACTCATTGCTTCTTGTCCTGCCCT
Organism: Thermophis baileyi; assembly: GCA_003457575.1. Lineage (NCBI taxonomy): Eukaryota > Metazoa > Chordata > Lepidosauria > Squamata > Dipsadidae > Thermophis > Thermophis baileyi. The sequence goes on from QLTV01004085.1 coordinate 2,996,023, forward strand.
CAGGTGCTTTGGAGAATATCTTGACTCCCTCTTCTCTGTGGCAGCCCCTCAACTATTGGAAGATTGCTATCATGTCACCCCTAATACTTCTTTTCAATAAACTAGACATACCCTAGTTCCGTGATGGTAAACCTACGGCACGTGTGCCACAAGTGATTTTCGGGCCTCCTGGGCCCACTGGGAGTCAGGAAACAGCCTGTTTTCAGCCTCCGGAGGGGGTGGGGAAGGCCCGTTTTTTGCTCTCCCCAAGCTCCAGGGCCTTTCTAGGAGCCTGGGGAGGGCGAAACCGGCCTTCCCCCCCCCCGGAGGTCCTCTGGAGACCGGAAACGTTCCGTTTGCCGACTTC
>QLTV01004085.1:3003909-3020988 GCA_003457575.1 Thermophis baileyi
AGGCGTGAAACCCAGCAGCTTCTGATAGGTTCTGGAGAACTGGTAGCAGAAATTTTGAGTAGTTTGGAGAACCGTCAAATACCACCTCTGGTTGGCCCCAGAGTGGGGAGGGAATGGGGATTTTGCAATATCCTTCCCCCAGGAGTGGGGAGGGAGTGGGGATTTTGTAGTATCCTTCCCCTGCCACGCCCACCAAGCCACGGCCACCAAGCCACGCCATGCCCACCAAGCCACACCCACAGAACAGGTAGTAAATTTTTTTGAATCCCACCACTGAAGAAGAGAACCCATAAGAGAATGCAAAAACAACCATTGTTTTAATGTGCCGAGTTGTTTGTGTTTCCCAGGTATTTAACAAGACTCACTTGACCTTTCAGATCTTACAATGCTTCATTCTTGACATCTGGCAAATTCTCCCATTTTATCTTTAATTAGACAGACAAATTTGCATGCCTACAGGCAAAGTCTGAGTTCTGGCTGTAGAATGTCTGACTCACTTCTTTCTTTTTGAAGTATCTATCATAACTCTAGCCACCCAGGCTTGATTTGAAAGATGAGTGGGTACTGTATATAAATGTTCTATATAAATAAAACATAAATAACTGTCTAATTTGAATATTCCATATCTCCTAATATTCAATCAGAGAGGGACAAAGTTGGTAAAATTTGCTGCTGTCTATGCTTAAATAATTTTACCATCTTTAAACACTATACACCTTAACACGGGTGAATTAGTGAGAGCATTGGCTGGCTCCCACTAATTCATTTTAGGCAGCAAGAAATACTGAAAAAGTTGAGTTGGCAACCGTGACCCTTATCCATACAAAAAGGGAGTGGGGGTTTGATTGCATAGTCATGACTACCATCTTGACTTTTTGATGTCATGCCCCAAAGGTGCGTCTCTTAGGCAACATCTGTTTGGGTTGGTCCTAGAATCTGAGGTGAAGGCTATGTAATATTCTCAGTTTTTTTTGGTCACAGTGGATGTATTCTTTCATTTCTCTCATAAAAGTGGCTCCACTTATTCCTATAAACCAAAGTATAACCACTTATTCTCTGTAGTTCTGCCATTGTGGTGGTGACTTTTATTGTCTATTATCACTTGGTTAACAAAGACAGACACTGCCTATATATATTTCTTTTTCAAGAACCCTTGTTTGCAGGACCGTGTGCTTGTCTGTATTTATTAAAATATTGAAGGAACAAAAACAGAAGGATCAGAATCTTCAATAGACTACCCCAGTGTTTCTCAACCTTAGCAACTTTAAGATGTTGGCTGAGGAATTCTGGGAATTGAAGTCCAGACATCTTGAATTTGCTAAGGTTGAGAGAAACAGGTCTATCTCATCATCAGCCATAGATAAGATAATGAACTCTTTCAGACAAAGTTGAAGCTTCTAAAATGTTATACTACAACTCAAAACATCTTCCCTATCTCTGAAATACAGGAGTCTTCAGAAGTTAGGAGACCACTTCTCCTTTACCCAAAGGTCTGGATTGGGTTAAAAAAAAAACACTTCAGCTTTTACAATTCACAATCTATCACAGAGTTCCCCAACCTTTCTGGGTTGGAGTGGGGGGAGGGGGGAAAGAGGGATGGTTTTGTGGGAGGGGTAGGCTCATGTGTGCGCACCGATTGCTCACATGAGTGGGGCCACGAGCGTCTGCAAACTCGTACCGATGCTCGTGCAAGTGGGGTTTGTACACACTGGTCAGCTACTCACACGGCCTGGTAGCCAATGAACTGTGTGAACACCCGTTGCTTGCACGAGTGGGGCCACGAGCACCCGTGGCGATGCTCACACGAATGGGCTGTGAGTGCCCAAGCAATTGGGGGTGCGAGTGCCCATGACACTCATGGTGATGCTTGTGTGAGTGGGGCTGTGTGCATGTGCACCGGCCAGCTACTCACATGCCAATAGGCCACGGCCTAATAATGGACTGTGGGCCACAGGTTGGGGACCCCTGATCCAGCACATCTGTCTCTAACCTCAAATTTACAACCTGTCATGGATAATCCCTAGGTTTGTAATCCTAGCACATAAATTGCAAAAGGCTAACAGCACTTTTCCAATGTTATTGAACTGATGCCCAGCAAGTTTAAAGATGTGAATGCCTTCCAAGTTTAAGCTATTGGGAATTGAAAACTATTTCTCATTTTTGAATCACCTTTCCAGCAGATGTCTTTTCAATTTATTAGAGGCATGAATCCCTCTATATTCCTGGAAACATATTCAGTTCTTGTACGTATTCAAGTTCCTTTCATTCAGTTTTCTAACGCTGATGCTTTCTATATATTAAAGGAGAGCCAGTTTTTTTAAAAAAAGACTTGAAAGATCTGGACAATGAAACAAGTACTAGCATCTACTGAATGCCTGTATTAAACTATTATGATAGGCACATTCAAAAGCTGTCTTTAGATGCGTTTATTTTAATTCATTGAATCATATCATAAATGCATGCTGATGTGGGCTGAACAAGTACTTAACGGTAGATTAATGGTTGTAAGCTGGTTGTATTTTAAATAAGAATTAAACAATGGCTCTTCAAAAAGAGGAAGAAAAAAAACAACCCCTACCATTTCAGATTGAGTTCAAATGTGATAAATTATGAAACTGGTATAGCATATTTTAGGAAACTGGTCCGTCAAACTGAATCTCAGAATTAGGGACTTTTAGGCCGAAACAGATGTGAAAGGAAAACCTACTCCAGATTTTGAGTCTTTAAATATAAAATAAAATTGAAAAGCATGGAGATAGAACAAAAGGGTCAAGTCAATTAAAGATCTGCGGTGTGAAGTGGTAAAAATCCCAATATCAATTTCCATCAATAGTGAGAACTAAGCCACAGAAACAAGCAGTTCACAAGCTTGACAGTATTGTATTTTCCCTATCTTTGCTAAACGGCCAATATGGTTTCACAAAGCTTTGGAGGAAGAATGAATGAAATCTCCTTTCTGATGGATACAGAAAGATATATCCAAGCAATAAAACATTGTGGTTTCAGCCTAACAGCTTTTCATCAGAATCCCCAGTGATTTGCTACATGTTAGTTGTAAATGCTTCTAAATGGCTTATATACCAAAGCACCTTTCCCATGTAGTCTTTAATCAATATTTGTTTTTGTTTAAAAAAAAAAACATGAAAGGGAAGTGCAAAAACAATCCTCTTAAGACAAATGATTTACTATAAAAGTCTTCTTTAAAAAAAAATGTACCCTAGGTTAAAGCAGCAAACACTACTTTTTAATTGTCAACACTGCTTTTCACTTTCTTTGTAAACCATAGAATGAAAACAGATGCTTGAAATGCAAAATATGCCAATTTCAGTCCCTGGAACACCCTGTTAACATGGATTGGATAAATGTGATCAGAAAGGCTGCTCCTTGGCCTACACCTGGGATAATTGCTGTCAATCAAAACAAACAAGGTAAGATTAACCCATCAAACATCCAGACTTCATAAACAGTATCTGTGTTTCCATACTTCAGTAAACCGAAGATATTAGGCTAAGGCAGTGGTTCTCAACCTGTGGTCTGTGGACCCCTGGGGGCCACAATGTTGTCACAGGGATCCACGAAGGCTCGCAGAAACATTATGATTTAAATCTTGAGTTAAGTCTTGGGAGTATGTGGCCACAACCAGTATTTAAAGGGGGGGGGTCCGTGGTGAAGAAAAGGTTGAGAACCACTGGGCTAGGGCAGATGTAGGTTCCAATCCATGTTTAGCCTTGAAACTGACAGATGTGACCTTGGAACAGTCCCCTTATTATATTTAAATATAGAACTACACAATCTTTTGGTAGTCATTTTTTATGTTGCCCTTGACATTTTGAGGAGAACTGAAAGCTGTAGAGATGGGGCAGTGAGGGCAGGAACAGACCAAACACATAGGCAGGGGTGAAGTTTCCTGGTTCTCTCCCATCCTTATGATTTTTGAGGGAAGATCTTTTTTTTAAAAAAACCTTTGTATCTGAGGGTTTGACATTACAGGTTTGCTTACTTCCTGCCTCAAAATGTCACAAAATCATACCACGGTATTTTAGACAGAAGAGGCACAAAAGGAGCTTGGAGATTATAAGTGGGCTTGCTCAGAATTGAAAAAGAAATCCTTGAATGATAATGGTTTGATGCATCTACTGTGTCATCCTGAGGTTTTGCATTGTGTTTATCCCTCCAGTGAGTGATGAGTAACTGACTCAATGTAATGGTAGGAAGTTAGTAAGTAACCAATATAAACAGTGATTTCCCATCATTCAGTGGGTACCTACATTATAAAGAGTTAGCACAGAAAAACAGGTAAGCATTTAGGTAAGCCTTTCCAAAACCAAAACCAACCCTTACACAGAGAGAAAATACTCCATTTGGAATCCTTTTTTTTTTTTTTTTGCAAATATCTATAGCTCCACCAACCTGTTTGGCCAACTGATCCTTCTTGACAAAGCCGGTGGCTGCAGCAATATTTCCAGCACCTTCCACCGTCTTGTGGGCTACGGCTGTCACTCCGGTGACAACAGCTCCCCCTACATTTGACACTTGCTCTTTGGTTTTCTCAGCCACTGTAGGGGGGGGGGACGTCAAAGGTAAGAGAGGGAGAAAATTTCTCAAATGTCTTTTTCCAAGGTCAACATGGATATCTCTGACTATTAACAGATGGCATAGGATGCAGTTTTATTAGGCATGCAAAAGAAAGAAAGAAAAAAAAAATCACAAAAGCATATCTCAGTGAAGTCCAACTTGCCCTACAGGCATACTTTGCCTCTAGTATACAATTACGCATGGATTTTTAAAATTTAATTTGAAAAATATTTTTAACAAATACTGTATATTTATTTAAGCTAGAGTCAAAATTCCAAAATAGCCTTCCAGCTGGAGCTTCTGGCCGGATAATGCTTGCTTAAATATGCAAAGAATGGTCAGCCAGTCTGAGCATTGTAAAACCAATCCTATGTCCTTTCAACATTGTAGTACCTGTAGTAGATTATAAAAGAGTGCAGGATCCATTTCAACCCTTATCTGGTTAGTTCCCAAAGCCATTAGTAGATAATTCAAAAGAGGATGAGCACGTACAAAAGCCAATGAGTCTTTTTTAACAAAATTGGGGAAAAAAACCTGAGATGCTTTTAGTCATTTCAAGAATGAAAGTAATGGAAGATAATTATTGTGGTTTCCCTTTCTCTTCCCCACCCTAAATACCCCCAGAAGGACTAAAATACCCACCCTTTCATATCACATTGTCATTTGATGGCATTCTAATCTCTTTAGAAGTCAAACTGACTTAAGTTGTGGCCTCCAATGTTTGTACATTGCTTATCCTTGGTCTACCTGATGGATGTTTATCAAATGAGTTGGCCATACAATTCCCATCTCATGATGCTTACAGACTGCTGTTTTACAAAAGTTGTACCCAGTTGCTTATACTGACAAACCTGAACATAAAATATACCTATCTGAATTGAGTCCGCTTCATATAATCAATTAAAGTATTGCAGGTTGCCCCCCCCTCCTGGAAGAATGATATATTAAAAAGGTAGGATAAAATATTTCCCCTAAGGGAGAAATAAAAAAAATTAAGGGAGGTAGAAACCAGCCCCACTTTCCCTGCCCCAAGCAGAAACCGAGGAGGCCAGCTTTTAGAAATGCAGATTTGGTAATCCATTCAGAAAGACTGGGTCAAGACACGAACTCAGATAAGCAACAAACAAAAGGTTGACAAAATTAGCACACACAAACACCCTAGAATTTGCATTTCCCCTTTTGCCTATAGAGCCAGCTATGACCTCTACATAACCCCTACATGACCCCCATAGAAATCCAGAAGGTATAAAAACCCACCCACTCTAAACTCCATTTTGTCAGCTGCCCAGAATCACATGTGGTTGGTGGTTCTGCTTCATCAATAAAGGGATTTTTTTCTTTCCAATAAGCCTCCAGCCTCCATTTTATTTCCAGTGCCTTTCTCCTGGCTTGGAACTGGACCTGGAATTTTCCTTCCAACAGTATTGTGTGTGTGTGTGTGTGTGTGTGTGTGTGTGTCTGTGTCTGTGTCTGTGTCTGTGTGTTTTTGTGATTGCCTATGTTCCAGCATAACTCTGGAACGCCACAAGCAAATTCAACCAAACTTGGTACAGAGATGACTTACTATCTGGAAACAAAATCAGGTTGACTTGACTCAAAAGTTGAACAGATTTTTACTTGGGCACTAAAGCCTCCTCTGCACTGTCCAAATCAAAATGTATCATGCAGTCCAATTTAATAAACAAATGAATGATTTAACAAACGAAATCATAGATATTTCATTGAATTAGCTCCCTGTTGCAAATAATTAAAGGCTATTTCAGGGGTGCAACAGGTTCATGCTAACTGAATACATCAGATGAAAAGAGTTTGGTTCTATTTCCACTGAAGCTAGTATCAACATTATTCACATGTTCCAATGACCAGTAGATGTGTAGACAATGAGCGTAGCTCTGGTGGTGTAAATGCAGAAGAGAAACAAAATATATTTAATAAAAGCTCACTTGAAAATAGGGAAGAGACAAGCAAGTTGGGCCCTTCAAATGGTAGCAAATTGTTATGGACTGGTTAGCTATAATCCAAAACATTTATAGGTACCTTTGATACAGATTTAGTAAAATACAATGATTTGGAGAATTAGGTAGAACAACAGAAGTGCCCCAGGCTTTGGAGCTTCCTTCTTACATCCATACAGGTAGTCTTCAACTTACGACCACAAGTGAGCTTAAAATTTATGTTAAGTGAAACATTGGTTAAGTGAATTTGTCCCATTTTACAATTTTTCTTGCCACCTTTGTTAAGTAAATCACTGCAGTTGTTAAATGTCACATGGTTGTTAAATGAATCTGGGTTCTCCTTTGACAAGGTCGCAAAAGGACTCCTGAACCCTGCAACTGTCATAAATACGAGTCAGTTGTCAAGCATCTGAATGTAAATCATGTGACCATTGGGATGCCGCAACGGTCGCAAGTGTGAAAAATGGTCATCAGTCGCTATTTTCAGTGCGCTGAAACTTCGAACGGTCACTGAATGGAACTGTTGTAAGTCGAGGACTACCTGCATTTTATCGGAAAGGAAGTCACAAAGGAAGAAAATTTGAATTTGCTCTTGTACCAGCTGTCACTTGATACCCAAGCAAGGTCAAAATGTGTTCTGAGATCCGGATATGAATTTCAGCTGCAGCTAGGAGAGCCATACAAATCATTTTATAAGAAAAGAGTTCCTGGAAATATAATAACAGGCATATACTGTATATCAGTCATTTGCTGCTGTTGAGGGCACACAGCCAATAATTGCACTGAAATGCTAAGAGCCTATTTAATATTCCAGGGCCATCCTTGACCGTTGGAGATCATATTTCTAGAGTCTAGAGAAGAGACTTCCTGTTGTTTTGCCAGCAACTCTGGTCGGCATCTTCTGAGGCAAAATGCTTTGCTATGCTGATCATAGGTAACTGAGCAGGGACTGACTGACTATTTTGCCATCAGGAAATCTGTTCTCTTGACCATGTTCACTAAACCCTGAAGCTCAACAGATACCAGCTGTGAAAGCCTACACCAGCATATTACTGTATATAACTAATTTTTGAACAATTGCCAGTGTATCAAAGGAATTCTAGGTATGAAAGCTGCTTTCAACGTAAGGAAGACTACAGATGCCAGATGCCATCCATTAGCAATAGCACTTAGACTTAGAACAAGTCCCCACAGTTTTCTTGGCAAGGTTTTCCTAGGGCTGAGAAAGTGACTGGCCCAAGATCATCCAGCTGGCTTTGTGTCTCATGGTTTCCTGATTTATAGAACACAGAACACAGCAATAGCAATGGCACTTAGACTTGTATACTGCTTCACGGTGCTTTACAGCCTTCTCTAAGCGGTTTACAGAGTCAGCCTATTGCCCCCAACAATCTGGGTCCTCATTTTACCCACCTTGGAAGGATGGAAGGCTGAGTCAACCTTGAGCATGGTGGGATTTGAACTGCCAAATTGCAGGCAGCTGGCAATCAGCAGAATTAGCCTGCAGTACTGCACTCTAACCACTGCGCCACCGAGGCTCATCCATTACACGTTTGTCTTGCAGTGAAAATAATCACTCAGGCCCACTGGTTATTGCCCAAAAACAGATATGGAATCTGGGCCAATACTTTGCTGGCTTTGCATTCCCCACAGATGGTGTGTCATGTGTTTGAATCGCCAGAAACTGGAATTGTACTACAGATTAATATCTCCAAATGTCTTCTCTGCAGGAATGTTCCTCTCCCAATAAGACCAATAATGCTGTTTCCCAAATGCCTGATCCTATTGCAGACATTTCCTTCCTAAATCAGAGCTACTTTTTAAAGAACAGACAAGAGATTTATTGATGACTTAGAACTAGAAATGCAATGATGGACTTACCTGTTGTGACACCGTGAACCACGCCCTCTTTGGTCTTTGACCCTATTTATCCAACAAAAATAAAAATAAAAATCAGTTTCAATGGAAACTGAACGGAATGAAGTTTTAGGAAGCATAAGGATACAGTTCAAGAGTTCACACAAATTGTTGATCCTAAGTTCAACACAAATCGTTGTGTTTTTATAAAACAGTAGCCCACACAATAAACTGCAAATGATAGCTTAACATTAGGACTTGGTTCACACAAAGAGAATAGTAGTGTTCCAACCTCTCTGCTTTTATTTGCCCAAGAGAGCAAATTAATTAATTAATTAATTGGATCAGGGGTGGGTTCTAACTTACCTCACTGCCGGTTCGCTTCCTCAAGCGTCGCGTGGCCGCGCCTCGGGGGCACGTGCACGCATGCGCAGTAAAAAAATAAATTTAAAAAATTTAAAAAAATTTAAAAAGCCAAAAACAAGATGGCGACGCATGCGCAGTGCCGGAAACTCAGCTTCTGCGCATGCGCAGAAGAAAAAATAAATTAAAAATAAATTAAAAAAAATTAAAAAAAAAAGATGGCGACGCCCACAGACCGGCACCGACCGAACCGGATCGATGACGTCATTGTGACGTCACCAGCGGGTCGCTACCGGTTCAGGTGAACTGGTCTGAACCGGTAGCAACCCACCTCTGAATTGGATAGATCTTTTTTTCTGGTGAAAAGTATTGGAGTCTTTAGAAGTCTTTTGAGGCAAATTACAATTTATGGATGCAAAAAAATTCAGATGCATGCATAAGCCTTCCATATCAAAAAGATGCTTTAAACATTTGTCTTTTGTGCATTTGAATGATATAAGTGTGCTTAGCTGGTTTATGGTGAGGAGATGCAACTTTCTTGGATTTAGCTATGCTTTTAATTGCCGCATGCTGTGAAATGAAACAACCTCTATGGAAAATTCAGCTTTCACACTAGCCGGGAAGTATGAATCATACAAATATTCGGTTGGGCATGGCTAAATCTCCTGGCTCAGTTTCTTTAATGACTGGGATTCCATCAAAACAACCTCTAAATAAATCCAAAATAAATCTATTTTTCCAATTTGACTCCAAAATTAGCACATTCTTAAAGTGAAGTACGGTAATCTAAGCCAGGAATGGGAAGTTTATAGTTTTCAGGAGCACCCTTTCCAAAACGTACACGCATATACCTTCAGATTGCACCAGCAGTAAAATTAGCTGCATTTTGTTGTTTTATCCTTAGAGAAGTAACCATTTGGCTATTGTCTTTCTTGTTTCAGAATTGGGGATAGAACTGGGAAATTACTGGGAGGGAAATTCATTCATAAGCTCCTCTTAAAACCATGGAGAAACCTGCTCTATAAGGATCCTCAAAAAAAAAAAAAAAAATTTGACTTACAAAAAAGTGGACTTAGCCTTTGGTGTGGATGGAATGATTTCCCCTTTCTTATCCTTTAAAAAGAATAACAAAGCCAAAAGATGGACCAAAATAGTTTGGCCATACCCTTCCTGATGACATCCTCACATTACTAGATGGCCTCCTCTGAAAGGTCGGGTTTTTTAACAGATTAACAGAGTTGGAAAGGACCTTGTAGGTCATCTAGTCCAACCCACCGCCCAAGCAGGAGACCCTACACCATTTCTGACAAATGGCAGTCCAATCTCTTCTTGAAAGCCTCCAGCGATGAAGCTCCCACAACTTCTGAAGGAAAGCTGTTCCATTGGTTGATTGCTCTCACTGTCATAAAATTTCTCCTTATTTACAGGTTGAATCTCTCCTTATTCAGTTTCCATCCATTATTCCTTGTCTGGCCTTCAGGTGTTTTGGAAAATAGCTTGACCCCCTCCTCTCTGTGGCAGCCCCTCAAATATTGGAACACTGCTATCATGTCTCCCCAGGTCCTTCTCTTCACTAGACTAGCCATGCCCAGTTCCTGCAACCATGCCCAGTTCCTCAGATAGTTGCTTGCCATATTTGGACAACTCTTTTTCTCAACAGTAAACCAGCCTAGACTATAATCTATTCTCAGTTGCGAATGAAGGCAAATATACCTGTCCCAGGATAATGTTGCAGGATCCAATCTGGATCGGTCACCATGACCAGAGGTTTAGTCTTCCGAGCTTTCATACTCGGAACTTCTCTCTGGCAGAATGTCCGCTTTAGGCTATTCTATGTATAATGTTTATGAGGTGCCTGGTTGTGTGTGGCTTTTTAGTTGTTGACTGGGGTGTTGATGGCCAGCTATTAAGTCATTGGCTGTTGTTTCCGTGTGCTGCCAAGCACTCGATTCCTAAGTACTTGATTAGCTGGTGGTAAATCAGCACTCCTGTTGACTGACAAGCAGCCCGTTTCCCAGGCTTCAATCAGTTTCCTGGCTATTTTTGTCCCTGCTCAGCCAACAATCTTAGTAGCTGCAAAATTGAATGTGTGTCCTTGTTCATTGCAATGTGAGGCTACCAATGAGTTTGGATCTCCTCGTCTGACTGCTTGCTTCTATTCTTGAATTCTATTCTCAGTTGGGTGAGGAGGATATGACCTATTAGAGCAAATTCGAGTAGGGGTAAGTATTAAGACACACGTGACAACAAAGTCAGGGTTCATCAGTGTTCATCTTGGTTAGCTCTACAAGTTAGATCTGGGCCTGATGATCTGATAGCAACCATGAATCTACTCCCCACAGATGCAATGCATCCCTTTTGAATTTCTTTAAGATTTCTTCAAGGTGTCTCCCTTAAGAGACACAAGCAATTCACCAATACAACAGTTATTGCATTTTTAAGTGGAATAAATATCATTACATCAATATTATTACATTATTACAGTAGAAGCTTTAATTATTTCCAATTCTAAAAGTTTGCCATTCAAACAGTGCAAGAAATGTAATAATGCATTTGGTTTAAAGGAGGAACATATTACCACAGGTCATCTTGATTGCTCATTCTGTACAGAATAGCAGCACGGAAAAGAAATTTGGATTGGTTAAAATATTGGATCGAGACCAAGGAGACCCAAACTTCAGTCTATCTTCAAAACAACTTTTCTCCCCAGATTGTTTTGGGGAAGGTAAATTGAAAAAAGGAATGCAAGGAATCTCACCTTGGGTTCCAGGACAAAAAATTGAATGAAAATCTAAAGAATTCTACGTACATATACAAATTGAGAGACCAGAACGTCACATGTTCCTAATAAACCTTGAATCTGTATGAACCTCCAAACTCTCTCTAGTTGCATCAAATCTTAATTTGACTGGGACACACAGGAAAGTGTGTATCCCACTAAAAATTGAATTTAGATCTGTAAGAGTCACCTGCTTGAGCCGGGGGCTGGACTAGAAGACCTCCAAGGTCCCTTCCAAGTCTGCTGTTTTATGATTCTGTAAGGTTCTCCTGCTCGAACAGGGGATGGGAGAAGAAGACCTTCAAGGTCCCTTCCAACTCTGTTTTTCTATGATTCTGTAAGGGTCTCCTGCTTGAGAGGGGGTTGGACTAGAACAGGGGTCTCCAACCTTGGCAACTTTAAGACTTGTGGACTTCAATGCCCAGAAATCCTCAGCCAGCTGGGAGTCCACAAGTCTTAAAGTTGCCAAGGTTGGAGACCTCCCCCTGGACTAGAAGACCTCCAAACTCCCTCACAACTCTATTGCTCTATGATTCTAGATTTCATTCACTTTCATTCATATTTTCTTTTTTGTCTTGGCTCCACCCAGTTCTTGACATGGGGTTCCTGATGTGCCAATCAAAGGCTGTGTGGTTCTTGACTCAAATAAAATAAAAATAATACAGTCCAGATTTAGTGTCTCACCACTTACCCATATAGAGGACTCCTTCTTTTGTTTTCCCTGCTGCTTCTGCCACACCTTGCTTGGTTTTCTCTGCTGCTGCTACCATGCCTTCCTTAGCTTTATTAAATCCTTTCATAAATACGTCCATGGCCAAAATACGTCAGTGTCCAGAACTGAAAAGATAGGTAACTTTTATTTAGTTTGTTAAGTCATTTAAGAAAGAATAGCATCATGTTATTTAGGAGGGAATAGCACATCTATCCATGCATCCATAATCATCTTGGTCTAAAAAGATGCAGATGGCTAAATATGGAGATAACCGAAGCATCAGGGAGGGGAAATGGGACAGGATCATGCTCATTAAAACCACTGTCCTTCATGTATATAGTCAACAAAAACAACGTGGTTATTTCCTGTGGATGAATGAGTGGCTCCCATCAACCAGGTATCTGTTGCATGTTATCCTGGCAGACTGCAGTTGAGTGCATTATCTTTTCAGAGAGGACCTTCAGGTGCCCCCATTTCCTGAAGAGATCCACCATCCTGCAGCTTTTTAGTTCCTTCAGGGTAACAAGAAAGACCTTTTCATTCTTTGTTGTTGTTAGTTGCGAAGTCATGTCCGACCCATCGCGACCCCATGGACAACGTTCCTCCAGGCCTTCCTGTCCTCTACCATCCCCCGGAGTCCATTTAAGCTCATGCCTACTGCTTCAGTGACTCCATCCAGCCACCTCATTCTCTGCTGTCCCCTTCTTCTTTTGCCCTCAATCTTTCCCAGCATTAGGCTCTTCTCCAGTGAGTCCTTCCTTCTCATTAGGTGGCCAAAGTATTTGAGTTTCATCTTCAGGATCTGGCCTTCTAAAGAGCAGTCAGGGTTGATCTCCTCTAGGACTGACCGGTTTGATCACCTTGCAGTCCAAGGGACTCACAGGAGTCTTCTCCAGCACCATAGTTCAAAGCTTTTGTTGGCAGGGTAATGTCTCTGCTTTTTAGTATGCTGTCTAGATTTGCCATAGCTTTCCTTCCCAGGAGCAAGCGTCTTTTAATTTCTTGGCTGTAGTCCCCATCTGCGGTTATCTTGGAGCCCAGGAAAATAAAATCTGTCACTACCTCCATTTCTTCCCCATCTATTTGCCAGGAATTGAGAGGGCCGGATGCCATGATCTTAGTTTTCTTAATGTTGAGTTTCAAGCCAACTTTTGCACTTTCCCTCTTCACCCGCATCAAGAGGGTCTTTAGTTCCTCTTCACTTTCTGCCATTAGAGTGGTATCATCTGCATATCTGAGGTTGTTGATATTTCTCCCGGCAATCTTAATTCCAGCTTGTGATTCATCTAGCCCCGTCTTTCTCATGATGTGCTCTGCATATAAGTTAAATAGGCAGGGCGACAGTATACAGCCTTGCCGGACTCCTTTCCCAATTTTGAACCAATCAGTGGCTCCATGTCCAGTGTCCAGTACCTTTTCATTCTTACGGGCTTGTAATTCTTTGCATTTTGGTGTCATTGCATTATGCTTCTTTAAGTGGTTTAATTTTGTAAACATTGCTTTAATGCATTTTTTAACCACTGCCCTTGTTTCTTGTTTAAAGAGACTGTTTCTCAGTGGTGTTATTTTTGGGGAGGGATTATACAAAGATCGTTGAATATTTCATTTCCTACTTCATTCTAGCCTTAGTTTTTAATTGTAAATATTTTGGCCAATTTTTCAAATGGTAAACTCATACCATCTCTTCACCTCATTTGACCCCTAGTAACTACAGTGTCCAATGATAGTTGTACAAAAAAGCCAACTTCCACAAATAAAATAGAAGCACCTATATTAGATTTAGAGGTTCGTTCATTTTTTTGATATTCCTGGAATTAAACCACCAACGGAGTCAAAGGACCAATGCAGTATCATTACACTCACATATTATATACTAGTACACTATGCCATTGTTTCTGTAATCCTGGTCTGCCAATAAACACAAATGGCTGACTTCATGCAACATGCTGAACATAAAACCTTAGTCCAAAAATTGGGTTCATACAATCTGCTTAGGTGATTAGGTGATTTAGGTGATCATGATTTAGAAACCATAATACCAGGAAACTGGAGTCATGCAACATGCTAACTCAAAACTCAGCACACTACATTATGGCTCAATGCGATACGTGAACCCAACCCAGCACAAATGTTTCCTACATTGTAAATGTTTTTATGAAACACTTGTCAGATGATATCAGATAATGCACTGGAAATGATTGATCACTGCCACATCTTGGGGTACATTCCAGACGATACATTAACAACCCAATCCAAGCTAAGTTTAGCAAGAGATTAAGTCTACTAATTTGAATTATATTTTTAATAAGTGAATGAGGCTACCAGCATGTAGCCTATGTCATGCACTGTGACTCACAAATAAACCTCAGATCAAACTTTACTCAAAAACAGAGACATATGGAATAACAACTGGAAGTTGCACATTCCCAAGGGGCTAAAACATTAATCTTTAAGACTACAACAATTCAGTTTTATCCAGGATTCTCTCACCAGCACCCCAATATCTTTTTTAAATGGTTGGGGGCTTTTTGTAGCTCATTTGCCTTTCAAACAGATTTTCAAATAAATCGGGGCTCCCGATTCTGCCAAGACGGCAAGAATAGAAACCTAAAGCCATAATCTGGTATCACAGCAAGTTCTTCTCAACCACAAGCTTGTGAGTAATTCTTTTAAAATAGGAGTGTGAACTCAAAGTGGAATGAGGTGATGAGGAGGAGCCTCAGTCTGTCTCAAAGGGAGGATTCTAACATTAGCTGAGATGGTGTTCAAACCCACAATATGGTTTGTTTTTAAACAATCCCTTATTGCAAAATATCTGAGAAGCAACCAAAGACCCTTTCGTATCCTGAAAAAGTAGAAAGACCATTTTGCTTGCTCAGTCACTTTGGTTCATTTCCAATCATCAGTGCAATTTAGAAGACAAAAATGCAATAATCATCTAAACTCACAGAAACAGACATTGTTTTGCTTCTCCCTTAAATTACTGGAGAAATTATTAATTTTGGCACCAGCATAGCTACATGGAACCCAAGCTAGACTATCAGCTCTGAAATAAATATTTGCCAAATTAATTGGGGGTAAGGGACGAAGAAAGTAATGGATGGACGTGTAATGTATATATGTGTGAAATGAGGTTAAGAGTCCCCCCCCCCCCGCTTTGGAAACTAAAACATATATTTGCAAAATTAATTGGGGGTAAGGGACGAAGAAAGTAATGGATGGACGTGTAATGTATAATATGTGTGAATGAGGTTAAGAGTCCCCCCCCCCCCGCTTTGAACACCAAATCATTGAGAAGGCAAATCTTCAGATTTGCTTGATTATCTTGATTCACCAAAGGTTCCTCTAGTTTCCTAAAATGGAGAATTGGCTTTTCCTCTTGAAAGGGGGACAATATAAATCACAGGCACTTGCTAATTCCTATTTTTTCTCTTTCTCACCCACACAAGTCTCTTACACAAGAGAAGCGGTAAGATATGATCATTATTTAACTATCTGGAAGACTGAGATGTTTTGCATCCCAGATTTCTAGCAGAATGGGTGCAACTGAATTTCCAATATGTTAGGACACCTTCACTCTTTAGAGTCAAGGTCTTTTTCATTGGCAGCTGAAGAGCCTTAAAGGAGCTCAAGTCCCTTTTCTTTATATTCCTGCATTCCAGACTACCATGAGAAGGATACAGGGCATATTTCAACCATCTGTTGAAGAGCTGCTGTGACAAATCCCAATTACAAATCAGTCCAGCTCTTCTGACATCCTTTAGATGCTCTCCAAAACAATTTCCATCACTCCAACCACCTAGGTTGGCAAAGATAGCAGAAACTCTGGTTCTGGGCATCTGGAGACCACCATGGTATAGAAGGCAGTATGCAGGTTAGCATGGCTTATTTTTCTCAGAATTCCAAGGAAACAAGGCAATTAAAACCAGAAGGAAGTTTGCTTATCCAGACATGATGTTTCAGCTAGATACATCAATTCTTCTCTGCCCTTAAAGATGCAGGTTAAGGCTGGTTCAGCATCAACAAGGAGATATTCCCCAGTTGCACTGCTCTGGCCATTCTTGAGATGTTAACTAAGACATCTATTATTATCAGCCTCAATTTTTCTTTCTCCCACAGCCAAATCTGTCTGCCGATTATTTATTTGCCTCTGTACCAAAGCTTATTTAAGAATCTCAGACACTTCCTCCAAAGTCTTGCCCATGTGGAAGGAATTGCTCCGAAAGTGAGCCTGCACCGAATTGGCACAGTTTTCTTTGCACACTTACATAATAGCCAGATCCAAATAACACCGTGAATAAATATCACACCCAAAGAAGGGCGATTGTCCAATTGCAGCTCCATTTCCAGTCTTTGCGAAAATCTGCCCCACTTTACCCGCATTTATCCCCGGGATAGACACGCAACGACCCCTCCCTTAGCAGCCCCCTGCGACCTCTCTTCCCTAGAGATTCCTGTAAGTTACTTACCCCTTATGGTTTATTTGCTTCGCGCCTCGCCTTGCTGGAGCGATCAACAGTTAGTCTTTTACAACTGTTAGATTTTTTTTTTTTTGAGCGAAAAAAGGAGGCTCGGAAGAAGAAGAAGAGGAATGGTAGCAAAGCGCCCTAAGAGTTGCCAAGGAGGCGCCCCGCGCTCCCTTTCCGCGGTCAGTACATCACTGCCGAGGTCCGCCTAAGGATCAATCGGTGGTACCCAGGCTCCGGTCCTTCCCAGGCGAGGCGAGGCGAGGATGTCGCTGGGAAAAGGCAGGAAGGCTCCCCTCGCGGACCGGAGAGAAAATTGCGCCCCGCTTCGCAGCTCCAACGTGGGGCGGGCGAGAGGAGGTGGGGGGTGAG
>QLTV01004085.1:3065284-3078830 GCA_003457575.1 Thermophis baileyi
ACAACTGAAGCCACCATCTCACTTTTTCTGAATATACCCTGAGGACACTTCTATTTCTGTTCTTGCTGTATCATCCTCCAACTCACATTCTGATATGTCACTTTAATTTAATTCATAACTATCAATTTAATGTTAGACCACAGCCTATTAACCTGGAAGCTCCTCACTGTTAGATTGATGATGGCTATGAAAGCCTACATCAATTTAAAATTCCAGGGTTTTCCTCATCATTCATTCAAGTCTTTCTTTTTACACCCAATGCAAATGCTAGATACTGTCTGTTGGAAGAAATATCCATCTTCAAGCTGGAAGAAAGACACTGGAAACATGGAGGCTGATTGGAAAGATGGTTTATTGATGAAGCAGAACCACATGTGATTGTGGGCAGCTGATCACATGGAGTTGAGAGTGGGGTTTTTTATACCTTCTCTCGGGCTTTGCACTTGAGCTTCCTGTTCCTGTGCAAGAACATGAATTCTATTGGCTGTTGTCAGACTCCCATGGGGCCATGTAGGGGTTATGTAGGGGTCATAGCTGGCTCTATAGGCAAAGTACAAAGCCTAGGTGTTTGTCTGAGCTAGATTTGGTTGAAGTTTCTGAGGGTGATGCAATGAAGAGGCTTGTGTTCTGAAAGGGTGTTGAGCAATTCCTATTATGGCTTAATGGCTTTGTCCTGGTTTGGATCTTGAGTGAGGGCTAATTCTATCACTCTGCCTTTGTTTCAAAATATCCTGTCTTGAATGGATTACCAAATCTGCATTTCTAAAAGGTGGCCTCCTCGATTTGGTTTCTGAATAGGCTGGCCCAATCTTTAATGGGCACGAAATATCTGCTGGGGCTACAGTATTAAGAAAAGGTGGGGGCTGCTTCCTGTCTTCAAAAACATGTTTCTCCATTTCTCCTTTAAGGAAATATAATATTCTGTTTTTTTAATATTTCCCAAAACATTTCAATCTTCTAGGAGAGGGGTGGGTGCTAACTTTCTACAATATGCATCAGGCATTTTATCCATCTAATGATTCCCTGGTGTTTGAAATTGTATTACAATATACTGTGTATAACTTTCTATTCTTTTCTATACTATTAAGTGTGCAATGTGATCTCTCTGCCAAAAAAAACACCAGAATTATATCCTAGTACTATCCTGACATACACAATGTCATATCCTCTCCCTGATACAAAAACTGTCATTTCCTCACTAGAATAGACTAGAATTTGTCTGAATTTTTATATGAATGCATCAGTTCTGCAAGTCCCAAATATATTAGGAGCACTTGTAGAAAATGAAACTATATTTTTCTGAATCCAGCAAGGTAATTTGTTACCGTAAGAGCAGTTTGATAGTGGAACCAATTATGTAGGAAGGTGATAAACTCTCCCTGTTGGGTGGTATTCAAGATAAGGCTGGGTAGATATTTGTCAGTGATACTTCAATTTCGATTCCTTCGCTCAGCTGACAGCTGGACAATAGCCTAAATAGCATTTTTTAATTATTTCATGATTCTCTGGAAATGATGCGGAGAACGGATGCTTGCAATAAGGGTAACACAACCAGAAACAAGTGAAAATGTTAGGAAAGCAGATTTCAGTAAAATTGAAACTTGTTGGCAATAAGATTTCATTCACCATGGAATTGTTCATCGACCTACCTAAGGAAGGGTTCTACTTTACTAGAGGTTCTCCTCCTCCCACGAAATTATGTGTCAGGATTGCTGTGACTGGTAATTGCATTTAGATGACCTCCATGGTCACTTTCAATTTGGTACAGGTAGTCTCAGTTATGACTAGTCATTTAGTGACTCCTCAAAGTTACAACAATCTCCCCCCAAAAGGTACTTACAACCTGGTTCTGAAGTTCCGATGGCTGCACACCAGCGGTGGGTTGCTACAGGTACGGTCCGGTTCTACAAACTGGTAGCGGCGGCGGGGGAGGCTCCGCCCACCTACCCAGACACTTCTGCGCATGCGCAGAAGCGTTGCGCGAGCGCGTGGGCGAACTGGTAGCGATGGGATTTAGAACCCATCACTGCTGCACACCCATTGTGGTCACATGCCCAAATTTTTGGGCGCTCAGCAGTCAAGTTGCTTTTACAGCCATTTGAAGCATCTCCTGGTCATATGACCGTGGTTTTTTTTTTGTGGTTTCTTTTTGTGGAAAGCCAGAAACCCATAGCGAAAAATGGGTTCACTTAATGACTACCGCATTCGCTTAAATGCCACAAAAAAAGTTTGTAAAATCAGGTTTTACAATTATGTGATTATGTGAGATCTGCTTTATGACCATCATGACTTATTGAGCCTAATTGCCAGGCTAAATTCCAGTCGTAAGTAAGGCTACTTGTAATTGTGTAATTGTAGATTGATAGACCCCGGAAAGAAACTTCTTGTGTGTTTTCTTATTATTCCTGTTACTATAATAACAAAGTCCTTCTTAGAATAAGGAAGCTAGTCTTCTTAGATTTTTTTCCTTTGGTCACTTCCCATCCGTTGACATTAATAGAAAGGCCTTATTGTTTTCTAATAAGACTTAGAAAAAGCAGCATTGCTTCTGCTCACAAAATCTTATGCAGCTAATCACGTGTCACAGTCCTGCCTCTCAGGTTGTTGCCTACGCCTAACAAATACTCCATATATTCCACGCCTTTGACTTTTTCTGGATTTCAGGTTAAATTATTGGCTTTCCTCCAGTGGAGGATGATTAGGCCAGTGGTATCTCCTTCCTTCTCTTGGACACTTTCCACCTCTTTTCTAGAATTAAATCCAGGCCTACGACTGCTATCAAGTCTCATGAAAAATGTTCTTGAAATAATGTCTAATTGATTTTGACCAGAAAGGTTGATCTGCTGCCCTGAATTAGCTATGGGTCTCAGCTTTGACTTTGCTGTTTCGTGAGTCCCTCCTTCTTCCTTTCTAGAATACCCTGCTCTGATCACCTCCTTAGCAATTACCTTCCGTGAAGGCCTATTACAGGCTACAAAACACAGAGAAAGCACAGCAGTGTAAACACAAGCGATTCAGTTCAATCGTCACCACCTTGGTTTCTTTCCAGTCCTGCTTGGTGTATGATTAAGTGTTAAAGTTGTATGTTAGCACAGCGGCTCCGTCCGGCTAATCTGAGTTGTTTATGTCTTGCCCATTTCACAAGAAGAGCTGTTAATGAGATGCTGGCAGCTGCTGAAATGTGGAGAACCTTTGCACTAACAGCAGAGAAAACGGGATCTTGTTTCAGCAGCTGCCCACATCCGCTCAGAGATGTCCACCTTTCAGTTACAATTAGTTGATGTGCTATAAGCTAAGCCACATGCACACAGCCACTCACATCACTTCGTAGCGACCAGAAGATGCTTGTTACCATTTTGAAGATTTTGCATCTGCAGCTATAACCAGTGGATAAAAATGGGATGGGCGTCCAAGATGAAAAATAGCGCGCACCACAATGATACATATATCTGGTCTTCCCAAAGTGGAGGAGTTTCCCAGGACTGTTGAGTTTAATATTACGAAATGATTCTGAAGTTATTTTTCAGTGGTAGGTAAACTGCCCTTGAAACAATATGTGCTTGACTCACATCTATTTTCATGAAACAGAAACTTCCCTTAGAAAAAAAAAAGATGTATTATTGTTGAAATTAAAGCTGCAGTTCCATCAGGCACGTTGAGAACATGCATTTTCTGGGTCCTCCTTCAAGTTAATGTGACACTTTGTCTAGGGGATGGAAGCTCCCTCTGCTGTCTCATGGAGAAAGTAAATCAGGGAAAAATTGGGGATAGGGAACGATCAGCGGCCGCAATGGGTATTTTAAGCAGGTGTTTGATGTATAGCAACTTGCATCGTGTGCTAACCACCAGCCTTTTGGATAATCTTACTTGAGCAGGTGAAAGAAGTGAGACATTTTTAGGATGGCTCCTAAAGAATCAAAGTCTTGTTCAAACAAAAATAGGATGTGCCGTGCAAAATATGATAAAACTAATGTGTGGCACCAACCATCCCAGACTAAAAGATACATAGCAGTATTTGTAGTGAAAGAAAATTGAAATTATAGTGGTAGAAGACCCTCAGGCTAAAGGATCTGGGGTAAGTTCAAACTAGTTCTTATTTCACTATTTTCTATTATGTAGTGCTGTTATGAGGAGTATATTAAAAGTCATATTGAACTTTGAGATATACATATAAACACGAAGAGATACAGTATACAGATAGACCATTATGGCGTTGAGAGCAAAAACAGGTAATGATTACATGTAGTCTTTGACTTACAGCAGTTCATTTAGTGATTGTTCAAAGTTACAACGGCACTGAAAAAGTGACTTATGACAGTTTTTCATATTTATGATCGTTGCAGCAGCATCATGGTGACCCGATCAAAAGTCAGAAACTTGGCAACTGACTCATATTTATGACAGTTGCAGTGTCCCAGGGTCATGTGATCACCTTTTGCAAACTTCTGACATGCAAAGCCAATGGGGAAGCCAGATTCACTTAACTTTGGGGATTGGGTAACCTAGTAATCTAGTAACCATGTTACTAACTTAACAACTGCAGGGATTCACTTAACAATTGTGGCACAAGGAAGAATGTAAAACAGGGCAAAAGTCACTTAACAACTGTCTTGCTTAGCAACAGAAATTTTGGGCTCGATTATGGTCATAAGTCAAGGACTAATTGTAACGAAGAAGTAACTTGAGATTTACTTACATCATGGAACGGTTATGCAAGTGGGACATTGGACAGGTCTCTCGTGTTCTCTGCAGCTACTCAATGTGAAAGGGAAGTTACTCAACATCCCCACCCATCTGCCTTGAACTGATTTCACTGACAGCATATTTCCATGTTCACATTATGCCATTCCCTCTCCTCCAGCTTCAACAAAGACAATTGGTATAATCTTCCTCTAAGGAATTTTGCTTCCACGGCTCCAAGAGGTCACAGGTCACAGAGGAACCCATAGAAACAGGAAACGGAGCTTCCTCAGTCTACTTTCAAATACTCAAAAACCTGTTTCCTTTCTCTCCCGCAAACACAACCTCGCAATCCGGCGTTTGGTTCAGATCCATGGTGAAAGCAAGAGCACAAAGTGAAAGAGTTTAGACGGTCCTCTGCTGAGGACAATATGAAAGACATACCGAGGTTCTCGCAAGCCAAAAGAATGTGGGAGATATTTTCAGTATTGCTTTTATTAACCTTGGGACGAAGCGGCGCAGAAGCCAATTCAACAGACCCGGTCTTGGTCACGACTTTGGATTCTAGCACAGTGGAAATAAGTCATCCTGGCTTGACTGTTCCTGAAATTCAGAGCCTTGGAGGTGTGGAGGCCACATCATCGATACCAGATTCTTCTGAGAATCCCACTTCTCTGCTGACTATAAAACAGGATGGACGGGACATAAAACATAGCACTTTTACAACCCAGGAGGAAATCCAAAGCTCACCAATTCCAGTTACAACGCAGCAAGGAGAAAACATCACTCTTAAAACTCCTAGCAGAGAAAAGGACAATGATGGTAGTGCTACAAATCCCAAGACATCGATCCTGCCTAAGGATGGAGGACATCCAGCACAGATCCACCCTCGAAAGGGTCCTCTTGAAAAGGAAACACCCAAAAGACCAGTTGTCAGCAGAACTTCCAGGCAATCGGGCTACGGCAGCAACAGCCGCCAGCAGGCTAAAGATAGCAGAAGCCCCAGCTTTGATACTACCAGGGGAAAGTAAGCAGAAATATATTACCTCCATTTTTTTTTCTTTCCTTAGGAAGACTGGCACACTTTATAGAATCCTAGGTAAATTTTCTTCTGTTCTTCGATAAAAACAGAAAGCAGTTGTTCTGGTGGGCTGTTTTGGGGGGTTTCCTGCATGGGCGGTGTTTCTGGATGCTGCTGTGGAGGGGGTTGGGGTCCCCTTGCTATCCTCAGTCTGCGGCTGCCCCCTTTCCACCAGATGGTCGGTCCCCACTTGTCTAGCCAGGAGAGTCCCAGTATGACTGCGTCTGTCATTTTGGGGGCTATTGCGAATCGAATTACTTCCCAGTGGTTTGCTAGCTCCAGCCTCACGGGTTCGGTTAGGTGGGTGGCATAGGCTTCCCCAACTAGGGACCCATCTACTTGTTCGAACCGGATCGGGTGGGCTAGCTTCTTAGCTGTGATCCCCAGTTTCAGGACCGTGGCTAGGTTGATTAAGAGCCGAGGTGGCGCAGTGGTTAGAGTGCAGCACTGCAGGCTACTTCAGCTGACTGTTAGCTGCAGTTCGGTGGTTCAAATCTCACCGGCTCAAGGTTGACTCAGCCTTCCATCCTTCCGAGGTGGGTAAAATGAGGACCCAGATTGTTGGGGGCAAAATGCTAACTCTGTAAACCGCTTAGAGAGGGCTGTAAAGCACTATGAAGCGGTATATAAGTCTAACTGCTATTGCTATTGCTATTGCTATTGATCAAGCATCTAGTGCAGCCTGAGTCTGGTGAGGACAATTAACCAGTGGAATAGCTTGCCACGGAAGTCATGAGAAAGATGGGTTATTAACTGAAGCCACCCAACTGAGTCACAGGTAGAAAGGTATAACTGTGTTGAACTAGGCACTGCAGTGAGGATGGGGAAAGCAATTGTGGATAGTTTGGTCACAGAATTAGAATAGAATAGAGCTGGAAGGGATCTTGGAGGTCTTACTAGTCCAACCCCCTGCTCAAGTAGGACACCCAATACCATTTCAGACAAGTGGCTGTCTAGTCTCTTCTTAAAAACCTCCAGTGATGGAGCACCCACGACTTCTGAAGGCAAGCTATTCCACTGGTTAATTGTCCTCACTGTTAGGAAGTTTCTCCTTAGTTCTAGGTTGGATCTCTCCTTGATAAGTTTCCAATCATTATTTCTTGTCCTGCCTTCTGGTGCTTTGGAGAATAATTTGACCCCCCTCTTCTTTGTGGCAGCCCCTCAAACACTGGAATACTGCTATCGTGTCAGATAATTTTGGTTATTTAAATTACACTGATTCTTGAGAAAAATACAGCAATCTGCATGTAGGATTTCTAACGTCGTCTGCAATTCGAAATGTCCTGATCTTTTATTAAAGTAAAAAATAATAAATATAAAATATTTATTTTTAACAGTTTTATTAGCCGTTTAGGAAACCATGGTTGTGGATAGTATATTACTGCTTTGTAATTAAAGGTGAGCAACTTCAGTAAGGCATGTCCAGAGGTGGGTTCCTAGCGGTTTGGACCGGTTCTATAGAACCGTTAGTAACGTGGCGGTGTGGGTCATTAGAACCGGTAGCGACCCACGCCTGCCACACCCCCGAGCTGGTTCTCTCGGTGGTGCTGTAGACACCACCATCTTGTTTTTTGCTTCTGTGCATGCGCAGAAGCTTTTTTTAAGCACTGCGCATGCACAAAGCGCAAGCGCGCCCGCACGGCGCATCACTGAGCGAACCGGCAGCGAAGAAAAGCAGAACCCACCCCTGGGCATGTCCATGAAGCTATTGCTATGAAAAAGTGGCTCATGGAGTTTTTGGTATCAATGAGTTGTTGCTTCAGTTAAATGTTGGAAGTCTTCTCCAAAGAAGCTTCTTTGCTTCTCTTAGTAAATCTCTAGGCTCTTTGGCCAAGACTTTGGAGGATAAATTGAAGGAATGTTGGCTGCTATTTTGGCGGTTATAAGTTTGTCTTTTTGCTGCTAAATGACTATGTGGCCCTACACTGTAGTTTTTATATTGATTTTATTGCAAGAAAATTTGATTGATGCAATATTGTTCTGAGCAACCCAGAGTCAAGAGATGCAAAAAAAAAAAAAAAGTAAATTACTAAAAATAAACCAGTAATAAAGCAGCAATATGGCTGTATTTTGCTTCATTTTAATGGGCTACATCAAGAAAGCAAAATGCTCCTTTGAAGATCCATAAGGTAAAGGTAAAGGTTCCCCTTGCACATATGTGCTAGTTGTTCCTGACTCTAGGGGTGGTGCTCATCTCCGTTACAAAGCCGAAGAGCCAGCGCTGTCCGAAGACATCACCGTGGTCATGTGGCTGGCATGACTAAACGCCAAAGGCGCACGGAACGCTGTTACCTTCCCGCCAAAGGTGGTCCCTATTTTTCTACTTGCATTTTTTATGTGCTTTCGAACTGCTAGGTTGGCAGAAGCTGGGGCAAGTAATGGGAGCTCACCCCATTATGAGGCACTAGGGATTTGAACTGCCAAAAATGCTGACCTTTCTGATTGACAAGCTCAGTGTCTTAGCCACTGAGCCACCATGTCCCCCTTGAAGATCCATACAGCACTACTAATGACATTGGCAAAGAGAGAAAGAGAGGGAGAAGGAGGGAGGGAGGGAGGGAAGGAGAGAGAGAGAGAGAGAGAGAGAGAGAGAGAGAGAGAGAGAGAGAGAGAGAGAGAGAGAGAGAGAGAGAGAGAGAGAGAGAGAGAGAGAGAGAGAATGAATGTATCAATCCATTGTTTGGGGCAAGCCATCATTTAAAATGCTGCAATTAAATTCCAGTATCACAGCTACCCAACCAGTTGTTGTCAGGAGTAAACTATGATGATTTCTATATATTCCCTTTGGGAAACCTCCTGCATTTACCTGAAACATATAAGAACAGACTGAATTGACTCAATAAATGTCCATCAACTGTTACCAACTTTCTTTCAAGTGTATTGGTCCAGTTCTTGATGGATGGATCCAGACGGGGAAATGCTACCCCCCAAAATATCCTTGACTTATTTAAACTAGGCAAACTTTAATATTTCCTAATGCCATGGAGAGAAAGATGGCTTATTTCCTCAGTCTGGTCCCTTCTCCTTTGGTGCATCCTGCTTCCTTTGGTGATCAGTTTTTCAAAAGTGTCTCATCAGAAAAGAGAGATCAAAAGTCTATGGAGGGAACAGAAAAGAGGAATTGATGATGACATCTCTCACAGTTTCATAAGGTTAGCAAGTCTGTTTGACACCCCAGATAATTGGAAACTTTTCTTCAGATGCATTGCAGGGAGTAGAATGTATTCTGTACTGCTTGCATAGATTCAGTCCTGGCATCGTTTCCTTTGACTAAAATGAATCCCAGAGGCTGTAGTGCTACAATTTTTTTTTTTTTAGAGAGACTGGTATAAGACAGATAAAAACAGAAGCTGCCAATATCTTTCTACCCAGCCTTCTTAACTTAGCAGCCACCAGATGGCTTGCCTTATATAGGTACTCCTCGACTTACGATCACAGTTGAGTCCGAAATTTCTGTTGTAAAGTGAGACATTTCTTAAGTGAGTTTTGCCCCATTTTACGACCTTTCTTGCTGCAGTTGTTAAGTGAATCACCACAGTTCATAAGTTAGTAACCCAGTTGTTAAGTGAATCTGGCTTCCCCATTGACTTTGCTTGTCAGAAGGTCGCAAAAGGGGATCACACGACCTTGAGACACAGCAACCGTCCTAAATATCAGGCAT
Organism: Thermophis baileyi; assembly: GCA_003457575.1. Lineage (NCBI taxonomy): Eukaryota > Metazoa > Chordata > Lepidosauria > Squamata > Dipsadidae > Thermophis > Thermophis baileyi. The sequence goes on from QLTV01004085.1 coordinate 3,074,707, forward strand.
CTGAATTTTGATCACATGATCATGATGAAACAAACAGAAGGTTAAAAAGTTATGTTTATGTAGTTACTGACCAAGCACATCTAAATTATATTAAAGTAACCAATATATCTTTACATTCCCCAAGGCATGTCACAACTTTTGAGCACCCTTAATGTTTGGAAATAGAAAAAGTTGAAAAACTTTCACGCATGCCCTAAACTGTGCAAGGCTCATAACTGTGAAAAATGGTCATAAGTCACATTTTTCAGTGCCGTTGTAACTTTGAATGGTCACTAAATGAACTGTTGTAAGTCCAGGACTACATGTACTTCCCATTATTCTCACTCAATATTGGCATAGAAGCTGGGGATGATAAGACTGTAGAACAGTGTATTTGGATGGAGCCACGCAAACAAAACTTTGCAGATCTCAGGAAGACTGCAAAGAATCTCTTGGAATAAGTTGTTACACTTTGCTTCAAGTACTGCACTTGGAGAAAAAAATTTGGAACTTTGTTACTATATATGTTGAAAGCAGGAAATTGTACACACAAAAATGGAAGGACACTTCGATTCCTACCATGGGCGAATGGCTGCAGAACCTGATGGAGTTGGCTGAAATGGCAAAATTGACCCTTTTGATTAAAGAAAAGAATATAAGTACTTTTGTTTCCACTTGGAGACCGCTTCTGAACTTTGTGCCTGAGGTGGAAAAGAATGAAACTTTGATTTTGGGTTTTACCAATTAGACTGATAGATCCTTATAGAAATGGCTAGTTTAAATTATTATGAAAAAACAAAAAGTTGTGATTTAATGTTGATGCCTTATTTTACTGCAACAGAGAGAGTCAGAAGTCAATGCTTCCTTTTCTTTTTCCTAATCCTTCCTCACTTTTCTTCCCCCCTTCCTCCCCATTGCTTTCCTATTTTCTTTTGTATTTTGTATCTTATTTTATCTTATAACTCAGTAAAAATGTTAAACTAAAGTACTGCACTGGCTGCTAATTCATTTCACTGCAATATATAATCTGATGTATTAGATTTTTATCCCGCCTTTATAACTTTTTTAAGTAAATCAAGGTGGCGAACATGCACAATACTCTTCCTCTTCCTATTTTGTCCACAACAACAACCCTGGAAAGTGGGTTTGGCTAAGAAAGACTGACTGACTCATAGTCACCCAGCTGGCTTTCATGCCTAAAATGGGACTACAACATCAATGGCCTAGTTCCCAACTACATGAGAGTATTCCTTTTTCTATAAAACCCTCCATCCTGCCTCAGGTCTTCTGAGGAAGTTCATCCTTAGCTGCTACAGCTTACAGTAGAACCTCTGGTCACGAATGCTTCTGACCACAACCAAATCAGGTTCTGACCAAAAAATTCACAAAATTTTTGACTCTGGTCATGAACACATACTTGGGTGGTGATCAAACATGGCCACGGCTGATTTCCTCTTCTGCGCCATTTTTTTTGTAAGCACCAAATTTCCTGTTGTTTGTTTACAAACAACAGCAACCCACGTGTGGCCGCTGCATTAATTTTGCAATTAACCATGGCCTCTAATCAAGTGACGAGTGGTAATGGTGGGAAGAAGGTTTTAAAGAAAATTGAAATTGAAGTGAAGAAGGAAATTATTAAAAAGTATGAGCGTGGTGTGCGTGTTGCCGATCTTGCTGCAGAGTACAAGAAATCAAAGTCTACGATCTCGACTATTTTGAAACAGAAAGAGGCGATTAAAGCAGCTAATGTTGCAAGGGGAGTGACAATGCTAACCAAGCAGAGGCCTCAAGTGCTGGAAGAGGTGGAAAAAGTGTTGTTAGTATGGTTGAACGAGAAGCAACTTGCAGGTGATAGCATAAGCGAGGCGATCGTATGCGAGAAAGCTAGGAAGATACATGGTAATTTGCATCAGAAATACCCTTCTTCGAGTGGAGAAAGTGATGATTTTAAAGCCAGTAGAGGATGGTTTGAAAACTTTCGTAAGAGAAGTGGTATTCATAGTGTTGTAAGGCATGGAGAGGCTGCTAGTTCTGCTGCTGCTGCTGCGGAAGCGTTCACGAAAGATTTTGCTAAATTCGTGGAGCCTGAAGGATATGTCCCGCAACAAGTGTTTAACTGCAACGAGACGGGATTGTTTTGGAAAAAGATGCCGAAGAGGACCTACATCACACAGGAGGAGAAGGCTATGCCCGGCCACAAGCCAATGGACAGATTGACCCTTTTGCTGTGTGCGAATGCAAGTGGCGATCTAAAAATTAAACTGCTACTTGTCTACCAATACGAGAACCCTCATGCGTTCAAGCACCACAATGTGAACAAGGCCAGACTGCCCATGATGTGGAGGGCTAATATGAAGGATTGGGTCACAAGGAGCTTGTTTTTGGAATGGCTGCATGAGACTTTCACTCCCGCTGCTAGGAAATATCTTTCTGACAATCATCTGCCTGAAAGTTGCCTTCTTCTGATGGACAATGCACTGGCACACCCTCCAAGTTTGGGTGACCATATGGGCAATGAGTACGACTTCATTGAGGTCAAGTTTCTTCCCCCAAACATGACTCCTCTTCTGCAGCCCATGGACCAGCAAGTAATTTCCAACTTAAAGAAGCTGTACACTAAGAGACTCTTCACCAGGTGTTTTAATGTGACCAAAGAGACGTCTTTGACCCTGAAGGAGTTATGGAAGAACCATTTTAATATTGTTCATTGCATCAACCTCATTGACAAAGCCTGGGAAGACATCACGTACTGGACCTTGAACTCAGCATGGAAGAAACTTTGGCCTGAATGCATTGCTGAACGAGATTTTGAAGGATTTGAGCCCCCTGTTGTGGAGGAGATTGTGTCCATGGGTAAGAGCATGGGTCTTGAAGTCAACAGTGACGACATCGAGGAACTGGTCAAAGATCACGATGAGGAACTGACAACGGACGAACTCGTTGCACTCCAGAATGAGCAGCATAAGATGCTCGCTGAGGAGCAGTCATCGGAGGAAGAAGATGAAAGGGAGGTGATTAAAAGTGATGTGTTGAAAGACGTCATAGGAAAATGGAATGAGTGCCAGAATTTCTTTGAAAAGCACCACCCCGACAAAACTCTCACGAATAGAGTATTGAACATGATGAACGATCACGTCATCTCTCATTTCCATAAAGTTTTGATGCGCAGGAAAAGACAAGTCACATTAGATTGGTTTTTGGTGACTAAACGGATAAAAAAACAAGAAACCCCTGACCCAGAAATTCCTGAAGATGAAACATTAGAAGACGAAGAAATCGCAAGAGAGAAAACACCTGAAGGAGAACATTCTTCCATCGTGGAGGCGGACTCTCCTGCAAAACAGTAACCTCTCTCTCTGTCTCTCTCTTTCAGAATTGACCGACTGAACAGTTTTCTCTGTTGTTCAAGGTTTTCTCAGTGCTATTAAAGGATTTTACTATTACACTGTGAGTGTAAAGTGAGTTTGATGGCATAATTAACTATTTTTGTGCTTAAAAATCTTTAAAAAAATATTTATATACAGTTTGTAGGGGTCTGGAACGGATTGATCGTATTTACATACAATCCAATGGGGAAATTAGGTTCGGGTCACAACCAAATCGGGTTGCGACCAAAGTTATGGAACGAATTATGGTCGTGACCAGAGGTTCTACTGTATCTGGCAAGGACTTAGGTTGAGGCCTTCTCTGTTTACTGTCCCAACTGGTTAGAATACCTTCTTGTAGAAAAGCCTTCAAAACACTTTTGATGGCAGGTGCAAGGAACTAGAAACAACACAATGAGCATTCAGTGTTGGTCGCCACGATGTAAAAAAGATGTGGAGACTCTAGAAAGAGTGCAGAGAAGAGCAACAAAGATGATTAGGGGACTGGAGGCTAAAACATATGAAGAATGGTTGCAGGAACTGGGTATGTCTAGTTTAATGAAAAGAAGGACTAGGGGAGACATGATAGCAGTGTTCCAATATCTCAGGGGCTGCCACAAACAAGAGGGAGTGAAGCTATTCTCCAAAGCACCCGAGGGTAGGACAAGAAGCAATGGGTGGAAACTAATCAAGGAGAGAAGCAACTTAGAACTAAGGAGAAATTTCCTGACAGTTAGAACAATTAATCAGTGGAACAACTTGCCTCCAGAAGTTGTGAAT
>QLTV01004085.1:3085504-3097205 GCA_003457575.1 Thermophis baileyi
ACTCCTCCCAATGACCAGTGAGGTCGCACAGGGTCGGCCTTCTTCAGGTCCCGTCAGCCAGACAGTGTGGGCTGGCGGGTCCGCGGGGCAGGGCCTTCTCTGTAGCCGCACCGACTCTATGGAACCAACTTCCCCCCGAGATCCGTACTCCCCCCACCTTACTGGCTTTCCGTAAAGCCGTTAAGACCTGGCTTTTCCGGCAGGCCTGGGGCCAATAACCTATGGATTGGCCCATGTATGCAGGTGTAAATGTTTTTTGATATTTTTAAATTGTATTTATTATGTTTTTATTGGTGCTTATTCATGTGTTGTGAGCCACCCAGAGTCCTTTGGGAGTTGGGCGGCATACAAATTTTATTAATAAATAAATAATAAATAAATAAATAATAACCGTGTTACTAACTTATCAACTGCAGTGATTCACTTAAAAACTGTGGTGAGAAAGGTCATAAAATGGGGCAAACCTCACTTAATAAATGTCTCACTTAACAACAGAAATTTGGGGCTCAATTGTGATTGTAAGTCGAGAACTTCCTGTACTCTGTAGCTAAGACTCTTGTTGGGTGAAGTCTTAATTAATGTTAATTTTGCTTTGGAAAGGCCCTGTGTTTGATAAATATCATTATGTTGTCAAACAACATCCTTTTAATTTAGAATTGATCTTGAGACCATACAGTAAGTCATGCTTGTGTGTGCACGAAGGTCAACAGAATGTATGATATTTCAGTGCTGAAATAAACTTATCTTTTATACAGTAACACGTTATTCGCAGGAAGACTACAAGCAGAGTGCCTCTGGATGAATAGAAAGAATCTGACAAATAAAGAATCTGAGAATCTTAACTTGATTTAGAAGTGAGAACAGGCTCTGGAGAATCAATGTGACATAAAGCAATTCTTAAGTGAAATTTTCAGACTGTATAGGACTTTGTAGCTCAGGAAATAAGAACAGAAATACAACATACTGTATACTACATTTATACCTCATAAACTGGTTGGGAGATACTGGGTGTAAAATTCACATATTTGGAAGGTGCCTGCTTTGGGGACAATCTTCCTTCCTTCCTTCCTTCCTTCCTTCCTTCCTTCCTTCCTTCCTTCCTTCCTTCCTTCCTTCCTTCCTTCCTTCCTTCCTTCCTTCCTTCCTTCCTTCCTTCCTTCCTTCCTTCCTTCCTTCCTTCCTAAACCAAATGGGCCTCTGGCATTAAATAAAAAAAATGTCTCCAAGCTCTTGGTGTCTGTATTTTCTTTCACAATGATACTGGAGGAACAGGCTAACTTTACTACATGCCAACCTTCAGGGTATTTAGAAATGAACAAAGAAAGAAAGCATAATGAGGAATCTGGTAGTTGCCAAAAGAGTGTAGGCAGGAACTTGGGTAATGGAACTTCAACTATGACCTCTAAATTTTCAGTAATGAGGTCAGAAATGGGCCTGATGGAAAGGAATGGAATCATTCTCCCTGGTATCTTGGTAACCAGGCAACCATTATGCTAAGCACATGCATCATTTGGACATGTGGCCTTAGGGACTAGAAGAATGTACATCCTGGTGTTCCTATATCAGGTTTGGGGCCTGTTCTATATAAACGTACTGTACATACAGCACAACAGTTACATCCTAGAGGTTCATACATTTTCACCCATTTAAATGGTCTTTTAATTTTTCAGCTGCTGCTTAATGATCTTTATCATACCGCTGAGGTTCCAGTATGCGTGGAATGAATTAGATTTCAACAAAAGTTCCATTTTAAATCTGTTTCTCCAAGTCTTCCAGAACCGACTGTAAAAGCAATGCATGGATGATACGATACACTCCTAAAATTGCATTATGTTAAATCAAAGGGTTGTGATCAAAGTGGCATGCGTTATCATTTCCGGTGGCAGGGCCCAATTAATAATTCATGGTGGCCGAACATTTTTAAAAGGAAATTTTGAACCTTATGTAACACTCTTTAAATTATTAATTGCAGTGTGGTATTATTGTCCATTGCCCCCAGGATACATAAAAGGTTGAGACATTGGAATTTAATTTCTTTTTTGTTATTTGCTGCGCAGTGGAAAACAATTGATTTATGAATCAATTATATTAAGGGATGTGGGAAATAACAATGACCGAAAGAGTGTTAACATTGGGCAAAAAGTCATGAAGAAACTTTCATTTATGTTTTGATTCGCATTTGGCCTTCGGAATAGATATTAGAGGTCAATATTCCCTAGAACTCTCTAGAACAGCGTTTCTCAAACATTTTGGTGTCAGGGCTCCTTTACATTGTTAAAAATGACTGAGGAGCCCAAAGGGAGTATAGGTGATTTCTATGTATCAGTAGAATTATGTACAGGTAGTCCTCGACTTACAACAGTTCATTTAGTGACTGTTCCAAGTTACAACATCACTGAAAAAAGTGACTTATGATCATTTGCCACACTTAGGACCATTGCAGCAGGGGTGGGTTCTGGATCCTTTTGCTGCCGGTTCACTCAGGGTCGCGCATGCGCAGAAGCAAAATCCAAGATGGCGGCGCCCATGGAGACACTGACAGAACTGGCTCTGTGACGTCATCACCGACTTACTAACGGTTCTAAAGAACCGGATAGAACCGGTAGGAATCCATCTCTGCATTGCAGCATCCCCATGGTCACGTGATCAAAATTTCAGATAGTTGGTCACTGACTCACACGTATGATGGTTGCGGGGTCCCAGGATCACGTGATCCCCTTTTGCGACCTTCTGGCAAGCAAAGTCAATGGGGAAACTTAGATTTACTTAACAACCGTGTTCCTAATTTAACAACTGCAGGGAATCACTTAACAGTTGTGGCAAGAAAGGTTGTAAAATGGGGCAAACCTCACTTAACAAAATGTCTTGTTTAGCAACATAAATTTTGGGCTCAAGTATGGTCCTAAGTTGAGGACTACCTGTATTAGAAATTAAAACGGAGAAATTTTTATAGAGTAGACTTGGTAGACCCTCTGAAAAGGTCTTTTTCAATCTCAGATCCTCTGCCAGAGGCCTGGAAGTTTGAGGATCCTGCACAATACCTTCTATTTTTTTTTCTTTTTGCTTGCTTTGCTTTCTTGCTTGCCTATATCCTGCCTTTATTATTTTTACAAATAACTCAAAGCAGTGGAACACACAATACTCCTTCCTCCTCCTATTTTCCCCAGAATAACAACCCAAGGTGGACTGGGCTGACAGACTGGGCCAAAGTCACCCAGCTGGCTCTCATGACTAAGGTGGGACTTGAACACATGATCTCCCGCTTTCTGGCCTGGTGCCTTAACCACTAGACTAAACCGGCTCTTTTAGCTTTTATGTTGTTGGTTTGAGCTCCGAGCTTGGCAATTTGGTTGCAAATGTTTCGTCCCCATTTGAGGAGATATCTTCAGTGCCAGGTGTGGTATTCACTTACCTTCCCTACCGGTTCACAAATGTGAGCGCACGCACCTCGTCCACGCATTTGCAAAGCCTTCTGCGCATGCGCACAGCATCAAAAACGTGACGTGCTTACGTCCGGGTGGGTGGGCGGGGCCACCCGTAGTCAGCGCTACCGGTTCGCCCGATCCAGATAGAACCAGCTGAATACCACCACTGTTCAGTGCGCTTTGGATGTCTCCTTGAATGGGGACGAAACGTTTGCAACCAAATTGCCAAGCTCAGAGCTCAAACCAACAACTACCAACCCGAGCTACTAATATTCAAAGACATTTCTTTTAACTGTTCTTAGTGCTGCATTCTTCTGAATAGAGAGCTCTGACATTGTTCTTGGGATCGTTGGAGCCATTGTTCCAGTTTACGAGTCATAGAACCTAAGAATCTCTCAGAGTGTCTCTAAGTGGCATCTATCATCACCACTGGCTTCTCGTTTATTATCACAATGTCTGGATTATAGGCTAGTACCTTCCTATCTATCTGGATCTGGAAGTCCCACAAGATCTTAGCCTTCTGATTCTCTCTGACTGTTTGTGGAGTCTTCTGTCTGGACTTGGGAGGATCTAGTCCAGAGGCCTTCAACCTTTTGGGTACCAGGGGCCGGTTCTGTGGAGAGAGGTTTTTATGCGGACCGGAGGGGGTGTGGTTTCGCATGCTGCCTGCATCCCGCGGATGGGGCTTCACTTGTTTGCGTGGCCTGGTTTCTGGCATGCCACAGCCCAATGCTGGTCCAGGGACCGGGGGTTGGGGACCCCTGATCTAGCCCATACGCTGTGCAGATGTTCCAGTATAGGATGCCAGCTACATACATACATACATACATACATGTATGTATGTATGTATGTATGTATGTATGTATGTATGTATGTATGTATATGAATACTTCCTAAAGTATGCATCTTTTTTTAATCTATGCATTTTGTCCTGCTTGATTGCTCATTACTTTTGCCCTTTAAAAAAAAAAAGTTTGGTCTATCACTATGCTTACTGTATGGGCATCCCCAACAAATCAAGATGATATCAAAAGGATGCTGTTTGTGCAGTAACTCCATGACACAAATATTATCCTTATGTACCTGCATTCCGATTTTACAGGATTTCTATCTTGACATCATCACACATGCTTCCTCATTCTTCTCTATGAACCCATGGTGTATCGGGTATCAACACATGGCTATCTCACACGGTCTTCCAGGATAAGCAAGGTCATGGCAGATAAGTAGCTACCAAACTGACTGGCAAGCTATGCCAGGACCCTAAGCAAGGTTAGCCTAGGCTGGACTAGAATACTGAACAAATCCCAACAAATGTTTGCTTTGTTGCCAAGAACCATAAATGGCTATCTTCCTGGAGTCATTAAGGGTCAAACTAATTTGAATTTTAGTTTGAAATTAGTCAAACTAATTTGAATAATTAATTTGAATATTTTTTTTTATTAAGGCTCTTTGTATAAGTTAAGATGTATAAATTCAGAAGAACAGGTTACATCCTCAAATACTAGGACTTAGAAAGTGGGCAACTCAAGAAAAACTTTACAGAAAGACTGTACATTATCTTAGTCTATCTCTTTGCCAGCCTATGAAAAGTCTGGGAAATGTGCCTTGGGAAAGGTTGCCATCTGCTGATCGATATTGAGAATTTATGAAACATAAACTGAATCATATTTGCAGCCTTAGACATTAATTTCAGTACAGGGATTGAGTTGTCTAACTTTTACTTATCACATACCTGGTCCACTTCATTCAAGAAAGCTGCTGAAGTTCTAAACTGGATTTTGATGTCACTCATAGGCTGGAGGAAAGGAACGATTTAAGATTAATCCATACAAAACTGAGTGCTTGTATTTTAAATGGTACTTTACTTTCTTGGAGACTTTCAATAATTCTTAGGATGTACTCCTAAACTCAGTTAGCTGTCTCAATGTCCATGTTTTAGAGGTGATAAGGTGCACAGTTGCAGAGTAAAGTTAGAGCTTTACAGGCTAAATCAAGAAAGCATTCAAGAAATCTTTTTCCCATGGGGGAAACAACCCCCACTTCCCATTTTCCCCAGCCTTTCCTCCTCATAGATAAAAATAATTTAGTAAAAAGTCAGGAGGAAGGTCATGAAGAAGGGGAACAGTAATTTTCCCTTGGCTTTTACCCACTATGAAGTTTATGCAGTTGTATACTTGTATACCTTATGCCACCAGATTTGAAATTTTGGGCTTAGACAACTTAGAACTACGCCGCCTTCGGTCTGACCTAAGCGTAGTCAAAACTTTAACCTTAGACTGTCTACTGTTGACCTCACCCCATTCCTAAGAGGTCTGTAAGGGGCGTGCATAAGCGCACCAACGTGCCTACCGTCCCTGTCCTACTGTCCCCATTTATTCGTATCCATTTCCTGTATTCATAATAATCATGTTTATACTTATATCTGTTATCTTATACATGCTTGACAAACAAACAAACAAACAATAATAAATAAATAAATAAATAAATAAATAAATAAATAAATAAATAAATAAATAAATAAATAAATAAATAACAATAAAAGTATAGTCAGGGAGTGATCATTTTGTCCTTTGACCAGTGCAGAGAAAAACAATAATGGAAGACAGATGGGGAAACTCTAGTGGGTAGGATGGTCATAGTCAAAGCCAGGACAGCATATTTTCCATCTCAATGTTTATGTTTACAGCATAAGCTAATAAAGGAGAATATTTTCGAGTTTGACACCCCTGCCTTACAGAGTTGTTGTAGTAGGGAAAATAGGAGGAGGAAGTTTAACAAAGTGACTGTCAAGCGCCAGGGAAATCAGGAGATCCAGGAAGTTGAAATGGGTATAAAAATTTATTGCAAGCTTAAACGCTCTACAAGAATCTGAACTACAAACGGTCAAAGCAATTTGGCGGTAGATAAGGAATTCAAGGTGGGCTGGACTTAGATCTCTTGTGGGCATGAATGGATTCATGATTGATGATGCTATTGACCCCTCCCTCGGACTCAGCCTGGTCACCTCTTACAGTGACTTTGCAATTCAAATAATGGTGCAGCAGTGACTGGATTAGGATCAATGAAAGCCAGTTTTTGAAGCTATCTTCAGCCATGAAAGGTTGTTGGGTCTCCCTTAATTCAGCCTACCTCATAGGGCTGCCATTGTGGGAAAATATTGGACGAGGGAGTACCATGCATCAGGTCCCATGTCTTGGGTTCCAAAAGATTAATTTGGATTAATTCTGAACTGAAGAAGCTTTTTGGATGAGAAGTGAAACATCTTCAAGCAAAAACAAAGTCCACTTTCCTCTTGAAAAAAGCACCTGACCTGGATGACTGAGAATCTCCATAGACATATATTCTATGGATAGTAATCTAATACAGTGGATCCAAATTCTGCCATATGCATAATCCTACCTCTTAACATAGTGGGTTTTTTTTCAGATGCCCATCAGAAATTTCATTTATGTTATGAGTTGTATAATAAGTCTTGTTTCTCCTTCTATTAGGAACTGGTGTGCCTACGTTCACACAAGGCTTCAGCCCACAATTGTTGTTGACAATGTACAAAGCTACAGCTCTGGGAGAGCCAAGCCATGCACTTGGATTACGGGATCCTGTGGCACAAGGTATGTAATAGGATTTATATCATTGAGGTCCTTTTTAATTGATGATTAGCTACATTAATGAAGACTGTGAAAACTGCATAGAAATATTCAATCCTCTTAGGCCAATCTATAGGAAGAGAGTACTTGAAATATACAGAATACTCCATCCAAGGATGGGATAAAGGAAAATAATATTAAATGATGTTTCTGCTAAAGATTCTGGAAGAATTAAAGTTTTTTTTAATGGTGGAACACAGAGTACAGTTACATATCAACCTTCCACCTACCTCAGTCTAGTAATTGGGAAAAACTATCCAAAATTCCAGATAAGAAGGTATTTTTTAATGCTAGCTGGAGATGTTGAGGGTTGAATTTTGGACTTTCTGCACGGAAGGTACATGATTCTTCCTGTTCTTATACAAAACAACAACAACAACCCAGTACAATATCTTTAAATTATTAGTTTATAACTTGTTTTGACTAACTCGTTATAAGCCAAGTTTTATTTTTCCAAGATATGTGCCACTGGATTCTAATAATTAATTTAATTTCACAAGAAGAACATATCCCCAAAACATGTAATAGTGATGCTACAGTCATTTTCATAAACTTTTGCTCTGTTAAATAATGGATTATTTGTTCAACTCATACAGTACATATCTCCCTTAAAATAACTACAGAACAAAGTAAAATGTTCATTACTCCCTTTAAATGTTCTGGCTGGATAATATGTACTATACTTTCAGTTTTCCTCTTTTAATTTCCTGTGTTTTTGTATGGATATGTGTGTGTTTGTGTGTTGGAATTGTAGAAGAAAAGCAAGGAGCTAGTGGAATGAACCTTTTTCCTAAAGGCGTGTTTTTGCATTTTAGGTATTAAGGGCTACAAACCAGTAGTTGATGGATTACTCTTACTTCTTTTGCTTTTGGTTTTTGGAACATGATACCTGCATAGCTTGATATAAGTGCTTCTAAGAATAGAGTAGAGTAGAGTAGAGTAGAGTGGAGTGGAGTGGAGTGGAGTGGAGTGGAGTGGAATGGAATGGAATGGAATGGAATGGAATGGAATGGAATGGAATGAGTATAGAATAGAATAGAATAGAATAGAATAGAATAGAATAGAATAGAATAGAATAGAATAGAATAGAATAGAATAGAATAGAATAGAATAGAATAGAATAGAATAGAATAATATTCTTTATTGGCCAAGTGAGATTGGAAAACCAAGGAATTTGTCTCTGGTGCATAAACTCTCAATATACATACAAACAACAAAGTAAATATAATCATAAGATACCAGTAGGAGAAGGTAGTAGAAAAGATGAGAAGGATAATAGTAATACAGCCCTACTACATGGGTAAATATCCATAGACATGAGACAGTACTGTAGGAATTAGATATTCAGTAGAGTGATGGCACGAGGTGAAAAACCTGTCTCTGTATCTAGTTGTTCTGGCATTTCTGGATTATAATTATGGTGTCAATATAGCATGATCTTAAATCTTTAATCATAAAGTTAGCCAACTACAAGAAGTTAGACTGTCATGGTCAGGCAGATTTTCCTTATCCATGTGTACCCTTTATTTGTAGAATGTCTGTGACACGTTAGCCATTGTCTGGGAAGATATCTGATTAATTACGAAGGAAAGATATACATTCTATCAATCATTCCAAGAAACAAACCTCAGTTTACCTATGAAAGATGATAAACAGTAGCCAGAATAATATGAGGGATATCTATGGCTGCCTTTAAAGAAAAGAGAGTGAACTAAACTAAACGAACTATTAAAGGATTTAGATTTTTGACCCATATTCACCATTTTCTACTGAATATTATATGTGCTGTTTTCCTGCCTTGCCAATGGATATTTCCTGTTTAAACTGTGCTTTGCAGCTGAAGTAATTCTTTCGCTATGCTTTGCTTAATAAACCCTTCCAGCTTTTATCATATGTGTTTATTGCTTTTGACTCCGCAAACTGCTGCCCCTATTTCAGTGTGCCAAACCAGCATGTCTGTGAAAACGTGTGTGTTAGAAAAGACAATTCAAGCATGAAGTTGTGTGACACTATTACGTTATGTAACATCTATAGGTGAAGTCTGTTTTCAGACAAGACAGAATTTGCTTCTGATTCAGCGATTGGACTAAGGCAAGATCGTGTGTGCCTTGGCTTTGGAATGGCTGGTTGACAAATACAATGAGATTTTGCAGGCATCCATAGTCAATGAGTTTGTAGCTCCTCAGAATTTCATCCATTTTTCATCCAGCTCTTGTACAGTAATCTAAACTGACAAGTTTTTCTGGACTAAGAAAGCTTGTAAATAGCATCAGATCTAAACAGAACAGAGGAGCGTTCACCTCCTCTGTGTTCAGAAGCAAGATAATTTTTTGCTGTCTAGGTTATTTGTGGTACCCAGGCTACATATTGGCAACTCATGATTAAGGATGCTTTTTAGCTGATCTTCGTGAATACAGATATGAATCGTCAACTTTGTTATTCATAAGCTTTCATTATTCATTGAGAAAGCTTACTGATGAGCTTTTGCACTGCCTAAATTATTCCCAACAACTCCCAAAAAACCAAGGTTTTTTTTGTTTTTTGTTTTGTTAAAGTCTATTTTGAAAGAAAAGGTATTTTGAAAGTAGATATATGGTTAAGTAACAATTCTCACACATTAAAAGATAAATCTAAGGCATAAATGAGATAGAAGAGACTTAAGAAAAAAATGAAGTCTAGAAACAAAACTGATTTGCCCATCTCTACCTATGTGTTGGATGCTCGATTTTTAAGATTTCAACATCTTAAAAATAAAAAATTTCTGCTTGGAGAATTTCCTGAAGTTGAAATGGATGGTTATTTGCCTTCCTTACCCAAGCATTTGGTAATTCTCAAACCTATTAGAAGGAGCAGTGTTTTCATTCAGTTTTCCTTAATCTAATACTAGGAGACTAGTTTGGAAAAGATTTGTTTTAATTCTCCAAATGTGTATATCAGATTTTCCAGGACCTTCAAACCTGTTTGGTCCATTTTCCACTAGGTGGCAGGCTGGCATATTTATAACATTACGATTAAATTCTAGGAGCATTTTTTTTTTTAAATGTAATCCATCTCCTTTTATAAAACTCAAAACCATTTCAGTGTTCATATCTTTGTTGCTGTGTCTGAAATACCCTTCATCCAAGATCAACAGCAAATTTAATTACATAGTCATTCAGCATTTGAAATATGCATGGACTTGTTTTCCTCAAACCGTTTCTGTTTTGAATCAGGTCAGGCTGCAGTCTTAGTTTTAGCTCAGATATTCATGTAAGGAGCTGAAGACAATTGATTAACAATCCATGGCAATCCAAACACATTTCTTATTCTCAAATAACTGAATATATGTGAAAGGGATTTAAATGATGATCAGGGAAAACCTTCTGAAATGCTGAAGTGTATTGAGGACATGAGTATTAGCATCAAAATGTGCCTGGAATTCATAACGTTCTTCCTTTAGCCAATATTAGCATTTTCTCCACTCACCACGCAATAATTTGTTTCACAATGGTTGCTTATATTCTTACAAGATACAAATTCTATGGGAGACAAAGAAAAGCAACCTATTAAATAGATAGATTCTATAGCTTCAAGAAAAATAGGATATTTTAAAAAAAAAATCATGAACACGGTGACTTATAGGACTCACCTTTCTCTCCACCAAAGGTCTAGGAAGGGCGGAGTACAATAAGAAATTAAGAATTTTGAGAATATTTCACGGGTATTTTCACAATTTACTTTGTGCACAAAAGCATTTATCCACGACCAGAAGGCAAACAGTGAGTTTCATTCTGTCTACTACTCTATCACATTTTCTTCCTTGTTATTTTGTTGGGGGAGTAGAATAGCAATAGCACTTAGACTTATATACCGCTTTACAGTGCTTTACAGCACTCTCTAAGCGGTTCACAGAGTCAGCATATTGCCCCCAACAATCTGGGTCCTCATTTTACCCACCTCAGAAGGATGGAAGGCTGAGTCAACCTTGAGCCGGTGAGATTTGAACCGCTGAACTGCTGAACAGTCAGCTGAAGTAGCCTGCAGTACTGCACTCTAACCACTGCGCCACCTCGGCTCTAAAGAAGTAGACATCTATCCCAGGAATGGTTATGGTGCCTTCTTATAAAGAAATATAATACTGAGAGTGTTTCTTTGCGATGTAGCATAAAAGCTTTTGTGAGGAGCGAAGAATCAGGACCACACATTAAGTTCCAGTTAAGCTGAGTTATTGCTCATACCTAGACACAAGAATGTAGTCAACTAATGGTCAGTGCTAAATTGGCACTAGATAAGAGTCAATGGAATTCGAGAAGTAAGACTGTTTGTGGGAACCTATTGATTCCAGGCTAATTCCTATCTTGACTCTGCCCGCAGGCTCTGCCTGTCATTCTCCTACAGCAGGGGTGTCAAACTTAAGGTCCGCAGGCTGGATCCAGCCCACGCAGGCTTAGATCTGGCCCACGGGCCCACCCTGGAAACAGTGAATGACCGGCCCGTGGTGCCTCTGCCAGCAAAAGTGGAACCCAGGCGCAGCCTCCCCGAGCTCCGTTTTTGCTGGCAGAGAGCTGCAGGAGGCCGTCACGGCCGAAAACGGAGCCTCAATGAGTGACATCGAGCTGGCCATGCCCACCCTGGCCACGCCCCCTC
>QLTV01004085.1:3097281-3117534 GCA_003457575.1 Thermophis baileyi
CGTCCTGCCTTAGCCCTTGGCCACAACAGGCGCCCCTGACACAAGTGACATCGAGCCGGCCATGCCCACCCTGGCCATGCCCCCTCTCCGCCGCCCCCCCCCAGGACAAACACAACCCTGATGCTGCCCTCAATGAAATCGAGTTTGACACCCCTGTCCTACAGCTTCAATTCTTAAAAGTAAATGAATAAATGGAATAAAAAACCCTTAAGGGAGGGAGCAAGGCAACTCATGTTCAGCCTTGTCCTACACAAAAGGCCTTAAAATCAGAAGATGGCATCTCTATTCCTGAAAATCTCTCCTCCATACTAGCAAAAGGTCCACTCACTGTTTGTTAATGGATAAAATCCTGACTATTCCTTTCCCAGCACTTTATTTTCCAAGACATCCTTCATGTCTTACTACAGTAATCTGTTCTTTAGTTAGGGGAATAGAAATCTGCCATCTTCATGCATGGCTCTTCCACACATAGCCAGATAATGTGAGGGTCATACATCCTTGATCATCAAAACTCCTTGATTTTTTTTCTGTATGAAGTATTAATCTAAACTGAGTACTTTGTTCATTGTGTGGAGTATATTTAGAATCATCCATACTATCTAAAACCTTGTGATGATGGAATCTTTATTTTCAGAGTAGATCCCAAATGCATGGCCAACTATGCGTAGGTTGTTGCTTGACTGCAAAATCCAAAATCATCCCGAATAGATCGCAATGATAAGAAAGAAGATGTAAATGTGAGCAAATCCCAGAAGGCAATTTGGTTGTGAAAATCTCCCCGCTAATTAGATGTTACTCCAGCAACCCGAAAAGGTTTCTAGGGATTCACTTGAGCAGAAACTTTGAGTGGACATGAGTATTTCGGAACCAGATTTCATGCTCTTAATTACACACATTTGCATTGCATCTTATTCATAGTCATGCTGAAACCGAAGGCATAATTTTAACTTCTGGAAAAAATGGATATTTATTCAGTTTTGCTCTTAGCCTACTGCACTCCTTGCCTTCAGTGTAAGTAATGAAAATTCAAATAGGAATCTCAAGTGTAAGGGCTATAAATAAGATTACATTTGATATAATTTGCTTTTTAATGTATCATCCTCTCCTTATGGCAAGCTATTTTTGTAATATGCTATAATTATCACCCTTTCCTATAAAATTGATTCCCTTCCTCTGGAAGTGCCTGTTTTGATCTTGTATATTTCATAAAAGGTAACACAGGTAGCAGTCCTACCCACTCATTGTGGCTTCCAGAAAAAAATCCCTGATCTCAAAATTGTCCATATATCTGGAGGTACCAAGACTGATGATGGAACACGATGGGAAATTAAAATGGCAAATTTCGACGGCTGAATTTTACTTTCAACTTCTAAATGAAAAAGGAGTATGTTAAAAGACAGAAGTCACTGAAGTTCTGGAGCTTCAGCAGCCTGCCAATAGGTACTTGGTGGGAAATCTAGACTAGACTAGACTGGACTGGACTGGACTGGACTGGACTGGACTGGACTAGCCTAGCCTAGCCTAGCCTAGCCTAGCCTAGCCTAGAATAGAATAGAATAGAATAGAATAGAATAGAATAGAATAGAATAACAGAGTTGGAAGGGACCTTGGAGGTCTTCTAGTCCAACCCCCTGCTCAAGCAGGAAATCCTACGCCATTTCAGACAAATGGTTATCTAACATCTTCTTTAAAACTTCCAGTGTTGGAGCACCCACAACTTCTGGAGGCAAGTTGTTCCACTGATTAATTGTTCTAACTGTCAGGAAATTTCTCCTTAGTTCTAGGTTGCTTCTCTCCTTGATTAGTTTCCATCCATTGCTTCTTGTCTTTCCTGCAGGTGCTTTGAAGAATAGCTTGATTTCCTCTTCTTTGTGGCAGCCCCTGAGATATTGGAAGTCTGCTATCATGTCACCCCTATTCCTTCTTTTCATCAAACTAGACATACCCAATTCCAGCAATCTTTCTTTTTATGTTTGTTTTAGCCTCCAGTCCCCTGGTCATCTATGTTGCTCTTCTCTGCACTCCAGGGCTGGGTTCTAACTTACCTCGCTGCAGGTTCGCTTCCTCCCATGCCACATGGGCAGTGCAAAAAAAATAAAAAATATCCCCCCCCCAAAAGCCAAAACCAAGATGGCGACGCATGCGCAGTGCCGGAAACTCGGCTTCTGCGCATGTGCAGAAGAAAAAAAAAAACCAGAAAAAATTCCAAAAATATATATATCAAAAAATAAAAAAAAATTCAAAGCAAATTCAAAAAAAAGATAGCGGCGCCCACGGACTGGCACCGACCGTGATGTCATCGTGCCTTTAGTCTCGAGGCCCCTAATCATCTTTGCTGCTCTTCTCCTGCACTCTTTCTAGGTCTCAGCATCTTTTTTACATTGTGGTGGCCAAAACTGGATGCAATATTCCAAGTCAAAATATTTTACTTGTTCTTACCAACATCTGCAAGGTGGGGTATATTTTGTGCTCAGGGCTTCATCTCAACTTAAGGAAAAACAACACCATGATTATATTAACTGTAGTAACTACTGTATATTCAGTGAAGCTAATTTTGAGGGTGTCGTAAAATAATGACAGAGGCTGGGTTCACACAAAGAAAAAAGTGAGGTGTCCTTGGTGCTCTCTCAGCTTGCAGATGTTTCATTACCCAAACTAGGCAACATCATCAGTGCTAGAAAACAACCAAGCTCAGAAAGCACCAAGGACCCCTCATTTCAACCCTGAGTTACAAATATTCTCCTTTATCGATAATGCAAAACAGTGATTGCCTAGTTATGAATCAGTCTGTCCTGTAGACCCTGCCTATGAGATGGCTCCGAAATTGAGTTAGGAGTTACTGAAAATACCCTCTCCCTGGACTTCTTTAGGATGTCATCAACTGAGCCTAAGATCCTCGGATGGCTATAAAAATAACATTTCTGTTATTAGACATTATAATAACATTATAATAACAAGACATTATAAAGTGGTCTATTGCAAATGAGGATGTTTAGAAATGCTGTCAGAAGGATCTTTAAAACCAACCTTTTCTCAAGCCATAGCAGCTGAAATTGAATCAAGTTTTTAATAAATGGGAGTGAAGACAAAATAAATTTTGCAAATGTAGATTTGACGTCATTTTTGCAAAGCTTAGAACAGTGGTATGTGAGTACATGTTTAAGCACAAGCTTAAAGAGAACTTGTAATTTGATTGAGGAACATCTCTGTGACTCTATAAATGCATTGGTTTGTATAGATCAAAATCAAGGCCCGTGTGCCGGATTCGGCCCACAGGGTGCTTAAATCTGGCCCGTGGGGTCAGCCTGGAAATATCAAAGGACCGGCCCGTGGTGCCTCTGCCGGCCAAAACGGATTGCCGGGGGGGGGGCGTGCGGTCCTCCTGTGGCCCGTTTTTGGCCTCCCCAACCTCCACCAGCCCCCTGCAGGTCCCCCCAGCCACACACACACACACACACACACACACACACCGGTCCTCCGAGGTCAAACAGAACCCTGATGCGGCCCTCATTGAAATCGAGTTTGACACCCCTGGTATAGATGATTTAGCAAAATGATAAGTTTGCAACTTTGTATAACATGCAAAAATATTGAGTTGTAGAGTTGAATGCCCTTTTTTTACATTCTTGTGATAACTAGATCTCTGTGCTTTAAGAAACAGGGCCTTTTTGATCAGAAGTGATCAGAAAGTGATCAGAAGTGATCAGAAACAGGGCCTTTTTGTTTTGGCCCTCCGTCTCTAGGATTCTTTTTTGAGATGTTTACTTCTGAGCATTGAGGGGAAAAAGGATTAGTTTTTTCAGTGTGATACCAATTCCATGGTTCATAAGCGTATCATTTTATTGCTCTACAATTTCTTACTTTTTCTTGGGAATTATTTCTGTTTCTCAGACATCGCTGAAAATTTTCCTCACAAAGCAGATGATCATATATACTTAAATAAATGCCTCCTCTCGTTCATTTGTGCTCCTGAAATGTTTATTATTATTAGCTTTGACATGCCTTGATTCTGTCAAAAAGCATTTGCTTGTAGTCTTCCACAAGATGCAATCAATAAACTTCAAAACTAATCCCCCTGTGGCCTATTACTGATCTATCATCCTATATCATGTCCCTTCACCCTGACCTCCACTAATATCTGCTTTTCAAATCACCTTGCAGTTCCCAGTCAAGGACCCACCAAGTTTACAGGATCAAACATATGATAGTTACCTCGCTGGAGTGGAAATGCTGTCCAGGATACAGTGGAGGAACATGCCAGCCAGCAGGTATGGAAGATATTAAAATAATAATAACAACGACAACAACCTTTTCTGATAATCAAAGTCAACTGGCTATCAAACCGGTACAGAATAGAAAAGCTATTTCTGTTAATTAGCAAGAGGAAAAAGGAATGATTTTTTATTATTGGTATTAAACCTAGTCCTGCCTTAAGTACAAAGTCCTTAAGCCAGGCACTGTATGACTTTCTCTCTTTCTAGAAAGAAAAGTGGCAAACGGCTTTTGAAATATTGCCAAGAAAACTGCAGAAACTTGTCTAGGCAGAAGGCAGGAGTGATTTGAGGCACACAGACATACACATACACATACACATACACATACACATACACATACACATACACATACACATACACATACACATACACATACACATACACAGACACACACACACACACACACACACAAATACAAGTAGTCTTCGATTTATAACAGTAAGTTTAATGACCGTTCAAAGTTACAACGTCACTGAGAAAAGTGACTTATGACTGATTTTCACACTTACGACCGTTACAGCATCCCCATGATCACATGATCAAAATTTGGAAGCTTGGCAACTGGTTCATATTTATGACGGTTGCAGTGTCCCAGGGGTCACGTGATCCCATTTTGCGACCTTCGGACAAGCCAAGTCCATGGGAAAGCCGGATTCACTTAACAACAATGTTACTAACTTATCTACTGCAGGGATTCACTTAACAAATGTGGCAAGAAAGGTCGTAAAATGGGGCAAAACCCACTTAATGAATGTCTCGCTTAACAACATAAATTTTGGGCTGAATTGTGGTTGTAAGTCGAGGACTACCTGTATTGGAAGTCAGAAACCTTTGCTGGCCTATTATAACTCATTTGGAGATCTACCTATGGATTGAGATCTATCTTCTCATTTCAGCAGTGGTAGCACCTATACAATTTACCTAGCGAAGTTGTTGTGTGCATAGCAGTTATAGTGAGTCCCACATGAGCTGTTTCTGAGCATCTTGGAGGAATGATGAATATACATATAATAAAGAAAGGTGATTGCTATAGAATTACTCCATTAGTCAGAGGTCAAGAATAGAATCAATCTATTACAGCAATAGAGCCGATACCAAGAGAGTGAAAAGAGCTGAAGGATGGAGAGAACTGGCAATACACCACAGAACAAATTAAACAATTAGGGCAAAGCTCTTTGTCTTACACTGATACTTGTCTTGGATGAAGATCCTCATGTGAAGAGCCAAATTCTGATTTCTGAAGCCACTAGGCTACAACGACTGTTGTAGACAATAACTGTAATTCCATAATATCGTTCTAGCATTTCTCTAGAAATTCTTCCTTTTGTGAATTGCAATAATTCAAGAAACTAGATCAACTAAGGTCAAAAGAAATATCAGAATAACAGAGTTGGAATGGACCTTGGAAGTCTTCTAGTACGACCCCCTGCTAAAGCAGGAGACACTATACCATTCCAGACAAGTGGCTGTCCAATCTCTTCTTAAAAGCCTCCAATGATGGAGCATCCACAACTTCTAAAAGCAAGCTGTTCCACTGGTTAATTGTTCTCACTGTCAGGAAATTTCTCCTTAGTTCTAGGTTAGTTCTCTCCTTGATTAGTTTCCATGCATTGCTCCTTGTCCTGCCTTCGGCTGCTTTGGAGAATAAGTTGACCCCCTCTTCCTTGTGACAGCCCCTCAAATATCTCTGCCTCCTGGTTTGATTTATTCACTGAATTCTTTGATAAAATCTAGTAATCAATATTATTAAAAAGGATTGCACTGTGTGATTTTGGCCAGCTTAGTACCTGGTAGAGAGATTTGTATAGACAGCATGTGATTGTTTGGCTTTCTTTTATTGGAATTAAAAGGAAAATGATATAACAGTCCTTAGTTCTTGAAATTGTCAGCAATGGAAGACTGGTGAGGAATTACCCTGTGGTAAGATGGGCGGCTAAAAAATTTATAAATAATAAATATTTATAAGTAAGTAAGTAAGTAAGTAAGTAAGTAAGTAAGCAAGCAAGCAAGCAAGCAAGCAAACAAACAAACAAACAAACAAACAAACAAACAAACAAACAAACAAACAAACAAACAAATTCTGGGAGTTGGTCCACACATCAGATGCCTTTTGATTTTAATGATACATCATCGGTTGCTGAAAAGTAGAAGAGAAAAGATAAAATGTGGTTTGAACTACTTTCTTATTTGTTATACATATTATACTTTGAGAGGATCCCTGCAAAAATGCTGGAGTGTAAAGCAGGAGACTTCTGGGTTGAATCCTGTCTATTAATTTTTTTTTCTGAAGGAATGGAAGGAAGGAAGGAAGGAAGGAAGGGAGAAAGGGAGAAAGGGAGAAAGGAAGGGTAGGAGGGAGGGAGGAAGAAAGAAAGAAAGAATGAAATCTAGAATAGAACAGAACAGAACAGAATAGAATAGTTTAGTTGGTCAAGTGTGATTGGACACACAAAGAATTTGTCTCTGATGCAGAAGCTCTTGATGTACATACAAATAACAAAATAATATAATCATAATAATGATATCAATAAGGGAAGGTAATAGAGGATAACAGAAGGAAGGAAGGAAGGAAGGGAGGGAGGGAGGGAGGGAGGGAGGGAGGAAGGAAGGAAAGAAAGAAAGAAAGAAAGAAAGAAAGAAAGAAAGAAAGAAAGAAAGAAAAATAAATTGGCTGCAGCTCCATCTCCACCATAGTTACAATATACTATCTGTTTAACTCCTGGCAACAAAAGCTGGAATCATTTCATGGAATCATTTCATAAAGTAATTACTTGGAGATATTAAATCATGGCCGTCAAAATGCCTCTTGTTTAAAAATTCATTCACCTCTAGTAGTTTGACCTGTTGACTTTTTAAGGCATGTCAGCTTTGAATGTATTCCAGCCAGAGGGCATGCATTTAGATACTCAACCCCATTCCCATTGAAGTCAAATGAAATGTACATCCTGGGTTTCCTTTGGCTTTACGTTTGAGGCAGGTGGCAAAATGCCATCCAGATGATTATACCCACCTTGTATCTTTCCCCTGTATGTTCTGACTAGCCCGGTGATCAAACATGTAACAAATTTGCCCTAGTTTGAAAGGCATTCAGCTCCCCTTATGTGAGAGCTTCCTTTGAAAAATAAGAAATGGCATCCATATACATATTTTACATGGATGAATATTATAAGACATGCCATTAGCTGCGGTAGGGAACTCAATCAGTGGTGGAAAGGAGGAGGCTATGATTAAAAATTTATGGGCAGAAATAGAGAGACCTCACTGCTGTTTCCATCCAAGAGGGAGAAACCTTAATACTTGCAAACATTAACCTCCCTGAAAGCAAGAAGCTCTCGCAGGCTACAATGGAGATTGTTAAACCCACACAAATCTAAAATGTTTGCAATGGGTTGCTCTTATTATTACTCTTACTATATTCAGTTTTATAATAAATATAAAAGATTAAACAAGCCGGTGAAAATGAAACTGCGTTACAGTGCTTTCAGGCACCAGCAGGCCCCCAGACTCCTCCCTGGGTACCCATTAGGCACCCTATCCCATCTGATTATTTTTTAATGATTCTTTTAAATGAAAAAATAAATAGGGAGCTGTCATGTTCGAAAGCATTAGCCTCTAGCAGCGTATCTATTTGCAGTACTGCCTTTAGGCCTCACAAAAAAAACCCCTCACCAGGATAGTAGAAAGTATCCAGGGAAAAGGGCTGCTATCCCTTCTGGTAAGTGGATTATTTGTGTCTCTCATGACAGCCATTTTGTGAGTGGAGTCACCTATGCTCTCAACATACATTTTAAATATGCCCTTAAGCTCCAAAGGTTTATTTGATCTTGATTTATAGAACATGGGGGGGGGAAGAAACCCCTAGAATTCTGTGTTTTCAGTCCAAAACTGGATACCTTGGGGGTCTGTTCTTCTATTTTCCTTTATTGCCCAGATTCCATCTCTTTTGAAGTGTTAGGTAAGCAGCCTGAAGGGTGGTATGGAGACTATGGAGGGAAATATTTAGCTTCATTTGTGGAAACTTGGTTGTATTCATTCATTCATTCCATGAATGAGCAACATTTTCCATCCATAGAGTATTTGCAGTCCATAGCAGTCTAATTTAAAGGACTGGGTGAAGTCAATCCAGGTTATCTAAGGCCACACTGAATCACATCTGCTAAAAATATTTAAAATGATAGTTCAGAAAATCATTTAGTTGGGATTTTGTCTAACAGAGTTTTGGAAACAGTTATGGTTGATTGTGTACTACAATTCCATTCCATTCATTACTTCCATCCTTACAAAGATGGAAGCGATTGTGTATAGTTGAAGCCACCAAAGATGGACATAACTCATTTGTCAGCCCAATATAATTTATTGGCCTAGGTTACTACTTTTAATTTCAGGATGCTGAGATCCCACACAAATCAGGAAGAGTGTGTGCATTTTGCAGAATTGGAGTAGTTATAAAGGAGGCACAACCATTAGCTGCCATAACTAAAGCACTTGGAGTGTAGCCTTCTCAGATTATTTCAACGAGTAAACGACAATCATGTTGTTGTCTTTCAGGGTGCTGAAGAAACTGTAAGCACTCTAAAAGTATAGCTGGGGAAGTTGATAAAATCTAGACCTAGAATTTTGCATTAGAAATGGTTCAAATACATCAGTTTGACTATCATTCAAAAAATTGGGTGGAAAGGGAAAAGACATTTGTCCTTTTCTCTTTGGAAAAATTGGACAAAGCTAACAAGTACAAACAACTAGACACAAGAACAGTTTTTCCCCGAACGCCATCACTCTGCTAAACAAATAATTCCCTCAACACTATTTACTAAGTCTGCACTACTATTAATCTTCTCATCGTTCCCATCACCCATCTCCTCCCACAAATGACTATATGACTGTAACTTTGTTGCTTGTAGCCTTACAATTTATATTGACTGGTTCCTACTATTATTTGATTGCTTATTTGTACCTGGACTATCATTAAGTGTTGTACCTTGTGATTCTTGACGAACTTATCTTTTCTTTTATGTACACTGAGAGCATATGCACCAAGACAAATTCCTTGTGTGTCCAATCACACTTGGCCAATACAAAATTCTACTCTCTTCTATTCTATTCTATTCTATTCTATTCTATTCTATTCTATTCTATTCTATTCTATTCTATTCTATTCTATTCTATTCTATTCTTAAAATCTGTTTCCAGAATTATACAAAGCAAGCAAAGCTACAAAGGTTGAGAAAAACCTTTATACTTTTCTTATAATTTCAGTATTAGAACTTCTGCAAACGAATGGCCAAAAATATGAGTAGAACCAGGCCAAAACTGATCTAAAAGAGGTATAAATGTCATCATCTTCCAGGATAATTTCCCCAACGTACAAGAAAAATATTGGAAGTAATGGACATGTTACTGATTTTGTTTAGAAATAGAAATAACAGAGTTGGAAGGGACCTTGGAGGTCTTCTAGTCCAACCCCCTGCTTAGGCAGGAAACCCTACACCAGACAAATGGTTATCCAACATTTTCTTAAAAACTTCCAGTGTTGGAGCATTCACAACTTCTGGAGGCAAGTTGTTCCACTGATTAATTGTTCTAACTGTCAGGAAATTTCTCCTTAGTTCTAAGTTGCTTCTCTCCTTGATTAGTTTCCACCCATTGCTTCTTGTCCTACCCTCAGGTGCTTCAGAGAATAGCTTGACTCCCTCTTCTTTGTGGCAGCCCCTGAGATATTAGAACACTGCTATCGTGTCTCCCCTAGTCCTTCTTTTCATTAAACTAGACATACCCAGTTTCTGCAACCGTTCATATGTTTTAGCCTCCAGTGCCCTAATCATCTTTGTTGCTCTTCTATGCACTCTTTCTAGAGTCTCAACATCTTTTTAAGATGGTCTACATCAGAGGTGTCAACTCAAGGCCCGTGGGCCGGATCCAGTCCACGGGGTGCTTAGATCTGGCCCACGGGGCCACCCTGGAAATAATGAAGGACCGGCCGGCGGTGCCTCTGCCAGTGAAAATGGAGCTCGGGGGGGGCAGTCCTCCCAGGCTCCGTCGTGGCTGAAAACGGAGCCCGCGCAGGCAGCGCGGGGCCCCCTGACCTCCATTTTCGCTGGCATAGGGCTGCAGGAGGCCATCACAGAGTGACATCAAGCTGTCCACGCCCACCCCAGCCATGCCCCCCCAGTCCCCCCCGAGATCAAACACAACCCTGATGCAGCCCTCAATGAAATCAAGTTTGACACCCCTGGTCTACATCTTTCCTAATAGATAATGGTGACTGTGTCTGATAAGAGTTGGTGTCATACAACTGAGAGGTACCAGGTTAGGGAATGTGGGTTAATATATAATGTTGATCTTCCAAACATTTACTTATGTTATGGTGGTTAATATTTTTTCTCATTTTTTTTTCAGAGAAGGGAGCTAGGTTTCATATAAGATAGTCTCAACTTTATTTAGATGAATTCTAAGAAAGAAAAAGGGACAGTACAATTGTAGAATTTTCCCAGCAGATGGCTGTATAATGTTTACAATAAAGAAAGCCATCTAGAGTATAGAGCATCAGACAAAAGAGAAAGATCAATACTTACACATGTGTACAAATATCTGAAGTGTTTTATTGCACCACTATAAATAGCCAGTAAACCGATTCCCAAGAAGAAACTTAATGTTGTTGCTGCTGTTGTTTTTAGCATCGTAGTTGCCATCACACAAAGACAAAGGATGCAGCAATAGCATGAAACAGCTCGTTTTCTGAAACATTATTTGAATCCAGATTGCAGAGAAAACAGCAACTTTTTTTTTAAAAAAAACCCATCCATCTCAGAAGGGAGATTCAATCACACTTATCAATCAATGGGACCTAAAAACCTTTCTGGTCATATTGACCCTGATCATGAAAAATCTCCTTCGGACATTCTCAAATCCAGACCTAAAGGACATGTATTAAAAGCCAAAGCTTTTCAATTGCCAGAATCAGAATGTTTTACTTTGTTAAGCAAAACCAGGGTTACATTGATTCTAATCTTCCATCACTCATTAATGCACACAGTTTGCCCCATCTTTAAACTCACCGACACCTTCAAAGATTTATTTATTTATTTTATTTGTTTGTCAAACATGTACAAGATAACAAGTATAGGTATGAACCTAAACATAAACAAAGGAAATGAATACAGATAAATGGGGACAGTAAGACAGGGACGGTAGGCACGCTGGTGCGCTTATGCACGCCCTCTTTACGGACCTCTTAGGAATGGGGTGAGGTCCACAGTAGACAGTTTGAGGTTGAAGCTGTGAGGATTTGAGGCTGTAACAACGGAGTTGGGTAGAGCATTCCAGGCATTGACCACTCTGTTGCTGAAGTCGTATTTTCTGCAATCGAGTTTGGAGCGGTTTACCTTGAGTTTGTAGCGATTGTTTGCCTGTGTATTATTGAGGTTGAAGCTGAAGAAGTCGTTGACAGGTAAGATGTTATAGCAGACAATTTTGTGTACTATGCTTAGATCAGACTGCAGGCAGCGCAGTTCCAGATTGTCCAAGCCCAGAATTTCAAGCCTGGTGGCATAAGGGGATTCTATTGTGAGTAGAGGAGTGGAGTACTCTTCTCGTGAAATACCTCTGGACCCGCTCAATCGTGTTAATGTCCGATATACAGTGTGGATTCCAGGCAGATGAGCTGTATTCAAGAATTGGTCTGGCAAAGGTTTTGTATGCCCTAGTTAGCAAAAGATCTTTTGGTATGGATAATAACAATGGAGCAAGTGATAAGAATTGTTAGATATCTTAATGGAACATCATGTTTGAAGCCCTGCTGGAATCCAAAGACTTTAAAGACTTTCCCTTTATGCATTAACCATGTTAAAAAAGTCTCTATTGATAAATGGCACCAAGTGGCCATATGGCTTTCTGGGTCCACTGCAGATAGCCACATATTGAGAGAGGACATCTGCATTGTGGATCCCTGCAACTTATTTTGACCAAAAGCCACATATAATTTTGAGTGAAGATTCAGGTGCTGAATTTCAAATATTGCACAGGGATAGAATAAAGTAAGTGTAATTAATCTAAACAATTAAGCACAAGAGCAACAAAGATGATTTAGGGGCCTGGAGGCTAAAATATATGATGAACGGTTGCAGGATTTGGGTATGTCTAGTCTTGTGTAAAGAAGGACCAGGGGTGACATGATAGCAATGTTCCAATATTTGAGGGGCTGCCACAAAGAAGAGGGGTCAACCTATTTTCCAAAACACAAGAAGGCAATACAAGGAATAATGTCTGGAAACTAATTAAAGAGAGAAGCAACCTAGAACTAAGGAGAAATTTCCTAGCAGTGAGAACAATTAAGCAGTGGAATGGCTTGCCTTCAGAAGTTGTGGGTGCTCCATCACTGGAGGCTTTTAAGAAGAGACTGGACAGCCACTTGTCTGAAATGGTATAGGGTCTCCTGCTTGAGCAGGAAATTGGACTAGAAGACCTCAAAGGCCCTTCCAACTTTGTTATTCTGTTATATTCTGCCATAATTAATGTGATTGTTTCCTATCTATTTAACCATTTCTCTTCTGTCACATTAAATATTACACTTTGGCAACAGCTTTTAGAAAGACTAGGTACCTATCCAAAAGCTTGGTGCATAAGATATACAGCTAGAGCACAGATTGTGCGTGCCTGCCATTTGGGAACCCGATTACCTTTACTTTCTTATGTGCACACACATAAACACAGAAGCAGACATAAACATTGGTTACTATAGCAATAGCAATAGTACTTAGACTTAAATACTGCTTCACAGTGCTTTATAGCCCTCTCTAAGGGGCAGTGGGGAAATCCAATTTTTTTCACTACTCCTGGGGGAAGGATATTGCAAAATCTCCATTCCCACCCCACTCTGGGGCCAGCCAGAGGTGGCATTTGCCGGTTCTCTGAACTACTCAAAATTTCCACTACCGGTTCTCCAAACTACTCAAAATTTCCGCTACTGGTTCTCCAGAACCTGTCGGAACCTGCTGGATTTCACCCCTGCTAAGGGGTTTACAGAGTCAGCATATTGCCCCATCAATCTAGGTCATTTTACCAACCTCGGAAGGATAGAAGGCTGAGTCAACCTTGAGCCGGTGGGAATCGAACTGCCGAACTGCTGATCAGTCAGCAGAATTAGCCTGCAGTACTGCATTCTAACCACTGCACCACCATGGCTCATACAGTCAAAGTTGAATTAAATTAAAATCAAGACCATTAAAATCAAGCTGTAATTTCATTTGGTTCTCCCTCATCGGCTCCATTTTTGCATTTAAGCAATATTCAAGGATGCCAATTGCTTGCTTGAAATAAGACAGTGAGGAGGGATAAAGCTGGGTGTCATCAGCACTCCAAAGCTTCAAATGACTATGGCCAATTGTTTCATGTAGACGCTAAGCAACATAGGACCCAAGATGCAACCCTATGGGACATCATAGGTTAATGACCTAGGGGTCAAGCAGTAGTCTTCCAGTGCTACCTTCTGGTTGCATCTCAACAGGAAGCAAGAAAACAATTGCAAAACATTTCAGGTCCAGAAGATGGCCCAATAATATATCATGACTAATAATAAGGATAATTTACAGTATTTATTTAGAAAATGTATATTGCCACCTACTCGCACATGGCGACTCAAGGCGGCTTACAAGGCAGGGGTGGGTTCCACTTACCTTCCTCACCGGTTCGCATTGCGATGTTTTGCGCGCGCGCGCTCCCTCGGGCAATTTGGCTTCTGCACATGCTCAGTAGCTTCAACCAGCCCGAAACACAGCTGAGGAGCTGATCAGCTGTGCTTCTGGCAGAAGGAATAAAGGTCAGTTTAAACGCAGGGGCGGGCGGGAGGGCCCTTTTTCAAGCGGCAGAACAGGAAAAACCTTCCAAACAGTAAAAAAATTCACTAAAAATTCCCAAAAAAAGATGGCGGCGCCCACGGACCGGCACCGACCGAACCGGATCCATGACATCCCCAGCAGGTCGCTAACGGTTCGGGCAATCCAGTCCGAACCGGGAGGAACCCACCCCTGTTACAAGGACATAAAAGCAAATATAAAAGAAATAAAAATAATAAAAAATAAAAATAATAAAATAATAACCTCCTCACCCTGGCAACAACACACATTCATACCAGCCATTTAATGCACTCCATCCCGCTCTGGGTTCCCCAGGCCCGCTGGCAGAACCATGTCTTCCGAAAGAGTGTTAGAATGGGGGCCCGTCTAATTTCTGGGGGGATGATGTTCCAGAGAGAGGGAGCCACTATGGAGAAGGCCCTTCTTCTGGGTCCTGCCAGATGTATCTCCTTAGTGGACAGGACCCACAACATTCCTCGACTCCCTGCTCTAGTGGGTCGGGTAGATGTCATAATGAAAAGTGTTTGAACAAACATGGTCAATGATAATGAAAGCTGCTGAGAAGACTGTAGCAGGTCAATTTCCCCTATTTATTTCCAGACATGGAATGTGTTCAACGGAATCTCAGTACTAAATTCCAGGTCAAACCTCAATTGCAATGAGTCCAAATAATAGATTTCATCCCCTTGCTTTTACAAAGATCTTCAGAGAGACCTTTTTCAATAAAGGTTGAATGACTTTAAGCAAATGGAAACACATCCTTCATTCAAGGAGATATTAATCACCTCTTCAAACCCCAAGGCCAGCTCAGACCTGGCAAATTATGGTGTAAGGGAAGAGCAAACAGGGGGTGACCTTTACTTCTCTACATTCCCTACCAGTAGTGTGTTCTAAAACCCATTGCTACTGGTTCGCGTGCACACTTGTGCGCGCAACGCTTCTGGCATGCGCAGAAGCATCCCGGGCGGGTGGGTGGAGCCTCCCGCCGCCACCGCTACCGGTTCTAAGAACCGGGCCGAACCAGAAGCAACCCACCGCTGTTCCCTACTATATACAAATCTTTTGAGATGGACAATTTGAAAAAAAATATCCACATAAACAAGACAAGTGGTTTCCAAGGTTGCTTTCATAGGGAAGCAACATTGAGACCAGTCCTATTGTAGTTGTTCACCCTTTCTTCTCAAAATGTTCCTCCAACTATTCCAACTTTCTTCTTCTGGCATCTTAATGGACTACATGTATTTAGCAATAGCAATAGCAGTTAGACTTATATACCGCTTCATAGTGCTTTACGGCGCTCTCTAAGCGGGTTACATAGTTAGCATATTGCCCCCAACAATCTGGGTCCTCATTTTACCCACCTCAGAAGGATGGAAGGCTGAGTCAACCTTGAGCCGGTGAGATTTGAACCGCTGAACTGCAGCTAGCAGTCAGCTGAAGTAGCCTGCAGTACTGCACTCTAACCACTGCGTCACCTCGGCTCGTATTTGTATGCCTGACACCACATGCATGCACAAAATGAGTTCTTTTTTTTTTTTTTACATTTTCTCTGGTTTTGTTTCCTACTATGAGATATCTTGAAATATTTGTACTGAAGGGCATGTTAAATTCCTTAAGTAACGTGTCACAACTATTTAGCATAACTAACTACTGATCTTGCTGTGCACTGTGCAGCCACAGGAGGAATGCCAGATTCTTCTAGGAAACTCATCAATGCAATGTGCTTCCTAGAACCCTTTGATATTCCAAAATCTCCCAGAATATATGGGAACTCTCTGGCAATGTCCAACATCCAGCTGAATGGAAAGTGATAAGCAAGTTTCTCTAAAATAGGAAGTTTGCAAACCACTGTTTTGTTTTGTTTTGTTTTGTTTTTCACCTTTTTCTGGGAATAAAGTTGGATGAAATCGGTTTCAATTTCCCGCTATTTTCACCTTTCCAAAATGACTCATCTTGTTTTTGTATAGTCTCAAGACTTTTTTTTTAAAGATTACATTTAACAGAATAACAGACTTGGAAGGGACCTTGGAAGTCTTCTAGTCCAACCCCCTGCACAGGCAGGAAGCCCTATACCTGTGATGGCGAACCTATGGCATGCATGCCACAGGTGGCACGCGGAGCCATATCTGAGGGCACGCAAGGCATTGCCCTATGTCAGCTCCAGCGTGCATGTGCGTGCTGGCCAGCTGATTTTCGGCCTTCCGGAGGGCAGGGGAGAGGTCGTTTTCGCCTTCCCCAGGCTTCAGGAAAGCCTCCGGAGCCTGTGGATGGCGAAAAACGGACCCAACGGCCCAACCGGAAGTTCGTTTCCAAACTTCTGGTTGGGCCATTGGGCCGTTGGGCTGTTTTTCACCCTCCCCAGGCTTCAGGCTTCACCCTCCCTGAAGCCTAGGGAAGGCGAAAACAACCTCCCCCCACCCTCCAGAAGGCCAAAAATCAGCCAGAATCCGTTTTTCGCCATCCACAGGCTTCGGAGGCTTCAGTGAGCCCTGTGCGCATGCGTGGGGGGGGGAGGGCATTGCATTATGGGTGTGGGGACACACGCGCGCGCATGCCCTTTTGGCACCCGAGCAAAAAAAGGTTCACCATCACTGCCCTATACCATTTCAGACAAATGATATGTCCAATCTCTTCTTAAAAACCTCCAGTGTTGGAGCACCCACAACTTCTGGAGGCAAATCATTCCACTGATTAATTGTTGTTCTCACTCTCAGGAAATTTCTCCTTAGTTCTAGGTTGCTTCTCTCCTTGATTACTTTCCTTCCATTGCTTCTTGTCCTACCCTCAGGTGCTTTGGAGAATAGGCTGATCCTCCCCCTTCTTTGTGGCAGCTCCTTACTGAATTTAAATTTACTGAATTTAAAATGATACCATTTGACACGTGCACTTCTTGTACACTTCTGTGTGCACTTTTCCAGTAATTAAATATGTTTTTGCAAGCACAATTTCTAACCAGCACATTTCTATGTTATTTTCACAAATACGTGTGCTTTCTTTTAAAGCTATGCATTTTTGTGTGCATTTTATAATTTTGTAATGCACACAAAACTCATCCCCCCCAAAAATCAGAGGAGGTTTTGAAGGCCATCTGTGCTGCAGCATGCATATTCGTTCAGAAGTAAGAAAATGCAAAAGCATATATTAAAATATGAAGTGAGCAATTTTGTCTCCCTCCGACATTCCTCCGGACTCCAGAGCTACATTACACTATTTCTCCTGGGAGGCCTTTGAGCCTCCTGGCTCATAAATCCTGCTTCCTGGGATGCACCCAATCTGGCATTCCATTCTTCTGCTGGCAAGTTATTATATAGTATATTTTTTTCTCTCCATGGTTTTATCATTGAAGAGACTATCTGATGCTGACTATTTTTCTATTTTTATCCTTCAAGTTAACAAGAAAATGGATCAATTTCACACGTTTTTGTTAAGATATGCAAATAAGACATTTGAGTGGGGGGAAAAAAAGAAGCTGTATAATATCAAGCCAGATGATGGGCAATTTGTGGTTGCTGTTTGGGATTTTTTTGGTTAGGGAAATTTGGGTTTTTTTCTGAGGCTCATAGTATTTACATTGCAGGGATATCACTGTGAGTGAGAGGTACCACCAATATCAGATGACCTGATCTGGGGAGCGTTGACTAGGTTTAAGAGTCGGTGTCATTATGGAGACTCTGTACCACCATTGCACCCTTGGTTTTGATCCCAAAATTTGAAAATAATAATAATAATATCAAATCCAAAGTTTGGCTACTGAATTTTGTTGGTGCAACCTAGGAATGCCACTAAAATAGGTCTCAGGTCCCCCTGACTATTTTTGGAAGCATGGCTCCCCAGGCAGAAAGTTTTTCTACCTCTTTATATTTGTCCTTGTAACTTGGAGATCCTAAAAACTGACGGAATATTATCTAAATTAGGTAACGGCAGCTTACTGAGCAGGTAAGGGCAGGTCAAGCTAAACAGTAGAAGCAGCACATTCAGATATGGCTTCCTGCAATGAGGAACCTGCTACTTTTTAATCTTGATTCCCCAGGCTTAGTTCCTTCCCTCCTAGGTTGACCTCATCAACCTAGCCGAGGTGGCGCAGTGGTTAGAGTGCAGCACTGCAGGCTACTTCAGCTGACTGCTAGCTGCAGTTCGGCAGTTCAAATCTCACCGGCTCAAGGTTGACTCAGCCTTCCATCCTTCCGAGGTGGGTAAAATGAGGACCCAGATTGTTGGGGGCAATATGCTGACTCTGTGAACCACTTAGAGAGGGCTGTAAAGCACTATGAAGCGGTATATAAGTCTAAGTGCTATTGCTATTGCTATCACGTTTTTTTGGGGAGGTCTATCCCATTTCCCTGTCATCCTTTTAAAGCATACTGTCTGCCCCATCCTGCCAGAGGATGATGAATGGACAGGCAGCTTACTATTCCTGCTTGGAGTCTGTCAAACATAGCAATAGCAATAGCATTTAGACTTATATACCGCTTTATAGTGCTTTACAGCCCTCTCTAAGCAATTTACAGTGTCAGCATATTGCCCCCAACAATCTGGGTCCTCATTTTACCGACCTCGGAAGGACGGAAGGTCTATCCCATTCCCCCTTCATCCCTTTTAAGTATACTGTCTGTCACATCTTGCTTGAGGTCTGTCAAACATAGCAGTAGCACTTAAGACTTATATACCGCTTCACAGTGCTTCACAGCCCTCTCTAAGCAGTTCACAGTGTCAGCATATTGCCCCCAACAATCTGGGTCTTCATTTTACTGACCTCGGAAGGATGGAAGGCTGAGTCAATCTTGAATTCCATCAGGATTGAACTCCTGGCTGTGGGCAGAGTTAGCCTGCAATACTGCATTCTTACCACTGCGCCACCACAGCTCCGGCCATCAGTGGCTTCCAAATATTAGAGAGAGAGAAAAAAATCATTTTTCAGGACCTGGGCCAGCCCATCTAGATAACACCTTTGAGGTCTATCATTGAACAATGTAGCACAAAATAGCAATAGCAACAGCAGTTAGACTTATATACCGCTTCATAGTGCTTTTACAGCCCTCTCTAAGCGGTTTACAGAGTCAGCATATTGCCCCCAACAATCTGGGTCCTCATTTTACCCACCTCAGAAGGATGGAAGGCTGAGTCAACCTTGAGCCGGTGAGATTTGAACCGCCGAACTGCAGCTAACAGTCAGCTGAAGTAGCCTGCAGTGCTGCACTCTAACCACTGCGCCACCTCGGCTCAAAGCAACCAAGAGGAACTTAGAAAGAGAACCATGGAGTTGGGAATTGACTTCTTTCCCGAATGTACTTTCAATGCTAGCCTTATAATTGTTGGGATATTGTGTGTTATAGCTTACATTTAAAAGATGATCATAAATGAAAATATCAAGAAGTGTTAATAAATGTCAGGGGTTATGGAAAACCATTGTGTTTTTCAAAGCAAGCCAGCTTACTAATTTAATGCGGAAGAGGCTGCATGTGATTGACTGGCTGGGGGGGGGGCAGAGGAATGTCATTGCCATGCTAGTGAATATATTTGGGAACAAAAGAATGGTAAGCGAAGGAATAAAGGATATCCATCAGGTGTCCTTTATCAGCAGAAAGTAACCGATTCCTCCAATCATAGATTATATCTGCTTGCTGCCACCTGATAAATCCTACATAATTAACTGGAATGAATGCTTAAGCCCTGTTGACAGCTATGGCCGTCTGAAGATAACATAGCTGCTGAACGTGTAGTTTTCAGTTTATATTGTACTTGTAAGTATTGCTACAATAATGCTTTAAGGGTGGCTAGATTACATGTACATTTATGGAATACTTCATTATTGTTTCCATAATTACACGTGAAATATTTTTTAAAATCACAGCCTTTGATGTGCCTTGACCGGTCTGCCCATTCTTAAATAGAAGGATCACATTTCCTAGGTTAACTTTCTTGTGATTGGGAGTTGAATTTTGGTCCCTTCCCTTCCCTTCCCTTCCCTTCCCTTCCTTCCCTTCCCTTCCCTTCCCCTTTCCTTTCCTTTCCTTTCCTTTCCTTCCCTTCCTTTTATTGGAAGTGCGTCCCTTCCTCTTTTCTTTCTTCTATCTTTCCTTCTTTCCTTTCCTTTCCTTCCCTTCCCTTCCCTTCCCTTCCCTTTCCTT
>QLTV01004085.1:3144315-3158270 GCA_003457575.1 Thermophis baileyi
AATAGAATAGAATAGAATAAAATAGAATAGAATAGAATAGAATAGAATAGAATAGGAATATGGAATATGGAATATGGAATATGGAATATGGAATATGGAATATGGAATATGGAATATGGAATATGGAATATGGAATATGGAATAGAACAGAACAGAACAGAACGAACAGAACAGAACAGAACAGAACAGAATAGAATATAGCTGGAAGGTACCTTGGAGGTCTTCTAGTCCAGCCCCCTGCTCAAGCAGGAGAACCTATACTATTTCAGACAAGTGATTGTCCAGTCTCTTCTTAAAAACCTCCAGTGATGGAGCGCCCACGATTTCTGAAGGGAAGCTGTTCCACTGGTTAATTGTCCTCACCATTAGGAAGTTTCTCCTTAATTCCAGGTTGCTTTTCTCCTTGATTAGTTTCCAACCATTGTTTCTTGTCCTGCCCTCTGGTGCTTTTCCAGTCTTTCTCCTGGAAGTTAAATTTGCCCCAAATTAGAACAGAGGTGAGGTTTTGGTGAACTTTTTAAATTAGTTGGATAACATCAGAGGAACTTTGGGCATCCTCCATTCCTTTGGGCCTTTAAGAATTTTATGACATTTAATATAGACATGCTAGAGTCATGTACACTACGTAGAGTCATATGATTATGTTGGGATAAACACCTAAGAAACAAAGAGATAATAAGATTGCATGAAGATTTTTACTGGACAATGCCACAGCCCTTTTCAGGTGTTTTGCTAATGAACTGATTCAAACCTGTGAATGCTGTTGTTAAGTGCTGGCTGAGAATTATGGGTATTGGAATGCAATAGTTCAGGAGAGTGCAAGGTTGAGGAATGACTACTCTTAGGAAAGGGAATTGTCTGAACTAAGGACAGTGGCCTAATAGGTTAGAAAGATAACTAATGTAAGCACCCAACTGCTTCTAATGGAACAGAGAGGAACAGCCGGAGAATCAAAAGCTAAATCCTATTAGCATAAAGACAGTTCAAACAGAGAAACCACTGGATGTGAAAATAACTAGAGATAGATTCCTAGAGGCTCTCAGGGTTAGGCATTTGTTTTTTTTCTGATTATCATTTCAAAGTGCAACAAAGAACTTCATTCTAGGCTATATTATGAAGGGTTTTTTTGGGTGGGGGTGTCTGGGGTTTCTGGAAACCACTGCTTCCCAGTTCTAATCCTAAGGAAAGAATTTCAAGGTCAGTGTCCAAGCTTCAGCCCCGCTGCATAGCCGTAAATCTCTCTATAAATTCAGCTGGCACTCAGTGGAGCCAGCAGTAGAAGAGTCAAGGATGAAGCTCAGCCGAATAAATTATTGTTATTGCCCTTACAAGACGTGGTCATAACAAAGAATATCCATTACGGCACTGTACAGCCATCCAGCCTCAGCATTTAAATTTCACATCCCTTGCGCTTGCTCTAATGTGGTAACAGATTTTGCTCCTTATTTGACAGCCTTAAAAGTGGAGGCCAGTTCATTTTGATAATGGTCCTGTCAGGTCTCTCACTGTTTGTTTCCATCCTTGGCAGAGGTGAGTTCCTGCTGGTTCGGACCAGTTCTATAGAACCGGTAGCGGGGATTTCCCCCTGCTCGCCAAACCGGCAGCGATGGCCGGCTGGACATGCCCCCGAACCGGCTCTCTCGGTGGCGCCATAGGTGCCACCCTCTTGTTTTTTGCTTCTGTGCATGCACAGAAGCTGGGTTTTTAGCACTGAGCATGCACCTGCGCGGCACGTGAGGAAGCAAACTAGCAGCGAGGTAAGCCAGAACCCACCCCTGATCCTTGGCAACTTTAGCCCTCCCATGTAGTCCTCATTTTTATTTAAAAATCTCCTTTACGTTACTTTGAAGGAGCCCAGCAGACTCATTCCAAATAAATAAATCTTAACCTGTAAATTTCTGTTTGCAGTTTTAACAGCAGTTTAGATAACAATAAATTAAAATCATTTCAGTACTATTGATGGAAGATCTTCCTACCCCAACCCCCAAAATGGGTGATTGAATATTTGGATAGTTCCTTTAAACCTTTAGACTATTCTGCTGGAATCTGTGGTTACATTTTACCCTGTCACCATGGCTTATAATTGGAGGGAGCATATACTATGTCTTCTCCCCCAGGACAGCAAAACTGATTAAAAGGATGAGAGTGACTAGCAAAAATGCTATTCAAACAGAACCCCTTTGAGACTCCGCGAAGACAATAATCCAGCCAGGAACACGTTGTGCAAATGTTATTGCACAAAACATTGTTTCATTCCCGCCACCTACAGAGGCAAAACAATGGGCTTTAGGTGGGAGGAAAGAGAGCGAGAGAAAAAAAGAGACCCTGAGGTTTGGTTAAATATTGGATTTTTGTTCCCCCCCCATCATATTAAGGAAAGCTTTTGTGTCTTTCGCTCCCCTGTAGGTTTCAAATCCAAAGGTGTGACTGAACTGATCAAAGAAATCGTAAAAGAGCAGTTTAAAGCCTTCCAAAGTGACATGCAAGAGACAGTGGCTCAGATTTTCAAGATCACATCTGAACTCTCTGAAGATCTTGAGAATACCAAAGGCTTGGTCAAAGGTTTGAATAAATCCTGCCAGAGATTTGCCCTTGATATTGAAAATAGACCTACAAGGGTAGAAATACTAGACATTCGAACCCAGATCTTGCATATTGAAGAAGATATAAGCTTTACATGTGAGAGGCCAATCAAAGAACTGCAAGAAAAGCAGAGATCTTTGGAAGCTGACTTAGAGCATCAAAGCTCAAAGAGTGATATTTACTATGGCTCTCTGAACAAAACTCTTACACAAATGAAAGAAGCACATGAACAACTGCTATCAGCGGAACAAAGCTCAGTCCAGAATGTACCCATAGCTGCTGAATCAATGAATGATAATCTTACAAATTTCGTGACAAATTTACAGGAGAAAATGAAAACACAGAATCTGATGGTTTTGCAGCTGTACGATGATCTCAGAATCCAAGATAACAAGATCAATAATCTTACCATCTCATTAGAAATCCAGAGACATGACCTACAAGGTAGATGTGACAACATATTGTCCAAATGCAAAAGTGACATCCAAATGCAAATAAGGGGTGTGGAAGGGGACATTCGTTCCTTAAATAAAACTGTGGAGAGTCTTATATTTCCCTTGGATGATAAGATGGAGAAAATGAATGAGCAGATTAATGACCTCTGCTATGATATGGAGATTCTCCAGCCCTTGATTGAACAAGGAGTTCCTTTCAGCCTTTCATCAGAGGATGAGTTGCGGCTCGAAACAGATACTATTAGCAGAAAACTGGAGAATTTAACCAGCCTTGTGACAACGCTGAACTTCACCATTGAGGAACTCCACAAAAATCAGAAGGAACTTAAAAATGACGCTCAGGCTCATGATGAAATTTCTAGGAGGCGTATCGATGAATGTTTTGTTTTAATGGAGGATGGGTTAAACAAAACCATGATGGTTATCAACAGTGCTATTGATTCCATCCAAGATAACTATGTACTCAAAGAAACCCTGAATACCTGGAAAAATGAGACTGAAGCTTGCTGTGATCGTGGGGAGAAGATGGAAAATGTGTTGACGTTAATACCACAATTTCAAAAGATGAACGAATCCCTTCAGATACTAGTCAGCCAAAACGAGAAACCAAAAAGAATTTGGCCCTCTGTAGAATCTTCGTTTGGCGAACGGAACATCCATCACCTCAGCAGAGGTCACCCTAACCCAAACACCACATTATTAAATGTTCAAGAGCACAAGAGAGACAGTGGTCACCCGGATGAGAAAATATTGCACTCCAGCAATGAATACAATGATCATGAAATGCGTCTGCAGGCCGTGGAGGGAAAAATCATCAAATTCTTGGCAAACAATTGTGTCTCAGTAAGAAATGTGAAAGCAGCTGCCACAGAAAATGAGAAAACCGTCTCTGTTCAGCTTCAGACCTTCAATTCCAGAATCAGGGCTCTTGAAGCCAAAAGCATCCGCTTATCACTGAGTATCCCTCTCTTAAACAAGACAGCCAACGAAGCAAGGAACTTGTGTCAGGACGTCTCTGGAACCATTAGAGAAATGAATGCCAGCCTTCCCAAACTGATGCCAACCGTTCACTCGGATGGCATATTGTTTCAGAAGGGCTTCCAAGAGCTCACTGGCGGCATGATAGAGGCCAAAACAGAAACACTTTTAGCCAACCTAACCTTGTACATAGACAAGTCCCTAGAAGGGGCAGTAGACACTATAACCAAACGGTTAAAGGCAGCTGCTACTCTTCCGAAGAAGCCATTACCAGGGAAAAAGACACCCGTGAACACCATTACAAGTCAGGCTGGGAGAAGTCAGAGAAACACTGATTCTGCTTTAGAAACAGGTAATGTCATTTAATATTACCACTCTTATTGGTGTCACCTGGAATATTGTTCGATAGATGTGTTTCCTTTATTCACAATGCGTAAATGCAATATGATTTAAGTGCTCTTTCTTTTTTTGTAAAAATCTGCTCATTTTTATGGGAAAATAAGATTCTGTACATGAGCAGATTGTGTATTTATGTCCTTAAAAAAACCCCAAGCCCATGGCACCTAGTATGAATTCCAACTGAACATCAAAATATTTAGCAGGGATCTCTTTTGCCTTACTGACTAGGTTCAAATGTTGGGTTAAGTCATAATTTGTTTGTATATGTTTTACTGAATTGGCTGGGTTTATAGTACATCACATCCCTTGCCAAAATTCAAACCACCTTATGGTTATCACAATATTTGTGGGTTCACATATCTGAACTCAGCTACTATGTAGAATTATTTTTCTCCAACCAAATCTGTTGGAATGACATTTTCTAGAAGTCCCAAGCTGTGAGGTTAAGAATTTTGGAGATTTTATCTCCAAACATATAGGGCGATAGGTTTTGAAATAAAAAGAAATACAGAAATCATAAAAAAATAAAAATGATTAGATGCTGGAGCAAGCAAATGCATTAGCAAGAGGGACATTTCTATATGATAGCTTTCTCAAATCTGGTCCTCTGGAAGGATTTGTTGAGACTGCAACTCTCAAAATCTCTGAACCCGGGGTGAAATCCAGCAGGTTCTGACAGGTTCTGGAGAACGGGTAGCAGAAATTTTGAGTAGTTGGAGAACCGGTAGTGGAAATTTTGAGTAGTTCAGAGAACCGGCAAATACCACCTCTGGCTGGCCCCAGAGTGGGGTGAGAATCAGGATTTTGCAGTATCCTTCCCCTGGAGTGGGGTGGGAATGGAGATTTTGCAGTATCCTTCCCCTGCCACGCCCACCAAGCCACGCTCACCAAGCCACACCACGCCCCCCAAACCACGCCCACAGAACCGGTAGTAAAAAAAAAATGGATTTCACCACTGCTCTGAACCAATTTGATAAATGGCTATACTAACTGGGGATTCTGAGGGAGGGTTATTGTATGCTATTTTCAGCCTCTTGTGTTAGAAGATTTTCCACATGTTTATTAAACATGTTCTGTGTCTGCAGACTTTAATTTTCCTGATCTGAGGAGAATTGTTGGGCTAAGGCAGGGGTGGGGAACACTGGCCCTTTTATGACTTGTGGACTTCAACTCCCAGAATTCCTGAGCCAGCTGGCTCAGGAATTCTGGGAGTTGAAGTCCACAAGTCATAAAAGGGCCAGAGTTCCCCACCTCTGGGCTAAGGGCTTGTCCAACAGTCATGTGACCTTCCTGAGCTTCTCAAGAATATTTGCTTAGCTCTAAAACTGACCTAAAATTATATTAGTGTAGTCCTCACTTTGCAACCACAATGAGTCCAATGTATGTTGCTGAGACATTTGTTAAGTGAGTTTTGCCCCATTTAACAACCTTTTTTTACCACAGTCTTTAAGTGCATCACTACAGTTGTTAAGTTAGTAATATGGTTGTTAAATGAATCTGGCTTCCCCATTGATTTTGCTTGTCAGAAGGTAGCAAAAGGTGATCACATGAACCCAGGACACTGCAACCATCATAAATATGAGTCAGTAGACAAGTGCCTGAATTTTAATCATGTGACCCTTGGGATGCTGCAATGATTGTAAGTGGGGGAAATGGTCATAAGTCACTTTTTCAGTGCCGTTTTAACTTCAAATGGTCACTAAATGAACTGTTGTAAGTCGAGGACCACTTGTGTAAGACAATGTGGATAAAAATAATCTAAAATCAAGCAAAACAGAAGAATTGAGCATAGAATCAATGTACTATAAAGTGAAGCTAAACACTTTTATCAGAATGAACTCCTGGTGGCCATATGTTGTCTCCTTAGCAATTATATGGAAATGTTCTGTGATGATCAATCTAACAAACGGCCACCATAATACAAGTCAATTTAGAACTTATGAGGGGGAAAAAAGCAGTAACTTCCTGGAGATAAGACTGGAGTTAGTAGCAATAGCAATAGCACTTAGACATATATACCGCTCCACAGTGCTTTACAGCCCTCTCTGAGCGGTTTATAGAGTCAGCATATTGTCCCCAACTATCTGGGTCCTCATTTTACCGACCTTGGAAGGATGGAAGGCTGAGTCAACCTTGAGCCAGTCGGGATCGAACTGTTGAACTGTTGGCAGTCGGCAGTCAGCAGAATTAGCCTGCAGTACTGCATTCTAACCACTGTGCCACTACAGCTCTTCAAGTAGTAGTAGTAGAGTATATAGTAGACCATAAACCAGGGGTGAAATTCTCCCGGTTCGGCCCGGTCCGGGCGTACCAGTAGCACCGCCTGCCAGTGGTTCGGAGAACCGGTAGTGCCGGCAGCACGAGGCTTCGCCCACCCGCCTGGATGCCGCCATTTTGTTTTTTTACCCTCTGCGCCCGTGTGCGAGTGGAGCGTGGGTGAAAAAGCACATGCGCGGAGCAAGTGCTTCCGAACCGGTAGGGAAGGTAAGTAGATTTCACCGCTGCCATAAACATAGCATAATGTCCCAAGTTTTCTTTGCAAGATAGTCAGAATTGTTCCTGAGGAGTCAGCTGAATAATGACT
This sequence comes from Thermophis baileyi, assembly GCA_003457575.1. Taxonomy (NCBI): domain Eukaryota; kingdom Metazoa; phylum Chordata; class Lepidosauria; order Squamata; family Dipsadidae; genus Thermophis; species Thermophis baileyi. Next base: position 3,151,315 of record QLTV01004085.1, read on the forward strand.
ATAGAACTGAGACTCCACACAGGTGTGGCAAATGCTTTATAAAGTCCCCTGGCAAAAATAATAATAATAATAATAATATAAGACGGCTACAGGATTTCTTCAAAGACAAGACACATATTATTTTAAATTATCTTTTTTAAAAATGGATTTGAAAAACAGAATTATTTTCATGCACAGTAGGGTGCATTGGTGAACAGCAGAGGCACTTTCATTCTTTTTTTGTGCATTGTTGTCTACATTTAATAATTTAAATTTTAAATATTAATTTTTAATAAATGTATGGCATATTTAATAAATCAATCAATTTCCATTCCTTTCATCTCAGAGCGCTGTTCAGAGAATACCTAAGTGCTTGCAGTTTCTCTGACAATCCAGCACACAAAAACTTTAAACTGGATTTGGGCTTCAACAATATTCAACTCTATTTCGTATCTTAGCTGCTTAATAAACCTTAATTCCCTGGAAGCATCTTGTCTGCAGCAGTAAAAACAGTAGAAGTCAGCAGTTGTATGAATGAAGTACAGCAGCTCATTTTGGCAAACTTTATCCCATCTTTCCATGAAGGCAGTTCATGAAGAAACAGCATGTATATGACAAAGATGATTTCAAAGAGATTAGGAAAAGTGAATGGATTCACATGAAGTTCTTTTTTTTTTACAAGTTTTTTATTTTTTTACAAACATATCAATGCGTGAACAGTCTGGCACCTGAATGTCTTACATTTTAGTACAAATAAAATAATATTCATCATATTTACTACAGGTGACAAGCTTATATCGTTCTGGTAATAGTACACATATTTTTGTTGAATCATAATCTTTCGTTATTTAGTTATTCAATATTTCAATATTTTATTTTTATGCCAATCACCATATTCCGAGTGTCATTCCTTTTACTACAAATAAAATATTAATAATCGTATTTGTTACATTTAACAGACTTACAGTATATGGTTCTAATAGTAATACACATGTTTATGTTTATGTTAAATTATAATCTTCCATTATTTAATTATTCAATATTTTAGTATGTTATTTTTATGCCAATCACCATATTGTTCAAACATTCTTAATACTACCATCATTCAAGTTCTGATTTCCCCTCTTATTATTACTTCACCTTATTATATAAAGATGTGTATGTATTCCATTAATCCCCCCCTCTCTAGTTTCCATCTCCTTTCTAACTTTTAATTATGCCACTATTATATTTAAAAATATTCCCTTTCTATCCACACTTTAGTACAAATAAAATAATATTCATCATATTTACTACATTTGACAAGCTTATATACAGTAGTTCTGGTAATAGTACACATATTTCAATATGTTATTTTTATGCCAATCACCATATTCTGGGTATCGTTCCCTTTACTACAAATAGAATATTAATAATCATATTTGTTAAATTTAACAAATTTCTATAGTTCTAATAACAATACACATATTTATGTTAAGTTATAATCTTCCATTATTTAATTATTCAATATTTCAATATGTTATTTTTATGCCAATCACCATATTATTCAAACATGCTTAATACGGATACACATGAAGTTCTATCAAACCATTCATTTAGCTACCCTAATATTACTTGTGTAATTTCGGAAAACTTATACTCCCTTAAGATTGATTTTACCTAGTGCACTAATTCCACTGTGAACACACTCTTGGGGGTCATTTTTGTTGTGGGATAAAAAGCCTCACAATCTTGGATAATGAAACTCTACATTATATGGGCGAGTCTGGACCTTCTCCCATTGATGATTTATGCTTATTGGGAAGGTCACTCTAGAGTTTTTTTCATTCATCCACCGAGATATGGAGCTGAAAGCAAAGAAGCCAAATAAGTTATTTTCTATAGGGTGCCTCCAAATGACTTATAGAAAGAGACAACCAAGTGATTTATAGAAAGGCCTACAACATTATGTCTGTTATACTGATGGAAGGAAGACAATTATTATTATATGTTAGTTCTCAACAGAGATTTAGATTTCCCTCTCACTCCCCATCCCCACCCCCAAAAATCTGAAAAGATCAGAATACAAGCTAGGGTATCTGACATAGCAATTGTACCAAGAGACATATGCATATTCAGTGCCTTGAACAGAACTATCTTGCAGCTCCATGAGCATTTCTTATCAGGGAAGAAAAAATATAATGATAAACAAGACCATGTTCTGCTCTGACTGTTATAAACAGGCTGAGGATGAAATTTGGAATAAAGATAGTTGAGGATTTTTTTTTTAAGAAAAAAAAAACCTATTCATAGAATCAGCATGTTGAATTAGCATTGCATGGCTGTTGGCCATGGTGCTGAAAGTGATGCGTTGATACAGCATCTTTGGTCCCTTCAGTCCTTGCTCAGTCTTCATGATTATCTCTTATTTGATTTGGGTTGTTACCTCCTCAGGGCAGTGATGATCACAACAGATCAGAAGGCATTGCTATCTTATTGTAAGATTACAAAAGATGAGCTTTTGGGGGAAGCAATGGTCTTAAAATGGAGAAGGTCAATACAGTGCCATTGTTTCCCTAAAGTAGCAAACTTACTTCTGAATTTCCTAGCAACAGTCCCATCCAGCAGTCGATTGCTCCCGGTTTGGCCCGGTTCTTAGAACCGGTAGTGGTGGTGGTGGGAGGCTCCGCCCACCCACCCGGGACGCTTCTGTGCATGCGCAGAAGCTTTTGTGCATGCGCAGAAGCGTACCTGCACAAGCGCAAGCGCGAGTGCGAGCGTGCGAACCAGTAGTAAAGGGTTTTAGAACCCACTACTGATCCCATCATATGAGGTTCTCATACAATAAATTTTCCTGCATCTAAACTTCTTTGCTGCTTTTCCTATGCATGTTTTATACTACAAACTTCTGCACACAGAGGAGGACTTAACTTTCTAATATTCTTGCTTAAACATATGCTATATGTGCTAAAAGTGTGTATAGAACCCACTGTAGTATCTATCTATCTATCTATCTATCTATCTATCTATCTATCTATCTATCTATCTATCTATCTATCTATCTATCTATCTATCTATCTATCATGATTGATTGATTGATTGATAAAATTATCTATCTAACTATCTATCTATCTATCATCTATCTATTTATCTATCACCACCATCTATTAATCATCTATTGAGAGAGTGGGAGAGAGATAGAGAGACAGTTTGATCTAATAATTAAGGAATTAGGCTAGAAAGCAAAAGACAGTGAGTTCAAGTCTCTCCTTAGCCAGGAAATCCAGCTGGGTGATATGGGCTGGTCACTCTCTCAGCCCAATCGACCACTCAGGGTTGTTGGTGTGTGGAAAATAGGAGGAGGAAGGTGTGTTGGAGACATTCACTACCCTGAGTTACTGATAAAAATAATAAAGGCAGGATATGGAGGGAGGGGTTCATGTTGGACTTGGCTGAAAAATTAATATCAGATCCCACCTTCCCCCGGCCTATCTTACTCCCTCCCTCCCCATCCTTTAGCTATTGTGTTTTGTAATTTTATAGATTTGTAGTATTTTATTTATATAGTTTTACTTTTTAATATTGTAAGCCTCCCAGAGTTACTCTGCAGTAGAGTGCACATGCATATGTATATGTATATGTATATGTATATGTATATGTATATGTATATGTATATGTATATGTATATGTATATGTATATGTATATGTATATGTATATGTATATGTATATGTATATGTATATGTATATGTATATGTATATGTATATGTATATGTATATGTCTATGTATATGTATATGTATATGTCTATGTATATGTATATGTATATGTCTATGTATATGTATATGTATATGTATATGAAACTGAAAGTTGAATTCTATTTGTACATTGCTTTGTCCTGGACATTATTGCTATGATCCATGGAATGCAATGTGTGTGGGAGCAGGAGAGAAAGAATGTGTAAATGATTAGTTAAGGCCCACAAGTGTGTTTCAGGCTGCAAACCTCATCTGTCTAACTTTTGAAGGGGAAGGTGGACACACACAAAGCTTTGTATTAGCCTAGGAAGCTCAAATTCATCACTGTTGAAGTGCTTTGATTGGACTGCAAATAAAGATAGCTCAGAGTAGCAATGAAGTGCCCATGGAAAGAGGCAATTCATACATCTGCCAGCAATCAGCACTCATTCTGAAAACCCTTTTCATCTCCTAAACTCATCTACCTACCTCTTGAGCATACCTGGACTATTCATTCAATACCCGGAGGCTGATCTGCCTGGAAATATTGTTGGAAGAACATGCATACTCTGTTATTACTGTTTAGAAATCCTAAGTAATAAATATGTTGTATAGTCTCTCATAATTCAGTTCAATTCAATTATGTATCACAGTGCTATAGAACAATGATTTCTAGAGTCTAGTTCAAGAGGGATCTGGTTGTATCTGAGTATTCAATTTATACTGTATAGGTAATAGAATCAAGAAAGTATCCTATATCCAGATGTATCAATGCAAACTGCATGGAAGAATAATTAGGATTTGTTTATAAAATGCCTACATTTTAGGAGTTGAAGGAAGATTTAAAAAATGATCCAAGTTGTACCTATGAAGAGAAAATAGAAAGACAACGCAGAGAGAGGAAAACAAATACATTCAGATTGCCTAAATTCCTAGTGATATAGGTGGGAAATCGAGTTTTTAAAAAGGAGAGTCAAACAGTTGTTGGTCTCAACCAAGCTGAGAGAGTGGATCAAGCACAGAAATCTTTCTCATTGTGTTGACCAGGTGGAATGGCTACTAACTACAGGTAACATATTATAGTGCTGTCTAATGAAAAGCATCAAGATATTATAAGTTGTGAAATGATAGGGTGAACCCTTCTTTTTGTAGAGACAGCTTTCAGTATGAAAGGTATTTTAACTTCACTATCATCCTCTACCTGCAATCTATAATGGGTCTGAGAACAGCTACATACCCTGATTTTGTTGTACTTACAGGCTGAATTTATTCTTTGGCATATTCCTATATATGAAAAGCTTTGCGGCATCTCGTAGAATATTCAAAATGCCTTCAGGTGCTTGTTCTATTTCACTAGTATTAACATTGTTAATGTATACCGGCCTACCTGGTATTTCAGACATGAAAAGAGAGATATGTTCATGTAATAAACTTATGTAAGCCTCTTACCAGATACTGCTTGTTATATTGCTAAAGGCTATATTGGTCTGCTATATTGAATGTCTTTGCAATAACTTGTCCTGCTTTAAAAGCCAAGAAGGCATTAGGTACTGGTGTAGTTATTACAGCAATGTTTCTCAACCTTGGCAGCTTTAAATGGGTGGACTATCTCCCAGAATCCTCCAACCAGTATGCTGGCAGAATTCTGAGAATTGAAGTCCATCTATCTTGAAATTTGCCAAGATTGAGAGATATTGGATTACAGTGTCAGGCTAGAGTTACAGAGGCCTGGATTCCAATCCATTATCAACCCTTCTGCTCAATAATAACTTAATTTACTTGCTTTCTCAGCAGATTGTGGGGAAATGAGATGAGATGGGAAGCCATGTCAGCGGTGAAATCTACTTACCTTCCCTACCAATTCGGAAGCGCTTGCTCCGCGTGCGCGCTCGCACTTTTTCGCTCACGCTTTTTCGCTCATGCTTTTTCGCCCGTGCTCTGCTCGCGCACGGGCTTTTTCACCCTCTGCACATGCGCAGAACGCTTTGCGCATGCGCAGAGGGTAAAAAACAAACAAAATGGCAGCATCCGGGTGGGTGGGCAGAGCCTCGCACCCACAGCACCACCAGCAGGGGGCGCTACTGGTCCGAACCACCAGCAGGGGGCGCTACTGGTACGCCCGGACCGGGCCGAACTGGGAGCATTTCACCCCTGAGCCATGTACTGTATACTGTCCAGTACCATATACTGTGGTGGCGCAGTGGTTAGAATGCAGTATTGCAGGCTAACTCACTGTTCACTGCCAGGAGTTTGATTCTGATCGGTTCAAGGTTGAGTCAGCCTTCCATCCTTCCGAGATCAGTAAAATGAGGACCCAGATTGTTGAGGGCAATATGCTGACTCTGTAAACCGCCTTCTGCTATAGGATGGTCTACTAACATTTTAAGAAGAAGATTTAAATATGAAATTAATTCCTAATAAGCCAAAATCTTGGCCAAGGGCAAACATTATTCTTCAGGGATTGTTTCTCAAACCTGGCTGCTTAAAGATATGTGATCTTCTACTCCCAGAATTCCTCAGCCAGTCCAAAATCCTCGGGAAGTCACAGTTCAGGTTCTCAACTATAAAATGGGACCTGGGTGATAAAGCATTAAAAGGTCTTGTATTGATGAATGAAATGTTACTTGACAGTATATCCAGGCGTGCAGGGTTGGGTTGAGTGCATCCCATTCACTTTAGATTGGCAAAAATGATGACTGATTAGTCAGTTGAATCCCAATGTCATCTATGCCAGTAAAAATGTCTGATGAAATTCCCCGATGGCAAATAACATTAGAGAGAACAAATACACTGCTCCTGAAAACAGCATAATTTATATGCAAATAAATAATGGTGCCTGCCTTTCTTCTGCTATTATTCTTAACTAAGAATGGTAAGGAAGAATTCTGTTCATTTCTCTAGTTTAAATGAACTGGCCTAATTTGTATAGATTAGGTTCTTTCCATCAGTACCACCAAGCCAGTATTTTAGCTTTAAAATGTAAGGGTCATTTTAGCTTTTCTTTTTTTTATATATATATAAAAATTTTATTTTTATTTCCATATAGACATTCACACTTTTATCAGTTCATTTCTCTTTTACATCTTTTATACATTCATTAGATATTTTATATAGATTACTTATACTTATCTTATAGCATTATTAAATTCAGGGTTGCTTTTTTTCCATCCCTTCTTCTTTTTATAACCCCTCTTTCTTTCCCTTACTCCCCTCGCCCTTCTGCTCCTCCTAACCTACTTCCCTTCGCTCTCCCCCCCTCTTCGC
>QLTV01004085.1:3159151-3173618 GCA_003457575.1 Thermophis baileyi
CCCACCCCACCCAATCCCCTACTTTCTTTTAAGTGTTACATCTAGGGTACATCATTTCTCTTATTTAAACTTTTTCATTTCTATTCCGTTTCTAACCATCTATAAAACTTCTCCCATGTCTTGTAATACAAAGAATCCTCTTTCTCTTTTAATCATAAAGTTAATCTGTTCATTTCAGCGCAGTCCAAAATCTTCTTTATTATCTGATCATCTCCTGGGACATTTCCTGCTTTCTCCTGGGACATTTCCTGCTTTAGCTTTTCTAAGGTTATGACAATTGGAAGATAGTTTTCTTTTCCTGTATCATGTTTGAGGGTGAAGAGGTTTGTCTCAAATCCAGGGTTTTCTTCCTTTCAAGTGACTATGGATATATGACTGGGAATTGTTAACTTTTACAGTGGATTTGTAAATTTTGAGATGGATGTCTATGCTCTAACTTCAAATACTAGGAAAAAGGATGAATGGACTAAGACACGGGTGTCAAATTGGAAGGGACCTTGGAGGTCTGGCAGAATTGGAAGGGACCTTGGAGGTCTTTCAGTCCAACCCCCTGCTCAAGCAGGAGACCCTATAGCCATGATGGCGAACCTATGGCACACGTGCCAGAGGTGGCACACAGAGCCCTTTCTGTGGGCACGCGCGCCGTCACCAGCTGGTTTCATGTGTGCCGGCCAGCTGGTCTTCGCGGGCACCGGAGTGCCGGAAAACAGCCTGAAAATGGCCAAAAACCAGGCCATTTTTCGGGCCATTTCCAGGGCTTTTTCGGGCCATTTCCAGGCTGTTTTCAGGGCCGTTTTCCAGGCTGTTTTTCGGGCCATTTTCAGGCTGTTTTTTGGGCCATTTCCAGGCCTTTTTTGGGCCATTTTCAGGCCGTTTTCCAGGCTGTTTTTTGGGCCATTTTCAGCCTGTTTTTTGGGCCATTTTGGATCCCTTCCTTCCTTCCTTCCTTCCTTCCTTCCTTCTTTCCTTCCTTCCTTCCTTTCCCTCTTCCTGCCTTTCTCCTTCCTTCCTGAGCCAGCAAAAGGTCTAGCCACCCAGAATAAGACAAACTGATTTTGCATTCACACAATATCCCAAGACCTTCTGCTGGTGATTTGCTTTGGGTTGCAGTGGGTCCTTTCTGTTCCACCACCCCCATTCATTTCCCATCTAGAATAATATTCCCAGGGTGAATGGGAAACAGGCTGGGCTATGCTATACCTTTCCTTCCCATTGGCCATACATCACCTGAAGTTCAGGCTCTTGCTTTCCTGGGAGTCAGAGTCTTGCAAGCCCTTCATTTCCTGACCTCCCAAACATCATAGTTGGTCAGAAATTGCTGTTTACAACTCCCCAAGGGTGGGGCATGAACCACAGATTAGGATTCTAGACTAGGACTGAAGAGACCCAAGATGAAGTCAACCTTCAGCCATGAAAACTTAGTAGGTGACTTTGCTGGAGGGTTAATAATGGAAAAACAACAACAATAGGCTCTTTTGGGTTTGTGCAGGAAAGATGGAAACAAATCAAAACTAGCTCACTTCAGCCTGGTAAAAAGAACTAGGACAAAAATAAATTTTATTTTAGTTTGCATTTAGATTTCATTAAAAACACTATATGAATATTATCTATGCCTTCAATATTTAACTTCCCATTTAGTTGGGCTTCCCAAGATTTGAAAGTTTTGCATTTAGCTTGGAGTCTCCGTCTCCTCCTCCTCCTCCTCCTCCTCCTCCTCCTCCTCCTCCTCCTCTACCACATCCCCTTCTAGTAATGATGATGTTCCGTAGTTGGGTCATGAAATGTCTGCAAGAAAACCACCAAGCTCAGAGAGCACCAAGGACCCCACAATCCTCCTCCTTCCTTCTCCTCCTCCTCGTCGCCTCCTCCTCCTCCTCCTCCTCCTCCTCCTCCTCCTCCTCCTCCTCCTCCTCCTCCTCTATTATCTTAAACATAGCTGGTATTTTTTTGGGCCGGACAATAAATGCAAACTTCTTACTTTTGAAAAGTGTGTGATTAAACATTGGCGGAAAAGAAATCGTGATAAAAAATCCCCCCTTAATACAGTAGCACAGGACTGCAAACACAACAGACTCACACCAAGGGTGGGTTCTAACTTACCTCGCTGCCGGTTCACTTCCTCCCGCGCCGTGCACTCACGCGCACATGCGCAGTGCTGAAAATCCAGCTGTGCATGCGCAGAAGCAAAAAACAGCTTCTGCGCATGCGCAGAAGCGAAAAACAAGATGGCGGTGCCTATAGCGCTGCTGAGGTAGCCGGTTCGGGGGGCTGTCCAGCTGGCCATCGCTGCCAATTCGGCGAGCGTGAGGAAATTCCCGCTACCGGTTCTAAAGAACCGGTCCGAACTGGCAGGAACCCACCTCTGACTCACACACACTTTTTCTAGTGCATTTTGATAGTGATTGTGAAGAGAATTGCTTTCTGTACAATTTAAAAATTCAATCCCCCCCCCCTTTTCTTCTTTCATTTCTTGGGAATTTGACAGAAGGCCTGGGGGAAAGTTTATAACTCTACCTGTGTCTGCTATATGAAGCTGATCCCACTTAAATCAGCAATTCCGCTTGAAAAGACAACAAAAGGCAGGCTGGGATGTTATGGCAGGCTTAGAGGGCGAATGCTGAAAATAGCATCTTGGAGCACAGATTCCCTTGCACTGCGTTCTCATTACACTTATTCTGTGACATGACAACATTATGCTGATTTCTCCGCCCTTGTTTCTCCCCATTGGCTACTACTTCCTGGGAGGTGTAGAAAATTGCAGGAAAATGACAATATGGAGGAAGAAAGGAAGGGTGGTAGAGAATATTACTGGGCAGAGATAATTTCCTCTTAATTTAATTTGAGGAGAAAATGTTTTTGAAACTCTTCCAAAAAAAGCTGTCAATTTCAGAGAAGTTGTCATGAAAAGAGTGTAGTGTTCTTGCCCTTATTTAATTATAGGGCAAAAGGTTTGTGTGTGTGCATGAATACCCTGCCTTTTAGTGTACAGTCACTTGTCTTCAAACAACTTGATTTCTTGTGCTTTCCCGTTTCCTTGCCCTATTGAAAAATTATCCATCCAGTGCTTCTCCCACATTTGGTAAAGAATTTTGGAATATAATTGTGTTCAGCTTTAACCAAGAACTAAATTAGATGCCAATACTAATCATGACAGAATAACAGAGTTGGAAGGTATTGCAAGCGGACTCTGCCCACAGCCTGGAGTTCGATCCTAACCGGCTCAAGATTGACTCAACCTTCTATCCTTCCGAGGTCTATAAAGTGAGGACCCAGATTGTTGGGGGCAATAGGCTGACATTTGTAAACCGCTCAGAGAGTGCTGTAAAGCACTACGGGGAAGTATATATGTGTAAGTGCTGTTGCTATTATTGTAAAAATGGTATCTCATTTAAGAGTGATCTTCAGAAAGTTCTAAAACTTTAACAAGTGTTCTCAGTGCAGCCTCATTGAAGCTTTGAGGTCTCATCGCTCTTTGATTTTGGACTTTTCAATTATGGGTTGTCAAGTGTGTCATCGTGTCTATTAACATCATTGCCTAGAGTTAACATCATTGCCCAGAGGATCATTGGTTGCCCCCTCCCCTCCTTGGAAGAGCTCTATAGCTCCCACTGCCTTAAGAAAGTTCAAAACATTCTTAATGATCCATCTCATCCTGGGCACCCTTTTTTTTTTTTTGAACTATTACCATCTGCCAGAGAGTACAGAACAATAAAAATGAGGACAAATAGGCTGAAAAACAGCTTCTATTCCAGAGCAGTAACTATATTGAATTCTACTATATAGTGCAATCTTAATGCAGCATCAGGGGTTTTCAATTCAATTGTATAGAATGTGAAGGATGTGGTTTTTTGTTTTATTTTTTATAGTTTTTTTTATGTATGATGTACACTGAAGATGACGTTTAATTTCGTTGTACGAGGTGCAATGACAATAAAGTATATTATATTATTATTATTGTTCAAAAGCTCTACCCAGCTTTTTTCCACATTCTGACCCTATTATTTTATTGCTTGTTTGTTTTGCAGATTTCTCAAAGGGGTCTTACAGATATGCACCAATGATAGCCTTTTTTGCTTCGCACACCTATGGGATGAACACACCTGGTCCTATTCGATTTAACAATCTGGATGTCAACTATGGAACCTCTTATGTCCCTGCAAATGGAAGATTCCGCGTACCATACTTGGGAGTATATGTCTTTGAGTATAACATTGAGTCAAGCAGCCCATCCATCTCAGGCTACCTTGTGGTTGACGGAACAGACAAGCTAGCTTTCCGATCTGAAAATGGAAATGGAGACAAATATGTCACTAGAGTAATTACTGGAGATGCCATATTGGAACTGAACTACGGACAAGAAGTCTGGCTCAGACTGGCAAAAGGCTCTATCCCAGCAAAATACCCCCCTGTAACTACATTTGGTGGCTACTTATTGTACCGTACATAAAAGCTGCCATCCAATATTTCTTCCCTGTTACTTCTCACTTCTTTCTATCCAAATAAAGGAAATCTCATTTAGAGTTCCCAGCTCTTCTTTGGTAGATTTCCCGTGCCTCTAATTTTTGCACAACAGACAGAAATTAGATAGGAAATACTTTCCCCATGCTTGGATTTCAGCGCTGCCCCCCCCCCCAAAAACAGATAACTTGGCTAATGACAAATGAATCCCACTCAGCTCTCTGAATTCTGTGGCTGTGGAATTCTGAAGTTTGAAGTCCACAAATATGAAAACGGCAAAATTAGGGAAACCGTGTTGTGCATGAATGTTATGATTATTCTAACCGTGTAAAAGAATTTTTGGAGAACATGTAAAGTTAATTATATTTTGATAGTTGTTGATATTGACATGATATCAGCTAAGGGCAAATTGACTTCAGGCCTGCCCTATCTACTTTGTTTTCTTTTTATTAGGAAAACTGAAGTTATTCAGCTATAGCATGTTCTGCCTTCTCTTGAATTAAACATCATAGCATTTTGGGGAAAGCTCTGAAGCTTTGTACCTGAAGCTTTGGAGGAATTACTTGCAGTCCTAGTAATATGCTAATAGATTCTGGTCTGCCTTCTGATCATTTCTGAAGCCATTGTTTTGTTCGTCTACAACTTGTATCCAATGGTTCGGTTCCCATGTCAGTGGGGTGAAAAGACCCAGGTGATATATGCTCCTTTTATATTTAGGCCTTTTATATATTCTCTCTGTAGCCATACGAAGTAGTACTATGAAAAACTGTCAAGATATTAGGACCAGGGTGGCAAAAATATTTTATAGCCAAGAATTTTGGGGTCTTTTTTTTGGGGGGGGGGTGAGGGGTGTTGTTTTAAGTTAATTTAACTTGGCTTCAGAGAGAGCAGTAGTAATATATTCATATCACTGAAAGAAGTAGTTGCAGGAAATGTGACTTGCTTTTTCTATATTTTGGGGTCTAGGAGAGTGAAAATAGCAAAATAGACATTAAGCATATAAAAGATGAATGTTTCTTCTTTTGCTTTTATTTTTTTGCCCTGATTTTTGAGAGCATTTTTGTGGTTTATGGATTTTTGCCCTTATTTTTGAAATGGGGAACATCGTGCTACTGAAAAATCAGTGATTTATTTCCACATTTTAACTGTATGATCTTGGGGAATTCTAGAAGCTGCAGAATGGGAGTGACATTTGCCTACTCTTGAATTAGGGGGAAGATTCAAAGTGAGGAAATGCAGTTGATTTCATTTGCCAAATTCAGTATGTGGTTGAAACTATATGCAGAATTTTACTTTATTCTTCAAGCATGTATAATCCGAAGCTTAAGTCTCATAACAAAATTAAATTTTAATGTTCTTATTTACCCATGCTATATTTTGTAGTTATACAAAATTAAAGTATAAATATACTGTTAAAACTGTCAATTTAAATACTGAATTTCCAAGATGTGTAATTGGTTTTTGAGTTTTTAATAAATTGTGTGTCATGCATGTAAGAGATTCATAAATAAATCGAAGCATAGGTGAACTTTAAGGATCTTGAATGAAGGTAATTTCATTTGCTTTAAACAATAAGAACATAAATTGCTGCAAAAATTATCTCTAATGCAGTATTTCTCAACCTTAGCAATTCTAAGATGCGTGGACTTCAACTCCCAGAATTCCCCAGCCAGCTGTGCTGGCTGGGGGATTCTGGGAGTTGAAATCCATGCATCTTACAGCTGTGCTGGCTGGGGAATTCTGGGAGTTGAAATCCATGCATCTTACAGCTGTGCTGGCTGGGGAATTCTGGGAGTTGAAGTCCACGCATCTCACAGCTGTGCTGGCTGGGGAATTCTGGGAGTTGAAATCCATGCATCTTACAGCTGTGCTGGCTGGGGAATTCTGGGAGTTGAAGTCCATGCATCTTACAGCTGTGCTGGCTGGGGAATTCTGGGAGTTAAAGTCCATTCATCTTACATGTTTTATTAAAAAAAAGGTTAAAATACAAAACACCCAAAACATTTAAAAAAAAAAAAAACCCAATCTTACAATTGCTAAGGTTGAGAAACACTTCTGTAATGCACCACTTATTTCAAAAGAAGTATACGGTTTTCTTGTCACCAACATGGTTCACCATCCATAAAGCAGTGCTTTGCTGAAAATCCAATTAAAAATCCATATATTTAAACTGTATTTACTCAATTAGTCAATTAACTGCATCAATTAAGGGATTTTCATCATTCCTGCCTCTACTGTTGACCGATAAGGAATCTGATGCCTTAAATGTCAAACAAAATGAGCTGTAGGAGCAGAGTTGTACTGTCAACCATTACTGAGAACCGTTTCAATCCACTCCACGTGGTTTTCTTTTCTTTTTTTTTAATTCTGTCTTCTGTTTATAAGATAAATCTTCAACACACCATAAATCCTGGATGTATATATTACTGGCCTTTTCTCCACTGGTACCGTATCGTTTTGTAAATACTTAAAATCCCCAATTTGTCACTAAACTATCCTAGCGTATCATTGAATCTTATCACGCCTCTTGCCCACATGGCTGAATCCCTCCCTACCCCTTGTATGACTTTGTCAGTTTAATAATCTATTTAGCCCCCTTTACTTCTGCTATGGATAAGGCTAAATGGCGTGGAAATTACCCTGCAGATGAAATTCAAATGATCCACTGGAGATTGCATCTTACTCTTAAATATGACTTTCTTTGCCCTTGCTGCCCTTGTCACTAAACCCTTCAAGCCAGGTTTCTATCCACAGAGATGTTAATTGTTTTCTTTCAAACTGAGATTCCTGATAGGCTTTCTTGTTATCCTTGTCTCCCTGATGTAAACAAATTTCATTTCTTCAGAGCACACCTGTGACCTTTAGGTGTTGAATATATGGAGATGAAATCTAGTTTATGGGTGCCTCCTGATGTTCAGTTCAATCTTGGATCTTTATAGACATCTTTCCTAAAGGTTGATTGAATAACTTTAATTGTGAAATGAATGGATATTTATAGATCTGTTATTCTATGGCTTAAGGTAGTGAAGCAATAAAGAACAGAAGAGATAGTCCCAAAGGTGCTTTTCTCAAGAGGCAACTGGACTTTCTGGTTTTACTTTGAAGACTTTTTGCTTCTCATCCAAGAAGCTTCTTCAGTGAAATGTCTTCAAAGAAAAACCAGAAAGTCCAGTTGCCTCTTGAAAAAAGCACCTTTGGAACAACCATGACCTGGATGACTGAGAATCTCTGTGAGAAGAGAAGAGATAATTGGTGATGGGTTCATCCATTCACATCCATATACCGTTTGGGTCAGTTTGAACCAAAGAGATGACTTTTGACTGTTAATCATGGCATCAACCACTGATCTGGTTTCCTGCCCAAGAAAACTTCTGCCATTATATTTGTGCTTTGAGAGATGGGATAGGGGGAATAGACAAAGTCCCATTTCAGACACAAAGCCAGTAGGATGACCATTTGTAGACATATGTATGTGCATCTACTGGTCCTTCTCACAGTTACCATCATGGAACAACTGTAGAGCTGTATCCAGACATGGAATGACTGTCTTACCCAATTCAGTTTGTACCTCAATATAAAGAAGACTAAGTATTTAGAGACTAGCCTAAGTACTTCCATTATCCAGGTCAACGGCAAAACTCTACTCGAAGACAAACTCCTTCCATTACTTAGGATCCCAACTGTAAAGTGATGGTGGCAATAATGGAGAAGAGTGTGCAAAGATGAATACGACGTGAGTATTGTGGAAGGAGACCACTGGAATGTTCTTTGATAGGCTTATGCCAATTCACTAATACGGCAAGGGTACAAAATGATAGTCCTAGTCTGCAGTTTTCTTGGTGAAATTTTTGGAACTGGTTTTCCATTATTTCCTTCCTAGGACTGAGAGACAATGACTGGCTCAAGGTCACCCAGCTGGCATTGGGTCCAACTCATGATCTCCAGTTTGTAGCCTGGTGCCTTATCCACTGCACCAAACTGGTTCTCTCATGATAGAATATACAGCTCCATTATCCACATTGAAGAAAGATTCAACTACTTACATTCAGAGGTGGGTTCCTGCCAGTTCGGACCGGTTCTTTAAAACCGGTAGCGGGAATTTTCCCCCACTCGCCAAACCGGCAGCGATGGCCGGCTGGACACCCTCCCCAAACTGGCTCTCTCAGTGGTGCCATAGGCGCCACCATCTTGGTTTTTAGGACTGTTTTAGTACCCGCGCGGCATGCCCACGCGACACATGAGGAAGCGAACTGGCAGCAAGGTAAGCCAGAACCCACCCCTGCTTGCATTAGATAAAATTTTTGTCAAAGGTTTTGCTTCCTGAAAACCTTTTGGTAAGTATGGTAGACCCCTTCAAACTGAACACAAATATACTTTCAGAATGTAGGAATCTTGATAAATATAAAATTAACTTTTAATGCCTATAATGTATTTAATCATATAATGTTTCTAACAAGCTGCATGAGTTCAAGATGGCCAAAAGTGTTTGGCTGCTGATTTTCATTTGTATTCAGTGTCTGATGCATCTCGCTGCAATGTCCAACAATAGCCAGCCAGCATTGATGGATTCCAGTTGCCCTGATACCATTTTTCCATTGTTGCAATGTCCTGGTGAAAACTTTCACCATGTCCGTTCAGTGGTGGGATTCAAATAATTTAACAACCGGTTCTCTGCCCTAATGACCAGCTGGGTAGGCGTGGCTGGGCGGTCATGTGACTGGGTGGGCGTGGCCAACTCGATGTCACTCACGTCGAGGGGCGCTTCTCCTCGCCTGGCCTCTCGTGACAGTGGGGATGCTGCAACAGTTGTAAGTGTGAAAAATGGTCATAAGTCACTTTTTTCAGTGCCATTGTAACTTTGAATGGTCACTAAATGAATTGTTGTAAGTCAAGGATTTCCTGTACAAAAATGCAAAAAGCTTCTTTGCTTGCAAAAAGCTTCCCTAAATACTAATCATTAGATTAGAAATACCTGCAAGCTGGAGTTACAAATCAGGCAGGGTGCCAGAGCACCTTGAGGAATTAAAATAGTTAAAATGCAATGATAACTATCAGCAGCCAACTCTTGCTCATAAAGTGAAACCCTTTAGCAGAGAGGTCATTTAAGCTCTCCAAAAAGTGGGTGGGCATATTTGGGCTACAAAATACCGAGCTAAAGAAACAAATTAACAAATTATATAGGACACCCAAGTTCAAGTCTCTGCCCTCCCAAGTTTGTCAAGCACAGCTGGTCTCACTCACCTCACAAGATATCCTAAGGAAATCATCCAGATTTAAGGAAAGATCACATGCCCCCCAGAAAGGCAGTAAAAAAATCAGTGCCAAGCTTGCATCCTGCCTCTTGGAAGTACACCCCAAAAGGAGAGTGCCAGGAACCACTAAAGCAGTGAAGGAAGACCGCCTCCCCAGATAGAAAAAGAAACCATGAGGCAGGAAAAAATTCAAACACAATACAAATAATTAAATCACAACAGTTTAAATCCTTTTAAAACTAAAACAGGAACCTTGTCTTGCTCATTGCCAGAGCTCACACTGCAGGCAAGCTCAAGTGTAAACACTTGAGATAAGCCTAATTACAAAGAAAGCAATTAGCGCTAGAATGTAGCAAAAAAGCAAACACAGTAGCTGTTGCTTGTTAGACCAATTACCAGAACAAATAGACACAGGAACTAGCTAGCCAGATTTCTGAACCCTGCTTCTTTTCAGGAACAGAGATTAACCTTTTTCCTTCCAAACAAAGCTGAATAGGGAAAATTATCCCATCAATAAACACAGGATTAAAGGTCACCAAGCACAGAATTAAACTTCACCAAAAACCAGTTTTAGACCAAATCTCAGAAAGGATATGTAAACTCACGTTTGAATGTCAATCTTTCTAGCTAGCCAAGAAGCCTTGCTGAATGTCACTCATCTTGGTTCCTTGTCATTAAAAGCTTCTTTCCGGCAGCTCTGCTTCATTATTCAATTATTTCTTCAAAGTGCTGATCATTGCATCCCGGCTGGAAGAACTCCAACAGGGGAGTATTTCCTCCCAACAGCAGTGTAAAAAGCTTAAAACAACCCTTCTCCTTTAAGAAAGTCAAGCCCCAGCAAAGTACCAGCAAAGAAAAGAAAAAGAAAAACCCAGAGAAGCTCAGATGAGAGTAAGTCTAGGCGTACTGCCAAGAATGTAAGAAGGGAGGCAGTTTCTGTAAGCAGGGCAATAAAGATTAGGCTAGAAACAACGCCAGAATGCCTTCCTTACAGGATTAGCCCTGTAAAGTGGAAAAAACAAAACAAAAGGAGATTTCTTCCACCAACCGAACTGCTTAGAAAGTTAACAACAGGTTCTAGCAAATAGGTGCGAACCGGTAGAATCCCACCCCTGTACCGTCACTGATCGCACCAAGATTTTTGAGAAAGAAGTCCAAGTGTGAATGCAGAAAATAAATCTTCAGTGACATGTTGTACTTCATGTATGTTGTAAGAAGTTTGTCAACCAACTGAATGTGGTTTGGTGCTCTGTAGTTGCCAAGAAAATTTTCAATGACATCCTTGAATGCTTTCCAGGCAATTTTCTCTGGTCCCATTAACAGATCTTCGAACCACTTGTCACTGATGACATATTTGATCTGTGGACCAACAAAAATGCCTTCTTTAATCTTGGCATCAGTTATTCTTGGAAACATCTGTCTCAAATTACAAAACCTTCAGCTATCTTGTTCATCACTTTTACAACATTTTTCATCAGTCCTGGTTTTATGTGAAACGGATGCAAAATTACTTTTGTCAGGTCAACAAGTGATGGATGTGCAACGTTTTTCTGTCTTAGAACCAAATTCTTTCAGATTGACCTTTTTTTTAAAAAAATGTAGTGCAATTCTCTTGCATGGTTGTCCTGTCCGCAATGTAACAATAATGCTTGGTATCCCCAAGCTGCACTCCAAGCATAAGAGCCGTTACTTTTAGGTTTCCACAGGTATTCCAGGTGTACTTAGTGTACTGAATGTGCTTCAGCAACAGTTTCATATTTTCATATGTGTGCAGCATAGCCAACAGGTAATGAAGGGTGTACTTTGGCATTGTGCAAAAACAAAATATTTCTATAAAACAGTATGCGATAGGTTAAATTACAGTTTATTTTTGTGATTAGCAGCCAAAGTAGAATAACAGAATAACAGAGTTGGAAGGTCTTCTAGTTGGAGGTCTTCTAGTACAAACCCCTGCTCAAGCAGGAAACCCTATAGCAGTGGTTCTCAACCTTCCTAATGCCGTGACCCCCTCCCCGCCGCCGGAACCCCTTCCCTGCCCCTCCCCCTCCCCGCGTGTGCACATTGCCAGGAGAGAAGCGATGGCACCAAGATGGCAGGCCAGCGTGCGCGGCGACCCCTGTGAAAGGGTCGTTCGACCCCCAAAGGGGTCACGACCCACAGGTTGAGAACCGCTGCCCTATAGCATTTCAGACAAATGGCTTCCAATCTCTTTTTAAAAACCTCCAATGTTGGAGCACCTATAACTTCTGGCAGCAAGTTGTTGCACTGGTTTATTGTTCTCACTGTCAGGAAATTTCTCCTTAGTTCTAGGTTGCTTCTCTCCTTGGTTAGTTTGCATCCATTGCTTCTTGTCCTGCCTTCAGGTCAGGGTTGGGTTCTAACTTACCTCGCTGCCGGTTCTCTTCCTCCTGCGTCGCGTGGACGCGCCTCGTGGGCGTGCGCATGCGCAGTGCCCCCCAAAAATCCCAAAAAATAAATAAATAATAATTTTAAAAAGCTGAAAACAAGATGGCGACCGCATGCACAGTGCCAGGAACTCGGCTTCTGCACATGCTCAGAAGAAAAATAAAATAAAAAATAAAATAAAAAAAATTCAAAAAATTTCAAAAAAAGAAAAAAGAAAAAAGAAAGCCGAAAACAAGATGGTGACCACATACACAGGCCAGAAACTCGGCTTCTGCACATGCTCAGAAGGAAAAAAATTCAAAAAATTCAAAAAATTCAAAAAAAATTCAAAAAAAAGATGGCGGCCCCCACGGACTGGCACCGACCGATCCGGTTCGGTGATGTCATTGTGACGTCACCCCCCCTTAGATATTAGAATACTGCAAACACAATATGTAAATATATATAAAAGGGATAATTTAAAATGTGGATATATACCAATGCAAACTTATTGTAAATAGGGGGAATTGACTCCCCACTGTTTTATATGTGTTTGTTTTATATGTGTATTTAATATTTTTTTTAAAAAGATATTAGAATACTACTATTTTATCACCCCTAGACCTTTTTATTAAACTAGACATACCCAATTCCTGCAACCATTCCTCATATGTTTTAACCTTCAGTCCCCTAATCATCTTTGTTGCTCTTCTCTGCACTCTTTCTAGAGTCTCTCAACATCTTTTTTTATATTGTGGTGACCAAAACTGGATGCAATATTCCAAGTGTGGCCTTACCAAGGCATTATAAAGTGCCTAAAATCTATATAAAATCTATAAGATACACCAGAAAGAGTTCAGGAAGCAAAATCTTTGTTGTCCAGTGTTATTGAATAAGATTCTTTGTTTCGGATAGCAAACTATTTGAGGCTGACAATTGTGAGCACACCAACAATACTTTATAGAGAATTTACTGTATCTACAATCATCATGTCCCTCTTCATTCTGTTTGTGTTAAGAGCATCCTGTGAATGTTTTTGAACTTCTTATGATCACGCTTGCTACCCCAGACAGGGTAGTCTTGCAAATGTCACAAGTTGTGTCACTCCACTTTGTTCCCCAGTGGCACACAAGTCAACACACTTCATTTGAATTTCACTCAGTCGAGGAAGTAGGCTATCGGCTCCTTAATCTAAGGAAGCATTTGTCTTTGAACGTAACTGCAAATCGATCAAATCAGCACCACCGACCATTATGCAGAAGAGAGTGGAATCAATCATTTCCCTTTCCCTTGGATCTGTCTCCTCCCTTCTCACCGTCTTTAAGAATAGGTTCAAAGAGCATCTCAGGCTGCACTTTCATGTTATGTTTTCCTTGCTAATCCAAGGATGAGCGTTTATCTCAAGCCAAGCTCAAAAAGGTATCCAAGCCCTGTGCCTTGCATATGGCAAGGCAAGCAGCCACTGCCTCGGTATATTTGGATAGTCCAATTACCATGGCAACGTTTTTATCTGCTTTTGGTTTTGACAAGCCCATCCAATTTATTGTGGCACTCGGAGCTATTATTTCCTCACTTGTGCCCAGCAAGCCATCCTTGAATGCATTTGCCAGCACTTCAACTTTTAGCATGCTATGTTGCAAGCTGCCCCTTTTACAGCAAGCTTCTTTTGCTAGCTGAGCAGCAAGAACTCCAGGCCACATTTATATATCTGAGGCGGTTGTCGCCACCATCCATCCATCCATCCATCCATCCATCCATCCATCCATCATCATCGTCATCATCATCCCAAATTTTTCAAGGGGTTTATTATTTCAGACTGAGAGATTGTTTCTCTATATAAATGCCTTCGTTTTTTGCTTTAATATATATATATATATATATGCAGATTTGAAATTGTGATCAGAAAGTATGCGAATGAAAAGCTGGCCATAAATGTTTGGCCTTCTAAATTTTTCCATCAAATTGAGTAGATGGCTTCTCCTAAGATGACATCTCTGTTAGAGACCCCCACACACCCACTTCACGGTCTGTTTCTATTGCTCCCCTCCGGGAGGAAATTTCGAAGTATTTCTAGCAAGACTTCCAGATTCTGTAACAGCTTTGTTCCCTATGCCATCCGTCTGGCAAACTTGCAAGATTTGTTTCTCTCGCCATGTACATGTATACATCCGAACTAGACTGTGTTGTTTCTCTGTGTCATATAATATATGTGGGTATATGCATAATTTAGTATTTATTTATTTTGTCATGTTTATGTAGTGTATATTAGAGGTGGAGACCCTTTGAGAGCTGCATGCAATGAAATTTCATTTTAATGTATGCCGATTAGTGTACATTTAAAGTGACAATAAAGTTATGCTAAGTCTAATGTC
>QLTV01004085.1:3202749-3233022 GCA_003457575.1 Thermophis baileyi
TCATCAAAAAAAATAGCCTCCTCCTCCTCCTGCTTCCCTCCCTCCATCTCCATCTCCATCTCCATCTCCATCTCCATCTGCCTCCCTCTCCCTCTCCCTCTCTCCCTCTCCATCTCCCTCTCCGTCTCCCTCTCCTTCTCATAATTTTTATTATAACATTTTACATAGGTTTAAAAGACTATAGAAACATAAAAGGAAAACTAGGAAAAGAAAGAAAATACAAAGGAGTAAAATAACACGTGAAGAATAACAAAAAAACCAAAAAAGAAAGTTACCTAAAGAATCTATCTTTAATTCTTCTTTGCAGCAGTTACAAACATAGCAATGACCATTTCAGTCTTCTCATTTGGCATATCCTAGTTCCCTTCTTCCCATAAACAATCCTCTTTAATTAATAAATCCTGAAATCACCAGTTCATTTTGATCCATTTTCAACAAAAAGTCCATAAAGACAACTCTACAAAGAAAGAAAGAACTGAGCTGTGAAACCAGATGCATTCCCGCATGCAGTAATATAGATAGATAGATAGATAGATAGATAGATAGATAGATAGATAGATAGATAGATAGATAGATAGATAGATAGATAGATAGATAGATAGATAGATAGATAGATAGATAGATAGATATAGGGGGAGAGAGAGAGAGAGAGAGAGAGAGAGAGAGAGAGAGAGAGAGAGAGAGAGAGAGAGAGAGAGAGAGAGATATTTATAGCTTAAAAAGAACAATTGCAAGACTATTATTGATTGGAGTTGAAGAATTGCAGGAGGACATGCAGAAAAAGTCATTCTTTAAAAATATTTCATGATGGAGGAAGTCACTTTTTCAGACCAAAATATCTGTTGCCTACGAAACACATTTGAAATGTAATAGAAAAGAACAGTTCCCAAACTAGTATTTTAATTTCAGAAATATATTTCCCTCATTACTACTCAACTCTACTATGACTGGGAAAAGATACTACTGTATGTAGGTTTCAGAATAAGCAGGTGACAAGCTGTTCAGGATTCTTAAATATTAATATTAGTACCTTGAACTGTTCTGGAAGCTCACCTCACCTTCTAGAGATTAAAGTGCCACTAAGGTGAGGTGAGCTTCCAGAACTGTCAAGTTTTCTCATGGAAAATGGAAATTTGAGTCACAGAGTGGACATGGTTAAAATTTACAGAAAAAATGTTTGTATATGTGTGTGGGGGGGGCACGTGGGTTGGTGGGCATGTGAGTGGTGGTTCTTTTGAGATACTTCATAGATACTCACACACATCCCTTTATCTTCAAGTGGTTTGAGCAAAGAATAAGTGAGGCTCAAGTACCCTGAATGAACATTTGGCCAAGCCTTTTGAATTAACAAAATCAATCAAAGTACCGGTAACATTAATCTTTGATTCCATCAAGACATGTAATCCCTCCTCCTCCTTAAACAAACAATTGGCACATACAATCTCACCAAGCAAGTTCTGATTTTCTAAATTTTAACCACTGCTGCAACTGTCTTTGTTTTACATAAACACAAACTTCTGCTGATTGATATTCATTTAAGGTAGGAGATTCCCCAACTCTCCCCCCCCCATCTTTTGTTTTTCAATTTAGGCTGACATCTGCTGGCCTGAGCTAATGGTTAGGCCAATAATACGGAATATAATGCAATTTCAGTACGGGGTCCCTCTTCCCTTTTGTAGTTTTAACAGGGCTTTGAAACCAGAACCAAGCCACTTTAATTACATAGAAAATTCACATGGAATATTAATTTGGGGAGAGAAAGGAGAGAAGGCAAAGGATAAACAATAGCAGCAGATGAAAATTACTTTGCCATAATACTTTATAAGCATTGCAAATACAGGGCACTGCATTC
Organism: Thermophis baileyi; assembly: GCA_003457575.1. Lineage (NCBI taxonomy): Eukaryota > Metazoa > Chordata > Lepidosauria > Squamata > Dipsadidae > Thermophis > Thermophis baileyi. The sequence continues at coordinate 3,204,602 of QLTV01004085.1, forward strand.
ATAATATGAAGAGCCAATTGGAGACATCATATATCGGGCCAATTAAGCTTATATAGAATGGGGGCCATTTCATGGGGGCCACCCTTTGGGTCATAATGAGAAGTCAGTATACACGCCCTCTCTTTTAACCTTGCAGTACAACCAAGAGGGAGAGGAATGGCCTTTGTAGCTAGCAAGGATCTCCAGGGGGTTGATATGTCAGAAGGTAATTTAGGGGAAAACACTCGTCTTTGAGCAAAATGCATGGGATACTTCCAGTAATTTGTGGCTGTCCAAATAAAGAAGAGCAACAGAATTGCTAAAGGTAGATTGACAGGCTATAACAAAAGGATACTAAGATATTCTAATTGGGGGAAAACATCCTACATACCATACATAAAACATCAAGGTGAAGCCTGTGCATTTTCATGACAAGTTTGTTCAGAACAGCCTGCACAGTTTGAAAACACCCCTCGAAGACACTCAGGTTCAAAAAGAGGTAGCAAGTTGCACCAGAAACAATCACTGATATTGCTTCTCTGCATGAGTTCAAAATAAGCATGTAGTATTAGAAGACTGTCATGCAGCCAAGGAGGCGCTGTCAGTCTCTCCGTAGAGACCATGCTGCGAAAGGGGAATTACTGATTGAAATGTATCTAATAGAAAAGGTAAGGAGGAGCCACGTAGGAATTATGGATGAAGCAGGATGAAGCCCTCAGTTGGTCTTTCTTCAATACATTCTGACAATCAACAGAATATATAATAAAGAGCCCTACTGAAAGAAACCAAAGGGCCTTTTATCTAGGCCAGCCTTCCACATCCTGATGCTCCCTGTTGTGCTGGATTATAACTCTTACAATCCCCCCAGGTAGAATGGCTATTAGTTGGAGAATGATGGGAACTGCAGTCCAGCACAATGAGGAGATAACATATTTGGGAAAGCTGATCCAGACGAATTTTCCAGGTGCTCAGCTTAATATCTCTGGGGCCCCCAGGTTAAGGATAGAGAAGCAAATACTGAGGATAATGAGAGTTGTCCTACATCTCCTTTCTTGACCACATCACTAATGACACCATTCAACAGCATTTTGGTGTGGCATCAATAATAGAGAAGATGAGAGAAGGCCAGCTCTGCTGGTATGGACATGTCCTGAGAACAGCATCTTCCACCGTTGCCAAGACTGCCTACCAACTGGAAGTCAATGGCCGGCGACCTCGCGGGCATCCAAAACAGAGATGGCAAGACACCATCAACAAAGATATGCAAGCCGCGGGCCTGCGCCCTGGAGACGCAGTTGACCGTGCAAAGTGGCATTCAATGATCTGAAAATCAGACCCTGCACCTGCGGGAATACGCTAGGAAGAAGAAGAAGAATGAGAGTTGTCCTACAGTTCTACAGAAGCACAGGTATCATGGAATGCATGGGTAACCTTGAGGGAAGGGGAGAAGAGACGATGCCTACTAGGAAACAATCAGATAAGAGGGGCAGGAGCCCTCTGTCACTTAACAGTCAGAGAAAGAAGCTAAGGAAGGACCTGCACTAATGGAGCAAGCAGTTAAAAATGGAGGGTTGGAAGTTTGTAGTTTCAGACTTTCAAGATTCTGTTCATGTAGCCTTATAATAAAATAGATTTTGCTCATCTAATTTAGTTTCCTGTCTGGTTTATTCAGGGGGGCTGACAACACAGGACCTTACATTTTTACTGAAAATCAAGCATTATTTGTGCAGTGATGGTGAACTACAATCATTATATCTTATTGTGTATTTCAGTTAAACCAAATATATGGAGAGAGAGAGAGAGAGAGAGAGGGAGAGAGGGAGAGGGAGAGGGAGAGGGAGAGGGAGAGATTTATTTTATATGAACAAGTTTGGTTGGTTTGGGGAGGGTTGTTTTGGTCATTTTATCCTTTATTATTTATCAACATAAGTTAACCAGTTATATCAAGAATTATTTTGGACACACTTTGGCATGTTTTCTTTTCTCATTCCTACATGGCAAAATAGACATCTTGAATTTAAATATTTAAATGTTGAAACCAACATTGAAATTATCTATGGCTTTATGTGCGTAATTGAAAACCCACCATTTATTAATGACCTGAACATATTGTAAGCAGAACAATCAAGATTGGGATGATTTTTGATTTTTTTCTGTTTAAGGCATGCACTCTTCCACTTAATAGCTGGCAAGAACAAAAGGAAAGCAATTAACATCTTTTGACTTATTATTTTTTACTTCATTTACTAAGGATGAATCACAGAGCAAACAACTGAGTTCCTCAGCTACAGCAGCATAAACAAAATCATGATCTATTCCAATTACATTATTTTCTTTTGAAATGACAGCTTAAGATTAGAAGACCCTTGCTTCCAATTCATGTGAAGAATGTCTCCCAAAATGTTGCAAGTTGGTAATATAATCAGGAAAAAAAACCCCACACACATACACAAGAGAAAACACACAAGAGAAAAGGAGTGAAAGGAGCAAACTGGAAGACCAATTTGACAAGGCAGGAATGCTAGGCTATTGCCAGATGGCCACTTGGGTCCAGGGTGTTCTTCTGTTGATTGTTTAGACAGTTCCTTTATAAGGGGACACGGTGGCTCAGTGGCTAAGATGCTGAGCTTGTTGATCAGAAAGGTCGGCAGTTCGGCGGTTCGAATTCCTAGCGCTGCGCTAGCAGTTCGAAAGCATGTAAAAATGCAAGTAGAAAAATAGGGACCACCTTGGTGGGAAGGTAACAGCATTCCGTGTGCCTTCGGCGTTTAGTCATGCCGGCCACATGACCACGGAATCGTCATCAGACAGTGCTGGCTCTTCACCTTAGAAACGGAGATGAGCACTGCCTCCTAGAGTCGGGAATGACTAGCACGTATGTGCGAGGGGAACCTTTACCTTAACATGTTCTTTGCCAGCCTTTCAGCACCTTGGATAGCTCTCAAACATCACTTGTTCCCTAACAGTCTTAGCTGTTGTTGTTTATTCTTTCCTGTTGGGGACTCTGCTGTGGAGGCAAAGAGCAATCTTTATATCTCTTGCAGCAATGCTGAAAGAAATATAAAGATTATTTAAGAATACTGTATCTGCAGATATTCTAACACTCACTAAAGAAAACTGCATGTAGGAGACCTTCCAACTCTACAGAAGGAATATTTGAAATGTTAAGATCGGTTTTGATTTTCAGGTTGTGGTGTGAGTTCCTTGGTGCTCTCTGAGCTTGGCTGTTTTCTTGCAGATGTTTCAGTACCAAACTAGGCAACATCAGCAGTGCTAGTAGGGAGTAGGATTTACTCTCATTTTATATACTAATGCCTTACCCTATCAGTGTCGATGTGAGTGGTCTTGGTGGTCCCTTGATTGGGCTGTTGTTTACTATTAGCTTGTTTGGCAGTTCCTTGTTTACTGTGAGCTCGTTTAGCACCTTAACCACTACACCAAATTGGCAAAATGCAATGCCTATTTATTTCACCCCACCTTCCCAAACCTCTTGAAAGTCTGGGATCAATAGTAGTTTCTCTCTACTTGATCCAATTGGTTGGGTTGATACTAGGTACAAGTTATACGTTCCACATATATTATTATTATTATTATTATTATGAGTTATATGTTCCACATTTATCCAAATACCAGACCATAAAGGACTTTATAAGCCAAAACCAGTGTCTTAAATTATACCTGGATATCAATCAGCAACCAATACAGGATACTGACCACCAATATTCTATGCTTCTGACAATGGGAGCCTGAAAATGTGCGGGTGACAAAATTTTGGATCAATTATACTTGCTAGCATTTAGCATTTAGGCTTATATACCACCCCACAGTGATTTATAGCACTTTGTGGGCAGTTGCAATGTAGTAGCATGATTTGCATATTGTCCCCCAACAGTCTGTGTCCTCATTTTGCCAAACTCAGAAGGATGGAAAGCTGAGTCAACCTTGAGCCCCATCAAGATTGAACTCCAGACTGTGGGCAGAGTTTTGCCTGCAATGCTGCACTTTAACCACTGCACCACCAGGATTTGCCGAATAGCTTTTAAGGGCAATTCCAAGTAGAGTAGATTTTAGTAGTCCAACCAGGTGGCAATGGTTTTCCTACCTCATATAGGAAATTTCATGTCTCTATTTCATGTCTCAATTGAGATTCTGCCCCATTTCAATTCAGCATCAAACCACATATCCCAAAAATTGCAGAGCCCAAAATTCTGAGTTTGGTAATGCTGGCTAAGATTTCTTAATGCTGTAATTCCAATCTATCTGCAACATACCATGTTGGGCAAGATTGTTATATAGGGTTGTGGCTAGCATGAGTGGCATGAAGGAATTTCTTCCCAGGGAGACTCATTTTAGATATCAATTTTAGATATCAGTGATATACAGAATTTAGAGAGAACAAATCAGATTATTATAATGCTTGTTCTGGGTATTTACACTGGTTTTGTGATGTGCTGTGATAAAATAATGTGTGTTTTGAGATCTATGAGATACAATGTCTTTTAATGCATTGTGAAATGATCTTGACTTATAAAGTATTTTAGTATTTATTGACTGGATATGTCGTACATGACAGGCAGTATATCAATATTTGAAATAAATAAAATGCAAATGTCGGATATTCCTGTCTAATTTGTTAATGTCTCAATAATCATGCAGAATTACTTCTGTCATTAGGAAACAGGAAGTTCAGTTACTCTTGACATGAAGGGAAATCACTTAATTGCCCATCACATTTTGAAAAAGCATATGAGATTCTATACCTCCTCCCTCCATATAGATTATTTTTTTTGCAAAAAAATGAACTAGATTTTCATGCATATAGAATATATACTATATATCTATATCTATATCATCTGTCTATCTCTCTCTCTCTCTCTCTCTCTCTCTCTCTCTCTCTCTCTCTCTCTCTCTCTCTCTAGATATAGATATATAGATATAGATATAGATATAGATAGAGATATAGATAGAGATAGAGATAGAGATAGAGATAGAGATAGAGATAGAGATAGATATAGATATAGATATAGATATAGATATGATAGATAGATAGATAGATAGATAGATAGATAGATAGATAGATAGATAGATAGATAGATAGATAGATAGATAGATAGATAGATAGATATAAACCATAATAGGTCTCCGAGTTATGTGAAAAGAAATACTATTGCATTTGAATGCAAATTTGGATTTTAAAAGCAAAAAGTGTGTGAGAAATTGGATGGGGCAAGGAAGAAAACGAGTTCATTATTCATTATCAGAGTTAATAAAAAATTTAGCCAGCGAGCCCATCCCAAAACAGTGGACTTCTGCTAGAATATTTAGTAAGTCTAGAAATGAGATATACAGATGTACAGTAATGCTTGTATCCAGAAAAATTTGGAGACATTTTGAGGGCCATTAAAGGCATGTTAATAAAGCAATATTTTCCAGAATGAATACAAACATAAAATATACCCTTAATTGCAACACCAGTCACTATCTATCCAGAGTAGTCTGCAATCAGCATTGAATACATGATTCATGGCTGTATTTCTACAGGTAAAATACTGCTCTATTATTCATGAATTAAAAACCCATCAATCTCTAGTGCCACTTCATGCAAATAGTTCTCTTTGCTACTCCATTCTAATCTTTACCCGGTGCTATTTTTCTACTTCTATTTTCTACTTCTAGATAGAAACACTATCGTTAGAGACTGACTATTAAGATGAAGGTTGCCTGAACTGCGAGATGGGCAGCAAATGAGTTTGATAAATTAATAACAATAACTAAATAAAAATGAAAATACTGGATGATGTTGGCATACTTGGAATTTATTACAGCTAGAGTTAAAATCATAATCAACTTTCTGTGTTTTGACATCTTTGTTTTTGTTGCTGTGGATTTTTAGGGGATTAGTCCCTCTCACAATGCTTTAGCATCCTCCCATTGTCTGAAATTAATATACAGGTAATCTTCAATTTATGTACATTCATATAGCAACCATTGATGGTGCTGAGAAAAGTGACTTAAAAATGGTCCTTGCATTATGAACATAATGGCATTCCTGTGGTCACATGATTGCAATTAGGGTGCTTGTCAACTGGCCTATATTGATGATGGTTACAGCATCTTGGAGTCATATGATCACCATTTGGTATCTTCCTAGAGCAGGGGTTTGCAACCTGCGGCTCCGGAGCCGCATGCGGCTCTTTGGGCCCTCTGCTGCAGCTCCCTGTCACCCTGTCATGGCAGAGGGATGAAAGAGCCATCATCCTGTCATGGCAGTGGCATGGCCGGAGCCTTAGTGTGGGAGCGAAGTGCCCCTCTACTTGCCTTTACGCGGCAACAGCATTCCGCCTTCATTGTGGTACATTTGCTGTTGCCGCCAGCAAAGAGGGCTGGGAGAGAATGGCGGGGGCAGATCTTGTGAGGTGGGGGCCATCCCCCAAGCCTGGCCTTCCTCCTCCCTTGTCGGCAGGGCCAAGAGAAAGAAGGGGGCAGCATGGGGAAGCCCTCCCCTCCCCCGCTGAGCACTGAGCACAACAGCCCAGGGGGGGGGGAGATGGCCCAGCAGAAGCGGCCCCATTGGCGAGTTGGACGGCAGAGAGGCCTGGCCTTGCTCTCGCAGTGGAACGCTGTTCGCCGCCTTTGAAACGCGCCGCTTTGTTTCCTGTTCCTTCCCCGGGCAGCGATGGTTGGGGCCATGGGGGGTGAGGCAGCGTGGGGAAATGCTCCCCTCTCCTGCCGAGCACCGAGCACAACAGCCCAGTGGGGGAGGGAGATGGCCCGGCAGAAGCGGCCCCATTGGCGAGGTGGACAGCAGAGAGGCCTGGCCTGGCTCTCGCAGCGGAACGCTGTTTGCCACCTTTGAAACATGCTTCTTTCTGTTTCCTGTTCCTTCACCGGGCAGTGATGGCTGGGGCCATGGGGGGGGGGAAGCAGAGGCATCAGGGCTGCTCTCCCCACAGCAAGCCAGGCCTGGAGGAGTGTGGAGAGTTGCAGGCGAGCTCCAGAGGGTCAGAAGACGCGCTCCGATGTCGCCCCAACATGCGTTTCCAGCGCATGCTTCTCTGTCCCAAAGTAGGATTGAGTGGGGAGAAGGGAGCAGGGGGAAGGGTAGGAGGGAAGGAGAAGCCTGGCTGGCTTTCCTTTGGCGTGGGGTGGGGGGAAGACCAAATACCCCCTCCATGGCCTGCACGCTGCTCTTGCAGCGCCTTGCACAGCACAGTGAAAGCTAGCATGCTTCACAATGGGGGAGACTGGGTCTCCTCCCCCTCCTGGAGCCCATTCCCTGCCCCACTCGCCCCTGGCAACTCTCTCTCTCCCCCCCCCCCCCTCTCTCTCCCTCTCTTTCTCTCTCTCTCGGTGTTTTCCCATAGAAAACAAAACACGGGGAGACACAAAACCTGGGTAGGTGTGGCTGGGGGGGGTCGTGACTGGGTGGGAGTGAGTGACATTGAGTTGGCCACGCCCACCCAGGTTTTGTGGCTCCCGTTGTTTTGTTTTCTGTGGGAAACGGGCCCAAGTAGCTCTTTGAGTGTTTAAGGTTGCAGACCACTGTCCTAGACGCTTCCAATTTCAGATTTGCTTAACGACATAGCAAAAGCAATAATAAATGTGGGCTTGACTCACTTAACAACTTTAGAGCTAACATATGTTATTTCTATTCATATCTGCACTATGGGAATAAATACCAATTGACTGGAACCACTCAGCCTAGCAATTAGTAAGTAGCTATGTAGTAATTAGCTATCTGTCAAGAGCCGCGGTGGTGCAGTGGTTAGAATACAGTACTGCAGGCGACTTCTGCTAACTGCCAGCTGCCTGCAATTTGGCAGTTCGACTCTCACCAGGCTCAAGGTTGACTCAGCCTTCCATCCTTCTGAGGTCGGTAAAATGAGGACCCAGATTGTTGGGGGCAATATGCTGACTCTGTAAACCCTTAGAGAGGGCTGTAAAGCACTGTGAAGTGGTATATAAGTCTATGTGCTATTGCTATTATCTCTCCTTTGCTTTACTTACCAGCTGAACACAACCTGAATCCTCTTCCTGATCCAATCCAATCATTTCTTTTTCTCTTTTCATCCCAGATACAGGTGGTCCTCAATTTATGACCACAATTGAACCCAAAATTTCCATTGCTAAGCAAGACAGCTGTTAAGTGAGTTTTTGCCCCATTTTATGACCTTTCCTGCCACAGCTGTTAAGTGAATCCCTGTAGCTATTAAGTTACTAACATGGTTGTTAAGTGAAACTGGCTTCCCCATTGACCTTGGTCGCAAAAGGTGTTCACATGACCATGGGACGCTACAACCCTCATTAATACATGCCAATTGCCAAGTGTCCGAATTTTGATCATGTGGCCATGGGGATGCTGCCATGGTCATAAATGTGAAAAATGGTCATAAGGCACTTTTTTCAGTGCTCTTGTGACTTCCAATGGTCACTGAAATTTTTTTGGTCTTTTAATGACTGCGTAATCCCTTGCATTGGGGTGGAGTCAGGACAATTGAAGGGAGCTGAGTGTTTACTGGCCGGATGCCCTTCCTGTCACCAATGTGGAGTTCGCAGCAGATATATTCTCATTGTGCCCAGAGAGAGAAATATCTCCCTCTACCTAGGATCAAACTCACAACCTCCTGATTGTGAAGCGAGAGCTCCACCTCTAGGCCACCGCACCACTCCCAATGGTCACTGAATGAACAGTTGTAAATCAAGGATTATCTATATTTTGGACAGTTTGGGATGTTTTCTTTGGAAACAGTTCTTGCGGGTCCCTCTCGTATATCAGTCACAGATAGGAAGAAGGATCTCCATATCTAGAATACATATTTGTAGAACCTGGCAGAATTGATTCCTCTGTAATGTTGGATGGATGAGGCTGGAGCTCTCAGCATCCAAATCTTTTAGATTAGAGCCATGAATCACAATAATAAGCTAATAATCAACCTGATTGAACGTGATAAAGGACAAGTTGTTCCTGGTATTTTAATGCTTATGGCTGAAGTGATACCAATTATGAGGATGTGAGTTATTCACTACAGGCGATATTTTGATAAATGTCTAAAACCTCAGTGCCACATGCCCAGATTTCAGGGGCAGACAGACAGTGCGCAGTGTCAGAAAGCACAGCAATACACATAAAAACAATGGAGGACACTAGAAGGTTATTGTTTGGACGGAATGTAAGACTTGTAATAAAGCAAGGGGGGAAATGTTGCTAATTGATTTATATGTGCGGCGGAACTCCAGAAACACATTAACATTTCCGAAGTTATCATGGGAATAAAATTAAGAATTAAAGGCTAGGTCCTATGGAGACATAGCCATAACTTTATTCAGACTTCTTTCACATTAGCAGGAGAAAATAAATAAATTTTGCTGGTTCATCTATCAGGCTATGCTACCATTACTTGGTATGAGAAAATTGTGCATAACATAGCCCTAAAATCAACGATCAAAGGAAGAAATGGCACGCATTCAGTTTACGTCTGGAGCTGTGTATACTGTTATAATCCTACTGGTTAAACTCACATATTGCACAGTGTGTGTGTGTGTGTGTGTGTGTGTGTGTGTGTGTGTGTGTGTGTGTGTGTGATTTGCTTTGGACTTAATGGATTATGTGAACAAAGCAAAGCCACTACGATTTGCAAACCATGGTTTATGGCTTAGCATATTATCTGTATCTAACTTGTTGTGGTTTCATTAATAAATCATGGTTTAGCAAATCATGGTTTAGCTTTATAAGCAAACTGTGATATTGATTTGAGGGCCAGCATATTCTGAGGGTTTGTTATACTTCACATAAGCATTGTGCATCATATTTGAGATTTCTCTGTGCCGAAGCACCTTCAGAGTATCTGTGAACACTTTCAATGGCTTATGAACTGTTCAGGCACTTTTGACATTATTAGACCCACTACCAGCTCCAAGGTTTTTTTTACATTGTTATTACAGTATATGCTAGTGCAGCTGGTGCCAAACACTTGAAATTTCAATATTTGATATTTGACATTTGGCTTCCAATATTTGACATTGTCCATTTACAACATTTGACAGCCTGCATTTGCTACTCTGTAGATGACATTTAATATCCAATGTTGACATTCACCATATGATAATCTTATGAAAGAATATTAGAGGCTGGATCAATTTTGGTGAGTTGAGAGTAGTATGTGGAACAAATCCAGAATGCTGAAGGAGTCACTGGAGGGAAGGAGGGAGGGATTTCAGACTCAAATGTGAATGTATAAGCTTTTAACCCTATACGTTCCTATCTGGATTTTACTTCATGTGCAGTAGTGGACTTAACTTATGTTCAATGCAAATCACAAAAGTATAGAATTATTATGTATTTCCAGTAGGAGTGGCTGAATTCTCAGTAACCCTTAATTGTGGTGTGATTTGTTTGGTTTTCGCTTAGCATTCTTTCTGAATTAAACCATTATGGTTTGCAAACCAAGATTTGCAAACCACTAAGATGATCAAAGGCCTGGAGACTAAACCAGTGGTGGGTTGCTACCGGTTCTCACCGGTTCGGTGAACCGGTAGCGGCAGCGGTGGGAGGCTTCACCCACCCGTCTGGACGTCATCAAAAACGCTCTGTGCATGTGCAGAAGCACATGCTCCTGTTCCCGAACCAGTAGCAAAGGTAAGTGGAACCCACTACTGGACTAAACCATATGAAGAACAGCTTGCAGGTTTGGGGTTTGGCTAGTCTAAAGAAAAGCAGAATTAGAAGTGACATGATAGCAGTATTCCAGTATTTGAGGGGCTATCACAAAGAAGAGGGGGTCAAATTATCCCCAAAGCACCAGAGGGCAGGACAAGAAACAATGGATGGAAACTAATCAAAGAGAGAAGCAATCTGGAATTAAGGAGAAACTTTCTAACAGTGAGGACAATTAACCAATGGAATAGCTTGCCTTCAGAAATAATGGGTTCTCCATCACTGGAGGTTTTAAAGAAGATCTTGGACCAGTGGTTCCCAACCTTTTTTTGGCCATGCCCCACCTAAGCATCTCTAAAATCCTGAGCCCCCCCCCGTGACATATAATTCTTACTATTCAAAAAGTGAACTCCTACTCACACGGAGGAAGCCTAAAAGGCCATTAACTTGGTTTAAACAAGGTTCCAATTGCCCCATTAAAAATCAAATTGCCCCCCTGTGGGGCATGGGCCCCACGTTGGGAACCACTGGTCTGGACAGTCACTTGTCTGAAATGGTATAGGTCCGTGATGGCAAACCTATGGCACGTGCGCGCATCCACGTTTCGGCACTCGGTGCCGAAAAGGTTCACCCACACTGGTATAGGTTCTCCTGCTTGAGCAGGGGGCTAGACTAGAAGACCTCCAAGGTCCCTTCCACCTCTATTCTATTCTATTCTATTCTATTCTATTCTATTCTATTCTATTCTATTCTATTCTATTCTATTCTATTCTATTCATGGTAATTTGATGCAGACATTTGACACTTATTGATATATTCACAATTAAGCAAATATTCTACAATGTGTCCACTCAGCTACTGAAAACCCAGTATGTGTGTGAATAATCTTCTGAAGAGTTCAGTTTTTATTTTGTTTTTCTGGAATAATTTTTTTGGGATTGCTATTGCATTTTTGGATTGAGTTTTCCAGTGATCAGGCTGTTGGTTTTCTCCACTTGCAGTTGGACCAGTTTCATGACTCTGACAAGAGGTGGGTTCCTGCCGGTTCGGACTGGCTCTATAGAACCAGTAGCGGGAATTTCCCCCCGCTCGCTGAACCGGCAGCGATATCCGGCTGGAAACGCCCCTGAACCGGCTCTCTCGGGGGTGCCGTAGGCACCACCATCTTGTTTTTTGCTTCTGTGCACGCACAGAAGCTGGGTTTTTAGCACTGCGCATGTGCACGCGCGCCCACCCGGCACGTGAGGAAGTGAACCGGCAGCGAGGTAAGTCAGAACCCACCCCTGACTCTGACCCCTCCTTCACAGTGGTTTCCTTCATTCATCATTCATACATAAATCAGGAATCTGATAACACTTTTTCAGACTAACACGTTTAATTAAAAACCATAAGCTTTCACAAGCCACAGATCTTTCATCAGATGCATGAAGTGGCTAAATTGATGTAGGGTTTAAATTGGGATGAGGCAGGGCCATGCAGATGTAGGTTATATGGGAGACAGCTTACAAATAATTTATCAGTTAACAACTGCAGTGTGTTAAAAACCCATTGTGTTTGTTGAGATCTAAGATAGTCTGAATCTTTTGATGTACTGATGTGACTTTAGCAATCTTTCACTTCAACTGTCATGGATAAAGTTTATATGTTTTTCATAAAATGGGTACTATAATGAAGTATCTGAGAAAATTAAAATGCTCTGATATCACTTTATATTGTTTTGAGTCCTTCCCAGATTTCTGGAAAGATGATGGGGCAGTGAAAGATAGGACAATCATGCATAAATAAAGAAAGGACATTCATGTTGTTGGGATATTCATGAGCAGGAAGAGTCATGTGGTAACTCAGTCAGCCAATGTGAATAAAGTGCTACTGAGTCTGTGCAAAAAGAATTAAGCTAGGAGCTGGACATGTTTTCCAGTCTCTGGTCTGTCTCTGTATCTCTCTGTGTGAAGACTTCATTATGATATGTTGCTGTAAAGAAGAAAGTATGGTATTGTAAATATTTTGATAAGATTATAAAGAAGTTATTTGATTCAGCAAATGCAGTCAACTGTGAGAGCTTCTGATTTATTTTTCTACAACAGAGAACAAAATTCTCTAACACATGTATAGTTAAAAGAACATCACATTCCAGGTTTAGTGATTTTCTCCAAAACCCTCTTGCCATTTGAGATCATTTCTTTACAATATACAGTAGTTTCCATGCAACTGATACTTTTGCATAAGGTTTGGCTGTTTGTCCTATGTGGAATCCAAAAGGGGCAATTGTTGGCATTTATAGCTAGGTGGATAATGTCATCTATTGCAACAAAGAAAGAGAACGTGAAGACATCTTGTGTGTGAAGATGCTTGGGACTGCGATGGTGCTGTTGGTGAAAACGTGCAGGTAAATAGACTCTGAGTTGGGTTCTCATGTTGGGTTCTCATGCAAGCTTGGGTTCTCATGTTAGCATCTTTGCCCTTTCTTGTTTCTTGTTGTTATGAGAATCTGTTTCAGGTTGTTTGGTTGTCTGAATGCAAGCATAGGCCTGCCACCCAGTGCCTGAGAAAGGGCGTTGCCATTGCCCAGTATGGTCTGTAAGTTATGAATAATATGTTTCAATAGCTTGAGCTTGCACTTTAAAGGTGATAACTAGTGGTGTCCTGTTCTGTTAATGCAGGGGTGTCAAACTCAAGGCTCGTGGGCTGGATCTGGCCCACAGGGTGCTTAAATCTGGCCCGCGGGACCAGCCTGGAAATAATGGTGCCTCTGGCACCCAAAATGGGGTGCGGGGGGGGCGGCGTGTGGTCCCTGCATGGCCCCCCTGTGCCCCGTTTTAGCCGGCAAAGAGCTGCAGGAGGCATCTGTCCTGTCTCCCCCTTTCCCCCCCCCACCGGCTGGCCCACGCAGGAGAACTACAGTGCTGATCCAGCCCTTGAAGAAATCCAGTTTGACACCTATGTTAATGCAATCCTAGGCTGCATTAACAGAGGGCTAGAATCAAGATCACATGAAGTGTTAGTATCACTTTATAAGGCCTTGCATCCAGTTTTAGTCACCACAATATAAAAAAGATGTTGAGATTCTGGAAAGAATGCAGAGAAGAGTAACAAAGAGGATTAGGGGACTGGAGGCTAAAGCATATGAAGAATGGTTGCAGGAATTGGGTAGCTTAATGAAAAGAAGGACTATGAGATGACATGATAGCAGGATTCCAATATTTGAGTGACTGACACAAAGAAGAGGGGGGGGGTCAACCTATTCTCCAAAAGACCTAAAGGAAAGATAAGAAGCAATGGATAGAAACTAACTAAGGAGAGAAGCAACCTAGAACTAAGGAGAAATTTCCTAACAGTGAGAACAATTAACCAGTGGAATAGCTTGCCTTCAGAAGTTATGGGTGGTCCATCACTGAGTTTTAGGGAGATTTTCAGTCATCCAGGTCATGGTAGTCCCAGAGGTGTTATAAACAGGTGATAGGTGGTGTCATATCCCACTCCCTTCCATCCTTCCATCTTCCATCCTCCACCATTCAGTCAGAACTGAAGAAGCTTCTTGGATGAGAAGCGAAATGTCTTCCAAGAAAACGAAGTCCAGTTGCCTTTTGAAAAAGCACCTTTGGGTGTTTTGAAAATGGTAAACACTATGAACTTAGTGTTATATAATAACAAATTTCCATTAATTTCATTGAAACTACTAGTTTTACGCAGAGGAAAGACGAGTTGTTGCTCCCCTCTCCCAATAAAATTTTTACTTTAAAAATCAAAATGCCATCTAAGATTGAAGAGCATATGGTCAATGGAGGCATTCTCTGCACAATTTTCTGTCCAATCTTTCCTTTTATGGAGGAACTTTTTAAATTTTCCTTTCGAGTAAAATGGGGATGGCAAAAATGTTCACCTGGCATATTTTCTTGTGATAAGTCTACTTTTTTTTTCTCAATTACTCCAATTCCCCCGGGTTTGCAAGAAAGTAAAATGTGCTTGGTTTATTTGTGATTCACTGCCTTGTAAGAATATCGCCATCATATTAACTCAGCTTTCAGTTCGTTAAAACATCAGCCCAGGTTTTAACTGGATAAAAAAACAACAACCCCAACTTAATTTGGGAAAAAGATGGATTGGACACATTTCCTGTGATCCAATTGCCTGGGCAAACCTTCTCAGATACGTGCATTAAGGTTTTGGTTACCAAGCCACGAACAGCTCTGCGTATGTGGGCAGTCTGGTAGCAGCTAATCTTCAACAGGAAAACACACTGAGATAAGGAACAAAGGAGTGAAATTTCCCATTAAAAGCTTCTGCCTGCAACCACCACCTTCTCTGAAGCTTCAGAGCTTTACTTGTGGGGATGGAGGGAGAGGGTGCGGTTTGCAGGGAAAGAGAGAAGAAAGAACTAGTAAGCTTCCCTTTTACTCAGGGATTACTCAGCTCTCTTGACATCAACGCATTTATGAGCCTCTCTGTCTTTTATAAATTACACCTCGAACAATTCTAAAGCTTTAAGCTCAGGTAGATGGCTGCTTCTTTAAACATCAATGCAATTCTTTTTTTCCCTCAGGAATGAGACAGCATTTAATTTTCCTTTGCTCTTCAGAGTTCCTGAGTTCAGTCTAATTGTTAGTCAAAAGAGCATCACACCAGCTTTTTTAAGGCTTTGTGGCTCTCAGGATTTAAGGCATCCGTCTTATCTCTTCCCCAGCCCCCCAGCCCCCTCTTCACACAAACATTTAATTTACAAAACTGACATATTAGTTCGAATGGCCTGCGAGAATAAATGAATAACACTGTGTGTTCGTTTGCTGTACAACGGCAACATTTTCTCAAAGATTGTTTTTAATTGAAACCATTCATCATGTTGAATGGAGAATGTATTCATTAGAAAGTGATGTCTTTGAAAAGGATGGTGGGCATAGAAGATCAGCAGTAATAGAAAATGAAGGGCTGCCTGCCTCAAATCGTTACTTCCTCCAGCATGGAGATTAATACCCATGATGGTAATGTGTGTAAAACACAAACCAGTTATGGCTGCTCGGGTGTATCTATTTTATTCGGGATGCATGTTTGGCAGCCAACCACACTGGTCAACAGCATGTTGGACTGTGATGCTAACAGACAATATGGGGTCTATGGCACTTCAATGAAGGTGAGTGAAGCTGCTTGCATTTTAGGCAAGCTATTCCATTGGTTGATTGCTGTCACCATTAGAAAATTTCTCCTTAGTTCTAGAATTGCTTCTCTCCTTGGTTAGTTTCCAACCATTGTTTCTTGTCTTGCCTTTTGGTGCTTTGGAAAATAGTTCAACCCCCTCGCCTTTGTAGGAGAGTCCTTCAAATATTGGAATACTGTTATCATGTCACCACTTGTCCTTCTTCTCATTAGACTAGACATAACCGATTCCTGCAACTGTTCTTCGTGTGTTTTAGCCACCAGCCCCCTAATCATTTTTGTTGCTCTTCTCCGCACTCTTTCCAGAATCACAACATTTTTTTTATATATTGTGGTGACCAGAACTGGATGATGTATTCCAGGTGTGGTCTTACTAAGGCTTTTGTAAAGCGGTACTAGAATTTCACGTGAACTTTTAAATAGCTCAATGTTTCATTAAATCTTGTAAGGGAAACTTTTTGAAAAAATGCAAGGTCAGCAGCTAATATACGGCAAATAATGCTGATTTTTTTTTTAAAAAAAGTTCTTTAAATTTCCATGATGGAAAAACAAGCATGTGAAGACACTTGACAACTGACACTAATGACCTTAGTCACTGTTGACTACCAATTCCTCCATTTACTATTCACTCTCAAATGGAGATAGGCTGCATATAAATTTAATAAATAAATAATGGATAAATATTGACCAAAGTAATTTAAAGACCAGTCTAGAATTCTTTGGGATTGTCTTCGTTATTTGCTGATATATTGCAATTGTAACATACAGTTCTGTGTACATATTTGTTGGATTACGACTCATGGTATTCTGTCAATAAGTGTTCACCCATTCTTCTCCTACGTTTGTCAATAGCATCAGCATGTATCAATCAACAAATCAATCATCAATCAATCAATCAATCAATCAATCGGTCAATCCTTTCCTTTCTGTAAGATCCAATGAGTCAGTCACCAGGACCAAAGTTTTATTTTTCTTTTGCTTTCTCTCCTAGCATTGGCCCGCCTTTTCAAGTCGATTCTTGATTCCAAGACTAAAAAGAAAATTCCTCACCTTTTTTTGCAAAGAGAAAGAAACAAACTTTCTAGTGATTCCCAGTGGATAATTCTCCATTTGTTCCCCATTTGTACTTAAGAACATTTGTCTGACAGCTCGCAAAAAATCAGTTCCAAGAGACTGGTATGCATTGCTTAGATGTAATCTTCTTTTCCTTTCCTGTCTCACAGATTAGAAAAGCAATCCAATGCAAATTCATATTTGCCATCATGCTTCAGTTCTTGGGTTGAATTTCAAAGGTAATGCAGGAGAAATTCTGGTAATTTGCAAAAAAACAACAACCATTCAGTTCCTTCCAAGGGGCTGTTATATATTGTTTATAATTAACCTTTCATTCGCCCCCTTTTAGAAGATACTCAACTGAAAATGAGTCATTTTGGAATCTATGTAGTTCCTTAAACTGGAGCCCAGAAGTAAGGCTATATAGAAATTCCCTCCATTGATAAAATAGACCAGCTATATGGACTGCAGAACCACAGCTGATCTCCATTCTGCAGTTTTAAGTGTGATGTGGTGAATTCTAAATATAGCTTTTGAGTTTTGTTCTAGGTGGAAACAAAAGAGGGGGGCAAATTTAGAAGTAGGATAATGGTTGCATCATGAAATTGCTAAAGCTGTTGCATTCTGGTAGCAAATTATTAAGGCTATTTATTTAGCAATAGCAATGGCACTTAGATTTATATACCACTTCCCAGTGCTTTACACCCCTCTCTAAGTGGTTTACAGAGTCAGCATATTGCCCCCAACAATCTGGGTCCCCATTTTATTGATCTTCAAAGGATGGAAGGCTGAGTCAACCTTGAGCTGGTGAGAATCAAACTGCTGGCAGTCAGTAGAATTAGCCTGCAATACTGCATTCTAATCACTGCACCACCACGGCTCTATTTATTTTTTAAAAAATATTTGTTTGTTTGTTTGTTTGTTTATTTATTTATTTATTTGAAATGACCATCCACGTCAAATTCATGACTCTGAGTGGCTAACGACAGTTGAAAATTATACAAATAAACCACAATAAAAAACAGCACAAATCTAATCAGCAGCTAGTATGTTGAGATGTCCCTTCCCCACAGTATGTTCCTCTATCAGTTCAAATAATAAATTTCATGCATGTTGAATGCTTGGTGTTCTGATCTAATTGCTTAATCCGAGGAGATTGTCAGTCTACCCAGAATGATCACGTGGAGAAATTAAAGATGCCTTTAAGCTCAGGTCCTGTACACATCCATTTCTTTTTCTGGGCAACAAAGTTTGCCCTTCTCCTCTTCCAGGAGGTTCCAACCTTCAGTTGTCCCAATGTTCTCCCACCCAAATATCTACAGATTTGATGCTCAGCTTTAAACCAAGAGAAGGTCAGTTAGGTATTGCCACTACCTGGGCAGAGGTGGGTTCCTGCCAGTTCGGACCGGTACTATAGAACCGGTAGTAAAAATAGGGACTGGCTCTCTGAACCTGCAGTAATGGCAGCCTGACCACGCCCCCAAGCCTGTTCTTTTGGCGGCGTCATAAGCGCCACCATCTTGTTTTTCGCTTCTGCGCATGCGCAGAAGCTTTGTTTTAGCACTGTGCATGCACGAAGCGCACGCGTGGGACGTGCCACTGAGCGAACCGGCAGCGACGAAAGCCGGAACCCACCCCTGTACCTGGGGTTATAAATGGATACAAATATAGGAAAAATGTCTTGTGCAAAGTTCATTGGTCCTATTAATTTGGAATTTAGAGGGAGTAGCAGTTCCTTTTCAGAGTTTCAGAAAGGTATGTTTTTCAGTCTCCCCTATAAATGCCAAGTCAGACCTTCTCCCTATAAAGCATGTGTTGTTCTGTGGAATGAGTTAAAGTTATTAGAATAGCAATTCTCAGACTACTATAATGTCCTGGCTGTTACAGTCTATAAAATTTACTGTAGATAATAAATATACTATAATAAGCAAATGCCTATAAACATATGGCATGGGTCCAGGTTACCTGAGGAACCATCTCATTTCAAGGGGATTGGCCTGCCCCACACATGTTGGTAGCAGGGACATGTTGTGGACCCCATTGGTAAGGGAATTCCAATTGGCGGATCCAGAAGAAGGGCCTTTTCTGCTGTGGCTCCCACCTGCTGCAATATTGATGTTGCCCCCCCTCTCTGGAACATCACCCCCACAGAGATTAGAATGGCCCCCCACTCTAACACTCTTCCAGAAGGCGCTGAAGACCTGGTTCTGCCAGCGGGCCTGGGGAACCCAGAGCGGGATGGAGCCCATTAAATGGCTCGTGTGAGGTGCTGTCGCCGGGGTGGGGGCTGATTTTAGTATATTAATTTATCATATGACTCTTCTTTTATTAGTTTATTGTTTTTATATGGGGTTTTATATTCTGTAAGCCGCCTTGAGTCGCCATGTGCGAATAGGTGGCAATATAAATTCCCTAAATAAATAAATATTGTGACCCCATAAGTGAGATATGCACTCATCCTTTTGACCTTCCAAAAAGGTCTGAAAACCTGGGTCTGCTAATTGAATAGGGACCCTGATGGAGGGGTGTCAAATGGAGGTAATTAATGGACTGAGATGAGGCTCCGCCTCCTCCCTATGTACATCTTGCACCAGTTTTGTTAATTTTAAGTCATTTTTAATGCTAATAATATATTTATTTTAATATTTTAAGGTTTTATCCTACGGCTTTTACTTGATTGTAAGCTGCCTTGTTGTCAAGAGCCAGGGTGGTGCAGTGGTTAGAATCCAGTATTGCAGGCTGGCTCTGCCTACTGCCAGGAGTTTGATCCTGATGGGCTCAAGGTTGACTCAGCCTTCCATCCTTCTGAGGTCAGTAAAATGAGGACCCAGGTTGTTGGGGGCAATATGCTGACTCTGTAAACTGCTAAGAAAGTGTGGCAAAGCATTATGAAGCTATATATAAATCTAAGTGCTATTACCGTGTTTCCCCAAAAATACAACCTACTCAGAAAGTAAGTCCTAGCTTGATTTTTACATGTGCGCCCAATATAAGCTCTACCCCCCCAAAAAAATAAGCCCTAATTAAGACCCCACCCACTCCAGGGTGCACAGGTAAAAAATAGTCAGTGGACAACATCCCCTCCCCTGAAAATAAGACCTGGTGCCTTTTTTGGTGGCAAAAAAATATAAGACAGGGTCTTATTTTTTGGGAAACATGGTAAGTGCTAGTATATAAATCTATTGCTATTTTCTAGAGTCACCTTCCTTCCAAAGGAGTATTTATATAGTAAAGTTGAGTCTGAGAATCCCAAGTAAAAAAATTCTAGGAAAAGAGGCCGAGAATCAAAATATTAACAAATGTTCCAGGCTGAAGAACAATGTTCTTTGAAAAAAAAATTGGATTTTTAGTTTTTACAGTTGTGGGATTCAGATTCTTTGGAAGAAGAATAGGTGAGAATTAAGAAATATTGAGAGCCCCTGCATCAGAAATTGAACCAACTAATACATGTAGATTCTATCCAAGCACAAGCATTACATTAGTTTTACAGCATTAGTTTCACAGCTTCCCACATAGATGAATATCATACTTAAAAGGGTATGATAAATTTTCAGAAAATGGCATATAAACTATGCATATCAGCACTTTCCTTCAGCTGGATGTTCGCTCGAATTTCATGCATGCTGGTATTGGCTGTTTAAAGGAAATTCTTTGGACACTTGATTCTGATGCCTGGCTTCATTTAGAACTATGTTTTGTTTTGTTTTGTTTTAAAGCCCTCTGACTTCATTTATTATACTAAAACTATTTTCACATCATATTTAATAAAGGTATGATCCTTCAGTAGTGCACCTCAAATCTCACCCTAAAATAAATGTAATTGTTTCTGCTTCATGTGCACAGAACTAATGTCTGAATTCTTCTCAATGAATTCTTTAGACATTTTACTCGTTCAGGTTTCCTAGATGTGCACCAGAGGTGAAAGTTAGACAGCAACTAATATTTTGCTAATAATAATTCACCATAACTACGAAAAACATAAAACAAATTAGACCCATCCAAAAGAGCGAAACATGAATGCCAGTTGAATGAATGATAAATTTGAAAGGCAGCCTGGTGCAGAAGTCTACTTTACATGCACTTAAATGATGAATGTGGAACATGACTTCAAGGTTACTAAATAAGTACACTGGGTGGAATGTCTATAGGCAATTCATCTTTTCAATGAACAGCAAAGAGCCACTTACAATCCTAGCACATCACACCATATATTAAACTCAAGACACTGATGAACCATTCTAGTGTCTCCTGAACATGGAGAACATCCCTCACTGGGAATAAGGATTGCCAAAGTTTGATTTCCAGAAAGCAAAACAGTGCTTTAAAAATATTTAATTCGTATATTTACCTTATTAGCTCTATACTAAATGGAATTTATTTAAATGCGATCTATGTAAAACACAAGGCAAGTCCCGGTGCTTTCTAAAATATCCAAGGTAATTGCATTGTTCTGGGAAGAAGAAGGGAATTTATCATTCTGGAGCAGTCACTGACAAAGCATCTACAAAATTTACTTTGGCAGAATTATAAAAACCCATCTGTCATATTCTCTGGAAAGATTTATGGAAAAAGTCACTTATTTTTAATTTAGGGATAGTTTGTATGCTGATGGAAAGGGTTGTCGATCAGTGATAAAAGTTCCAGCATCTTGGGGAAGACTAAAAAGCATATGCACCAAGACAAATTCCTTGTGTGTCCAATCACATTTGGCCAATAAAGAATTCTATTCTATTCTATTCTATTCTAAAAAAAATCTCTGTCCCCAACACTGGATAGTCATTGGCAGTCAATATATATATATATATATATATATAAAAGGTTATCCTTTCACCCAAGGAAATTCTCTTGCACTCATAGCTATGCTGATAGGCTTCTAGAAAATAATGTCACCTATTTTAATTGAGAAGAATATTGTCAACGGTAAAACTCTGCAACATGGATGAAGAGAGTTGTGAAATGAACAAAGGGTGCTCATATTCTGGCTATGATTATGAAGTTTTAGTCCCTCATCACTAAAAAAAAAAAAAAAAGATAAAGGTTTCCCCTGTCCAGTCGCATCTGATTCTAGGGGGCAGTGTTCATCTCCCTTTCCAAGCTGAAGGAGCCAACATTGTCCGAAGATGCTTCCATGGTCATGACTACCAGCAGAAGTGCAAAGGATGCTGTTATCTTCCCACCAAAGTGGTACCTATTTATCTACTCACAATTGCATGCTTTCAAATTGCTAGGTTGGCAGGAGCTGGGGCAGGAACCGGAGTTCACCTTGTCATGCAGTACTTTGGTCTTGAACTGCCTACCTTTCGGTCGAGAAGCCCAGCGTCTTAACCACTAAGCCACTACTAGAATCTGTTAATTAGGTCATGGACTTGTATCTCAATCAGCCCCAAGTTCTATTTCAGCTTAAGAAAATAGACAGCATCTCTGCTTCGTCTGTACGTTCTTTGCACTTTGGAAAACCAAGAGTCACCAGCATAATTATCATATTTTAGATATCAGCTGATATATAAAGGACCACTGTTTGTGAGCCTGGAAAGCCATTGCCCATCAGAGCAAACAACAGCAGTATGGATGAGCATATAATGTCTGGATTCATGTTGAGCCATATTGTACCCTACAGGTAGTCCTCGACTTACAACAGTTTATGTAGTGATAGTTCAAAGTTACAACAGCACCGGGAAAAGTGACTTATGATCACAAACAGTTTTTGTTTTTCATACTTAACAACTGTTGCAGCATCTCCATAATCATGTGATCAAAATTCAGACATATGGCAATTGACTCATATTTAGGACAGTTGCAGTGTCCCGGGGTTCATGGGATCACCTTTTGCGACCTTCTGACAAGCAAAATCAGTGGGGAAGCCAGATTCACTTAACAACTGTGTGTTACTAACTTGACAACTGCAGTGATTCAATAAACAACTGCGGCAAGAAAGGTTGTAAAATGGAGTAGAACTCACTTAACAATTGTCTCGCTTAGCAACAGAAGTTTGGGGTTCAATTGAGGTCATAGGTCGAGTACTACCTGTATTTGGTTTGGATTTATCACAATGGGTGAATCTAACCATGGATTTTGGTAAATCATACTTTATGGCTTAGTTTGACATGAGTGAACCCAGTAACCCAGCGATCTGAGCCGAGGTGGTGCAGTGGTTAGAGTGCAGTACTGCAGGCTACTTCAGCTGACTGCTAGCTGCAGTTCGGCGGTTCAAATCTCACCAGGCTCAAGGTTGACTCAGCCTTCCATCCTTCCAAGGTGGGTAAAATGAGGACCCAGATTGTTGGGGGCAATATGCTGACTCTGTGAACCGCTTAGAGAGGGCTATAAAGCACTGTAAAGTGGTATATAAGTCTAAGTGCTATTGCTATTGCTATTGCTATCTCCAACCTTTTAACACCGGGAACGTGGACGTGGTTTTGCGCATTACGAACATCCTGTGCATGTGTAGATGAAGCTTCGCTTGCTTGGTTCCTAATGGGCCTGTGATGACCCGGGACAAGGCACAAAGGTCACACAGCCAGCTGAGAGTTCAAACTCCCTTTTAATGCTCCAAATTTCCCCCCAAATGCTCCCACATTCTTGGCAAGTCCCAGAGCAAAGTGCGCACACACATACATGGCAGCCTCTGGCTGCGTCCAGTCCAGCAAAACAAGGCAACAGGGAAATGAGTCCACGAAACAAGGAACAAACAATGAGCCCACACACCAAGGAACAAACAATGAGTCCACAAAGTAGGGAACAAGGTACTGAGTCCATGAAGTCAGGAAGAAGCAAGCAGTCCTGCAAACTCCAAATGTCTGTACCGGCACACCAAACTCTACCAATTCAAATGCCACTCCTACAGCGTCTCCTTAAATCTCAGTCCCCAGGTGTGCCTTGTGAAGAGGGGCGGGGTGCTCTCCTCCTGAGTCATCGGTCGGCCTGCGCTGTTCCCACTTTCTCTCCACTCTCCGTGCTCGGGGATCAGGAGGGGGTGGTCCTTGCTCATCACCTGAGCTCCGTTGCTCCTCATATCCACTGCTTGCCCTCTCTCAGTCATCCTGCCCCCGTTCCTCCCTGCTAACAAGCTGTCCCAATCCTGAGGAGCCCTGGGCTGCCTCGGCCTGCTCCTTCCCACATTCCTCCGAAGCCAACAAAGCTGCCCCCTCGATCTCTGGCTCGTCCTCCTCCGCAGATTCAGGCTCCGATGGGGGCATGACAGGGCCACAGACCAATACCAGTGCATGGACTGGAGGTTGGGGACCCCTGCAGTAACCTATGCTTTATTCAGCTGTGACTTAGTACAATGGCTATGAAACCATTCCATTTGTCCTATGATAAGGGAGATCCTACATTACCCACCAGGTTTCAGTTTCACCTTTACAAATCTTTTCATCTGGATCATTCTACCTGCATTTTACATGCAACCATTTCACATTATTGCAGCTTACCACACTGGGTTTGTGTAGTAATGCAATCCATACACAATGGCTCGTCGATATCACTGACTGCTGATTAGGCTGGAAAGTGGCTTCAGTATCATGCATTTAGTAAATTAGATGGCAATTGCATGGATGATTGAATGCAAATGACAGATAAATCTATAGGACCGTGAAGACTTTCCCGTGAAAGTCTTCGGGGAAGACTATTTATTTTATTTTATTTTTTTGCAACAGAGACGCAGTGGTGTGTCAAACACTCAGCAGTGTACAGACTCTTAATTTTCTGAGGCCTAGAAGAGGAGGTTACATGCTTCTGGGAATGACTGTGAAATTGGAGATCTGACTTATTTTGGTCTTTTTTCTTCTACACTACAATTACTGTGTTGAAATATAACTCTGCTTTGGCTTTGCCCATTTGTGAAGGAGGAAGGATGGGTTGGACCCAAATTCTGATCAGAATTCAAGGTTGGAGAAAGGGAAAGTCATGAGAGCCTTATAATTTTTTGCCTTCTTGAAATTACAGCTCTCTTACTTCATCTCCTTTCGAAAGGCGCAATATGAATGATCAAGTGATAATTATTTGTAAGAAAAAGGATAACTAAGACAGCTTTTTTTTTTTTTTAAAGAAAAAAGGATGGGAGGGAAACCTGACAAGAATACGTTGCCCACTTCCAATGCTTGTTAGGATCTTTTATTCTCTATGAAAGCAACAGGAGAAACTTCTTATAACAGAATAACAGAATTGGAAGGGACCTTGGAGGTCTTCTAGTCCAACCCCCTGCTCAAGCAAGAAACCCTATATCATTTCAGACAAATGGTTGTCCAATCTCTTCTTAAAACCTCCAGCATTGGAGCACCCATATCTTCTGGAGGCAAGTCGTTCCACTGATTAACTGTTGTCACTGACAGGAAATTTATCCTTAGTTCTAGGTTGGTTCTCTCTTTGATTAGTTTCCACCCATTGCTTCTTTTTCTGCCTTCAGTTGCTTTGGAGAATAGATTGACCCATTCTTCTTTGTGGCAGCCCCTGAGATATTGGAACACTGCTATCATGTCACCCCTACTCATTCTTTTCATTAAACTAGACATACCCAGTTCCAGCAAACCTTCTTTATATGTTTTAGCCTCCAGTCCCTTAATCATCTTTGTTGCTCCTCTCTGTACTCTTTCTAGAGTCTCAACATCTTTTTTTTATATCATGGTGACCAAAACTGGATGCAGTATTCCAAGTGGGGTCTTACCAAGGCATTATAAAGTGGTACTAACACTTCACATGATTGTGAGTCTATCTCTCTGTTAATGCAGCCTATTTATTATCATTGCAGCATCCCCATAGTCATGTGATCAAAAGTCTTGGCAACCAGCTTGTATTTATGACGGTTGCAGCATCCTGGTGTCACATAATCGCTATTTGCAAACTTCCTAGCTGGTTTCCGACAAATAAAATCAATAGAGGAAGTTGGAGTCGCTTTACAATCACATAACTCACTTAAGACCAGAAGGGATTCACTTAACAACGATGGGAAAAAAGATTATAAAATTGGGTATGACTCAATTAACAACTGCCTTGCTTAATAATGAATTTTTTTTCTTCCAATTGTGTTGGTAACTGTTGACTACATCTATCTCTAAGTACAATTAGTAAAAACTTTATGAACCGCTTAGACCAGGGATGTCAAACTTGATTTCATTGAGGGCCGCATCAGGGTTGTGTTTGACCTGTGGGGGCTGGGAGGGGGCGTGGCCAGGGTGGGCATGGTCAGCTTGATGTCACTCATGTTGGGGGCGCCTGTGGTGGCCCGAGTGCTATGCCAGCGAAAACGGGCTCCCAAGCTCCGTTTTCAGCTGGGATGGCCTCCTGCAACCCTCTGCCAGCGAAAACGGAGTTTGGGAGGGCCACTTGTGGCCCTCCTGAGCTCCATTTTCACTGGCAGAGGCACCGTGGGCTGGTCCTTAGCTGTTTCCAGGATGGCCCCATGGCCCAGATCTAACTCTGGCCCGCGGGCCTTGAGTTTGACACCCCTGGCTTAGACAATCTGTCTTTTTTAATTTATTTAGCAAATGTACTATAGCCACCATCTACCAGAAGGAACTCTAGATGGTGAGCAAAATAAAAACATGAGGAACTAAAATGTTGAGCTTCCATTAAATCTCACTCTCAGCCACCAACTACCTTATGACACCTCCATCCTGGACTCTTTGCTGGAGGAAATGGCAGGTCTTCACTGCATTCCTGAAAGTTAACATAGTTGTGTCCATCCATATTTCTGGGAGGCAGGAAGGCTGTTCCAGAAGGTATGCGCCATGACAGAGAAGGCCATTTTCTCTGTCATGTAATTCACACTTTTTCCAGGCATTCTCACACTCACTCCAGAAGATATGATTTAAACAAGGAGAGCTTGACCAGTCTTTTTTGAGTCTCTGTCGTTTTTCTACATTTTCAGTCAGGGCTCCGTTCTGTGCTGGTTCTGAATTTATTAATTTTTAAAACTCTATTTTTGAAACATATTTTTTCACAATACATTTTTCTGAAGGTGTTTTGTTGTGGAATATGGATGCTAAAGCACATAGACCCTCTATTTGTTGTATACAACATTCCTTCTACCAAATTGTTTTCTTTATGATACAGAAAGAAAGTCCTACATTTCATCGCTATTCTGCTACTACCATGTACATAAAAACTGGAATAACCAAAGGCTACTCCCTTTGAGGCTATCCACGTTAATTACTCACAATATTGTTTCTGGGAAGATATATAGATAATATAATATAAACCCTTGTTATTGTTCACGTCTTTCTTTCTCTCCGTTATTTTGCCTGCCTTTTACACCCATTTTACCAGTTAACTGTACCGGTTTGTTTTTTTAAATGTTTGCTGATGCTTAATAAATAAACATCAAGCTTTGTGTGTGTGTGTGTGTGTGTGTGTGTGTGTGTGTGTGTGTGTGTGTGTTTGCTAGCTGAATGATGAATGTGCTTGCTCTGATGGTGGGGGGAAACTGAACTGGGAATTACTCAGAGTAATTTTCCAACACAATTTCTATTCCGGAGAAATACTACAACCATTTTTATGAGGTAGGCTGGTAATCAGGCTTCAGAGAAACCATGAGAACAACTGCAACAGGTTCCCTTAGGGCAAATGTTACCACAGGGGAAGGGGCATTCATAGTTTCCCAATTGTAAAGTGTAGTTGTGTAGAAAAAGCATAAACCTTCAAACGGCTCCTATAATTGCACAAGCTTTTTCTGCCAAAGGACACATATTGCAGCTGAAGAGAAAATGAGAATATTGATGCGAGCTAAGAAAGTGATCTTGTATAGTATACTGTACGACAGGTGTCTGTGTGTCTGTGTGTGTTTGTGCATCTCTGTGTGAGTGTGTAACATAAAGATGTAAACTGTAAAGGCCAATATTTCTACATACTTTGATAATAAATGCAGCCTCAACAAGCACCCATAAATTACTCTCATCCTGCTGGGACTACTTTGATGCTGAAGCAGTTGCTGGTATTTGGCATGCTGCACAGCAACTGGTCTGCTGCTGTGGCAGGAGAGGAGTTGTTGACCTGGACAACCTTGGCTAATTGGCCATCCACAACAGCATTTCAGATTGGGATAAAAAGTCAGCCGAGACATCCTCATTAAACAGAAAGGCATTCATGCACTAGGCAATCTAAGTATCTAAACGCAACTCTGACACACGGTGACTGGTGATGAAAAGGCAGGAAAATCGGATGCAAAGAAGACTGCAACTCACGTCTGGCTATGGGAAGCCTTTATACGTATATGTTGTGAGAAACACAACCGTAAGCCTCCTTCAGGCTAACCTTACTACCCTGACCAAAGTATTTAGGGCAGTGTTTCTCAGTCTTGGTTTCTCAGTGTTTCTCAGCTTTGTGATGTGTGGACTTCAACTTCCCAGCATGCTGGCTGGGAAATTCTGGGAGTTGAAGTCATACATATCAAATAACAATAGCAATAGCACTTAGGCTTATATATTTTATTTTTATTTTATTTATTTATTTGTTTGTCAAACATGTACATTACAGGTAAAGTATAAATATTAATATGAGTATATAATAAGTACAAACATAGCTTTGAGTACATATTTTACGAGTACATATTTTTCTTATACATGGGGACTTTAGTACAGGTATGGTATGCACG
>QLTV01004085.1:3235142-3266634 GCA_003457575.1 Thermophis baileyi
AAGAATTTGAAACTCCTTTCTGTGAAAAACTAGTTATTTCCTTCCATTCCATTACCCTTATCAAATCCTCTTTCTTAACATATTTTCTTTTTTTCTTTTTCTTTTTTGTAGATCAGCCACAATGCTGTCCCTTAAGAAGCTTTTTCTATTTCTGTTTCTGTGCCGGTTTTTCAAAGCAGGGAGGTGGAGGGACATCTTCCCCAGCTACAATCCAACACCTTCCTTCCTGGCACATAATGTATTTATTGATCTCTGCAGAAATCCTGATGGGGAGCAAATGAAAAATGCAAATGGACCCACCCAAAGCAAAATAGGGTGTTCTCAGGGGAAGGCAGGCCAATGTGTCATCGGTGTTCAGTCTTACCTTTTCGCTTTCCTGTTGCTATACCACAGGGTGCTTTTGGCTGCAATTTCCTCTTTTCAAAAGCACCTTTTCTAGAAATTGCTTATTTTTGCTCATGCTTGAAACGTTCTTCTGCCTGGCATTAAGACTCAAAAGCTGTAGGCTATACTTCTGATATACCAGCTTTGGATCAAAAACTACAGCCATGATGACTATGTTCACACAGGCTTCTAAATCACGCTAAACACATCACACCATATATTATATGTTGGGTGAACCAGGGCATATGGCTTATTCAACACATTATACAGATAGTCCTTGCGTTACAATCACAACTGAGCCCAAAATTTCCATTTTAGCAAGGCAATATTTAGAACAGAATAGAATAACAGAGTTGGAAGGAACCTTGGAGGTCTTCTAGTCTAACCCCCTGCTCAAGCAGGAGACACTACGCCATTCGAGACAAGTGGCTGTCCAGTCTCTTCTTAAAAGCCTCTAGTGATGGAGTACCCACAACTTCTGAAGGTAAGCTGTTCCACTGGTTAATTGTTCTCAATCTTAGGAAATTTCTCCTTAGTTCTAGGTTGCTTCTCTCCTTGATTAGTTTCCATCCATTGTTTTTTGTCTTGCCTTCTGGTGCTTGGGAAAATAGATTGACCTCTTCTTTGTGGCAGCCCCTCAAATATTGAAACACTGCTATCATATCATCACTAGTCCTTCTTTTCACTAATCTAGTGATGTTTTGCTCCAATTTATGAACCTTTTTGCCACAGTTGTTAAGAGAATCTCTGCAGTTGTTAAATGAATCATGCAGTCATTAAGTGAATCTGACTTCCTCCATTGACTTTTCTTGTTGGAAGCTGGCTGGGAAGATTACAAATACATGGTGATCACATTACCCCGGCAGCAGGGGTGGGATTGAAAATTTTTAGCAACCGGTTCTTTGCCTGGTTGCTGGGTGGGCGTGGCCATGTTGGTATGGCCTACTCGGCCTCCTGCACCATGGGGGGGGCGTTTTCACCGTCCCCAGGCTCTGGAGGCTTTCTTCGAGCCTCCGGGAGGGCGAAAACGGCCTCCCCCAGGCTCCGGAGGCCCTCTGGAGGCTGGAAACGGGCCTGTTTCTGGACTTCTGGTAGGCCCGTTTTTCACCGTCCCCAGGCTCCGGAGGCTTTCCTCGAGCCTCCGGGAGGGCGAAAACGGCCTCCCCCAGGCTCCGGAGGCCCTCTGGAGGCCAGAAACGGGCCTGTTTCTGGACTTCCGGTAGGCCCGTTTTTCATCGTCCCCAGGCTCCGGAGGCTTTCCTCGAGCCTCTGGGAGGGCGAAAAGAGCCTCCCCCGGGCTCCAGAGGCCCTCTGGAGGCCGGAAACGGGCCTATTCCCAGACTTCTGGTACTTCCAGTAGGCCCGTTTTTCACCCTCCCCAGGCTCCAGAGGCTTTCCTCGAGCCTCCGGGAGGGCGAAAACGGCCTCCCCTGGGCTCCGGAGGCCCTCCGGAGGCCGGAAATGGGCCCGTTTCCGGAGTTCCGGTACTTCCGGTAGGCCCATTTTTCGCCCTCCCAGACCCTCCATGCGGGCCCTGCACTTACCTTGCATCCAAAATGGGCTGCATGGAGACTCCTGGGCGGGGCAGGGTGGGCGGGGTCAGCCAGTCCTTGCAACTACCAGTTCGGTGAACCAGATCCAACCCTGCCCGGCACCTTTGCTGGCTGAGGAATTCTGAGAGTTGAAGTCCACAAGTCTTAAAGTTGCCAAGGTTGGAGACCCCTGCATTAAATTGAATCATTGAAGCATATGTCTCCTTGTTAATCCCATTTCTTATCTATGGCCATGTTCAGTATTTGATTTCGTGGTTATGCTTAGAGAGAGAGATAGAATTCAAGAACCAGCTAGGAAATATTTGGATGGATCTATTCACCTCTATTTATTTATTTAGTGTCTGGCATACAATGTCAGGAAAATCAACAAATGTTAGACAAATGTTAGACACCATGCAGTCCTGACAGCCTAGATTGCTAGTTCATTCTGTTTGGCGCTTGGGTGCCTATCCTTGGTGCACCGTGGGGGACAAACTAACTTTACACCAATTAGCTAGTGGCACTAGGGTTGCTGATTCTTCCAGGCTCCTCTGCTGGTCTCATCTCACCTTGCCTCGTGTCCTGATACATAACATCCAACCAGATCCAGCACCAGTTTCCACTCTCTGCACATATGAACACAGCTAGGTTTTTTCTCCCTGAAGTGGTGCCCATTTATTTATTCACAATATTGCATCCTTTTCCGACTGCTGGATGGGCAGGAACTAGGGATCAAGCAACAGGAGCTTATTCCATCTCACAGAGCTGGGCTTGAACTGCTGGCGTGCAGACCGTTTCTATCTGGCAGTTCCAGCGCCATTAAGCCACTGTGCCACTGCGTCCCCCTTACTCACTTCTACCATAATGCAACTAAAATACATCGGAGCACTCCTGCAAGTGAAAAGGTCAAGATTCCTTTGCGTTAACATCTGGCACTTCGTGGGCACAGCAACAGTGCAGAAATGATTTGCCATTTCCTTCTTCCAGAATGCTTTTCCAACATCCAGTTCGGCTGACAGCCCTGGTGTTTCCTGGTGGTCTCCCATCCAGTTACTAACCACTTCCAGCTCTGCTCAGTATATTTGAAATCAGCCAAGGTCACTTAGGTGTTGCCACCTATTGTGCCAACTCTGTAGGAAGCTGACTTAATAGAATTTTCAAAAGATTGCGTATATCCTTTGCTGCAACCCGTTTCATTTTGAGCAGCTCTGCTCTATTTTTACAAGAATCGCTGTGATAGCAGGAGACAAACAGCAAGATCTATTTCAGTAGAATAATTTCCTTGGTTTACCCGCTTGCCTGGAAAGGGGAAAAAAAATCCTTCAGTACAAGTAGGAAATGCAAAATAAAGACCTGGGGGTGAGTTATTCTTTACATCTCGGAATCACAACGTTCTTTTCAAAGAGCCTTTCTTGACACTTGGTGTTCGGATCAGATAAAATTGACAGCCTGGGGTCAGGCAGGGCCTCCCAACTTTTTATGTCGTCCCCACCTCACTGCCTTTTGTGTCTAAGCTCATAGCATGAAGGAATGAAATGAAAGAGGAAATCTTCATTTTGGGAAGATTTCCCAAAGATTTGGGAAGAACCAGGCCATTATTGGAGAGCAACCTGATCCTGTCAGATCTTCTTCCTCTCAAGACTTGCTGGCATGATATTATATGTATATGTTTCTTTGTCATCATATTGCCCTAATATACAATTGGCTTTTAAAGATGTTTTAACACTAGCTCTTGTTTTTAAATGAGGAAATTTCAAGCACTGGGGACAGAGAGGAGAATACCATTTATAGCAGGGCTGTCAAACTCATGGCCCATGGGCCAGATGCGTCACGTGCTGGCCATGCCCATGCCTGGTTTAGCGAAGGGGGCGGATAAAGTCGCAATATGTCATGTGACGCCGCCGTCACGATGCACGTTTGACACCCCTGATTTATAGGAACCAAGGTGATATAGTAGTGATGATATAATTGGACTGGCCCTGAGGAGATTAAGGCTCCAGTCTTCCTCCAAACTGAGAGAACTCAGTGGGTGTACTGTAGGCCAGTCTCAGTTCCTCAGCCCAGCTTACCTCACAAATGTGTGGTTGTGAGGGAAAAAAATGGGAAGAGGAAGTATTTGAGCTCCTGGATGTAAAGTATCAATAAAATGAATCAATTGAAGAGGTCATAGAGCATGATGTAGCCTAAAACCTCATTTCTACATATGTGGGTGTCTGCAAGGATCTTACTGGTTTGGTCAGAAAGATGAAAACACTGTCATAGAATAACACCACAAACTCTACCTCTTTTCACATATCACAATGCACAGACAAAAAGGGTGGGACTTTCATCACAGTCCCACAATGCTGCTTTCATCTTTTTCTCCCCCACCGTAGTCCCTCCATAAAGACACCAGTTTCTACATACTTAAAAACATTTTCAGGTAGTCCTCAACTTACAACCGTAATGCCTATTATGGTTGTAAGTTGTGAGGGTTGTAAAAGCAGGTCACCTACAGTACATGACCAACAAGATTTTACAAACTTTTTTTTTGCAGCAGTCATTAAGTGAAGGTTTGTAAACCAAACCTATTGTTCACGATGGCCCATTTTTTGCTGAAAACCAGAAGTAAAAAAATATTGTAAAACATGGTCACGTGATCGTGGGATGCTACAAACAGTTGTAAATGTGGGCTAGTTCCTGAACATCTAACAGAACATGTGTTTGCCGGGTGGTGTTGGTGGCCCTCAGAACTTCGGAACTGGATAATAAATAACCCTGGGAAGGTCCATTGTAACTTCAAATGGTCACTAAGTGTTGGGTCATAAGTTGAGGAGTACCTGTATCAGGCTTCCTCTGAATAGTACTTTGAACTCAAATCCCTGAGAATCTAGTGAGCAGCAGCTTGAGGAAGGTTGATCAAAATTCAGAATGCAATAAGCTTTGCTAGTGCAAAACAATTGACTTGTTACTTCAGGGTCTTCTCTG
Organism: Thermophis baileyi; assembly: GCA_003457575.1. NCBI lineage: Eukaryota > Metazoa > Chordata > Lepidosauria > Squamata > Dipsadidae > Thermophis > Thermophis baileyi. Next base: position 3,240,026 of record QLTV01004085.1, read on the forward strand.
TGCGTGGTTATGTTCAAGCTACAAGCTAGTCCCTGGTTAACGGAAGTGTGATTTACTCAATCCCGTTTCTGTGTTGGCACGACCTAATCTCATGGACTCTGTTCACAGAATGCCCTACACCAGGGGTGTCAAACTTGAGAGCCGAGGTGGCGCAGTGGTTAGAGTGCAGTACTGCAGGCTACTTCAGCTGACTGTTCAGCAGTTCAGCGGTTCAAATCTCACCGGCTCAAGGTTGACTCAGCCTTCCATCCTTCTGAGGTGGGTAAAATGAGGACCCAGATTGTTGGGGGCAATATGCTGACTCTGTGAACCGCTTAGAGAGTGCTGTAAAGCACTGTAAAGCGGTATATAAGTCTAAGTGCTATTGCTATTTCATTGAGGGCTGCATCAGGGTTGTGTTTGATCTCGGGGGGCCAGGGTGGGCATGGCCAGCTTGACGTCACTCATGTCAGGGGCGCCTGTGGTGGCCCGAGCACTCTGCCAGCAAAAACGGGCTCCTGATCTCCATTTTTGGCTGCGACGGCCTCCTGCAACCTTCTGCCAGCAAAAACGGAGTTTGGGAGGGCTGCATGCCCCACCCCCCGAACTCCATTTTTTCTGGAAGAGGCACCACGGGCCGGTCCTTCGCTGTTTCCAGGGTGGCCTCATGGGTCAGATCTAAGCACCCCCCAGGCCAGATCTGGCCCCCGGGCCTTGAGTTTGACACCCCTGCCATACACTAAAGTACTAGTTTGTGCTTCAATATGTCGCTGGAATAAAAACTGCTTGAAAAGTTAAGCTTTGATGTATTACTTAAGAAACAGAGTCCCGTGCTTCTTTTTATAAGAAGTTTTTTTCAAGAATTGACAGTTCCAAAGTTCATTAAGCATAAAGAAAGCAACATATTCAAAGAAGTATCTGGCTAAGCAGAGAATCGGTTTTCTGCTGACTCCACAATAGATCCTATTCCCCACAATAGAATCTTCTATTTCTAGGACTGTAAGGATGCCAGGATATTATGGCAGTAGGCTCGCTTACTTGTTTGCCAGTTATAATGCTCCCAGAGAACCAACAAACACTTGCTATTCCTGGCCAACAACTGAGCACAGAGAACACTCAGCTAATCAGGTCTCCTTTGTTAGCCAACATTCAGCCAATCTTGCCACCCTTTCAATTTTTCTGGAAACATACTGTAGATCCAGCCCCTGAGATCTTTCTGTGCCCATCATGGAATCAAGACTCCGAAGTGACATCTCCTATCATGATAAGAATTATGCTTTGAGTCCCTTTACCCAGTCATGATAGGAAGAACCAGGAGTTGGGATGTTGGGTGAATCACATTAAAGGGTTGCCCATATTATCTTGTGCAAAGTAACGCAGTAAAATACTAAATTATTCACTGTTTCAAAACAGGATTTCTTGGTCAATAGCAAACTATCATTTGGGACTGAGATAATCTAGGATTATCCAGATTATTGCAATGATAAATGCCTGGTATTATAGGCAGGGGGTCAACTCAATCTGATTCCAGACCCCTATTTCAGTAAAGAACCTTACAAACTTGTTGAAAAGTAAAACAGGCTTGGAGGTGATATATGTAGTATGTAGACAGACCATACTGCATATAATTCACATATAGGAAATTAATAAGTATTAATCTAAATCTAAACGATAATATGCTTTCTTTTCTCATGGGCATCAGAATGGTTTTTAGACTAGATCATTTTATAAATTTTTCTGCTTTGCAGGATTAGGTTGCAGACTCCTCCTTTGAATTCACAGCAGTCTCAGATAATGCTCCATGTAGATATAAAAACTATAAATTAACTAATTCCAGTTTATATCTGAAGTTTTTCTTATAGGTTTAAAGATACTATCTATTTATTAATACTTTTCTTTTGTGGACTAGATCAAAATGATTTTTTTAAAACAAAAGTTCTATCAATCTCTTAACCCTTAGAAATGGTGTTGAAGGCATTCATAAATCCAATATTGCTATTACGTCAGCCAAAAAGGGGGAGGGGAAATTTCAATCTTATACATTTGGAAAAGATGATTGACAACAAGTCACTTTTGTCCTATGCTAAAACTCTACAGGATTGTTCCAAGGTCTTTTTAGCAGCTAAAGTTAAAGTGGGGCTGCTATATTCATAAAATTTGAATATTCTTTAAAGTGCTTTGATTGTAACTATTGAGGAGCAGGAGAAAAAGCTGGAAAATTATTGGATTATGATTGAAACAAAAAAAAATACAATTTTCTCTCTGGAATTCAAAGTAAAATGGTCAGGTTATACTGGCCACTAATTACCTGTATTTGATTATATACTGTTACCTATTTTGGAGACATCTTTCACCGAACAGCAAATTACTAATTTGGAAGGAAATGTTGAAATGAAAGAGCTAGTTTAAGAATATTTTAAAGGGGTAAAAGACATGTATTACCATTGATATTACAAGAAATCATAGGAGTGATTTACTCTATAACAGGGGTGTCAAACTCAAGGCCCATGGGCCGGATCCAGCTCCCGATGTGGTCGGATCTGGCCCACGGGGCCGTCCTGGTCTACCCAATGTGAAGAGGAAAGATTGGGCCAGTGTGGCTTCGGCCCAGTCTACCCAATACGAAGAGGAAAGATCCCAGCAGTTTGGGGAGTGGCATCAATCTGGCCACGCCTACCCAGTTGGCCACACCCACCCAGTTGGCTACGCCCACCCAGGCCCCCGAGGTCAACCACAGCCCTGATGCGGTCCTCAATGAAATTGAGTTTGACACCCCTGCTCTATAACATTGGCAAAAGCCCCTGGACCTGCTATATTGCCGAGTGAAAGGTATATATAGTGTTTATAGATGCATTGGCACCTAAATCATCCTTGATTTATAATGAATTTATATATTTTAAAAAATGAGAAGGTGAAGCAGCGTGTTTCTATCTCATCTAGATATAATAGGAAACTGAAGGACTGAATTAATTCCATACTGATACTAAATGGATTTTTTTTAAATTAGGTTTTTAAAATTTTTTGTTACACTTAGTTTACGTTAATTACTACAATCTATGTAAGTGCTTATCTCACACCTAACCAGGGGTGGGTTCCTCCTGGTTTGGACCGGTTCTCCCGAACTGGTAGCGGCCCACTGGTGACGTCACGATGATGTCACCGAACCGGATCAGTCAGTGCCGGTCCGTTGGGGGCCGCCATCTTTTTTTTGAATTTTTTTTTATTTTTTTTTCCTTCTGAGCATGAGCAGAAGCCGACTTCCGGCACTGTGCATGCAGCCGCCATCTTTTTTTCGGCTTTGTTTTTTTTTTCTGGATTTTTTGTTACTGCACATGCGCGCACGCGCCCATGAGGCGCGCCCACGCGGCGCAGGAGGGAGAAAACCGGCAGCGAGGTAAGTTGGAACCCACCCCTGCATCTAACCAACATCTATACGCTATATAAGAACATTTTCAGCTTATGTGGTAGGTGTTTGTAGTTCACTATAAAGAAAGAGAGGGTGGGGGAAATCAGGGCATGCCACTGTGTGCACTCCTGAATGAAAAGCCGGATATAAATCTAGTAAGTAAGTAAGTAAGTAAGTAAGTAAGTAAGTAAGTAAGTAAGTAAATAAATAAATAAATAAATAACCTAAGTGGGATCAGCTTCTGCATACCGGTAGTAGTATATATAGCATTGCACCATGGTTAATCATTTTCAGCTGATTAATGACCAGAGACTAAAAGAATAAAATACAAAGGAAGCAATGCATATTAAATCCTCTACAGTGAACAAGCAGCGCGATGCTGTTTTATTGTTATTTATACTAGACAAGTCAAAAATCATGTGAAATTTAAATTATGGCACAAGCGGGGCCAACAGTAAATCTACGTTCCTATTATCCGGCAATAACTCCTGTTTCTAAAGCTCCCTAATGAGATGATAGCTTTCAAAGCCCTTCCTCGCCTCTACCTAGGAAAAGGAAATTCTGAAGCCTGCCCCTTAGATTACTACATTTGCCCAAGCAGCTAGCTATCTGCAGTGGCATCCTGATTTGTTTATCAATAAGTATGGTATGCTTTGATGTAGGAAAAGATTAATTGCTTGACAGTTCCTGCCTTGCTGAGAGTTAATGTGCTTTAAGCTGCGTAATTGTCCCCTTCAAAAATTATATATTGCTTCCCTGACCATCAGTTGGGTTTTTTCACCTCAAGGATGGGGTGGGTGGGTGTTTTTCGATTTTGCTAAATAAGGTTATGCTTCCTTTTCTTCTCCTTTCCTCTCTTTCCCCTCCCCCCACACCTCTAATTTTATGTAGTGTCCTTTTGCAAGTATGCTTAGGGAAGGATTAAAAAGAGCATCCTCATATTTCGTATCTTAATTCAGCTTCCTTCAAAAAGAAAGACTCCATCTTCGGGAAAGGAATAGCAGTCAGTGTTCAGTGATAATAAGTGTCAAGCACCACTGCTACTCTACAGTATATTACAAAAGAACCAATTACATGTTATTGACTTCTTTTATACTACAGTTTACCTTGATCAGAAGCTGATGGCTTGCTGACTGCAGACAGGAGAGAAAACAAAGGAACAGCCAAAAAAAAAATTTCTTAGAAAAAATATTCGCTGATTTCTCTTTTAATAACCATCTGCTTATTGCTTGAAGTAATTCTTCCATCCCTGTTTTTATATATGTGTGTGTGTGTGTGTGTGTGTGTGTGTGTGTGTATGTATATGTATATGTATATGTATATGTATATGTATATATTGTGTGTGTGTGTGTGTGTCTGTACATGTACATGTACATGTACCATGTATATGTATATGTATATTTGACTTATAGTGTTCTGTGTCATGGATTTTCCCTCTCCTTCCTATATGGTTCTTCCTAACCTTGGAGAAGAACTGTTAATGACACAAAGCAGTTTTGAAATTAGCCTGTTGCCCAAGGCAAGTAGCAATTCCTTACAGGTGAATAGCTTGTCAAATTCATCCAATGCATAGATAGCAATAGCAATAGCACTTAGACTTATATACTGCTTCATAGTGCTTTTACAGCCCTCCCTAAGCAGTTTACAGAGTCAGCATATTGCCCCCAACTATCTGGCTCCTCATTTTACCCACCTCGGAAGGATGGAAGGCTGAGTCAACCTTGAGCCAGTGAGAATCGAACTGCAGAACTGTAGGCAGCTGGCAGTCAGTTGAAGTAGCCTGCAGTACTGCACTCTAACCACTGCACCATCTCGGCTCAGTGCAAAAGGAACATGCATTGCTTTCTTCTTCCCTCATTGGACCTGGCTGATTTATCAAGTCCTACGGATATGCACCCAACTCTCTTACTGACTCCAAGGTCTTTTTCCAGCCTTCCAGTTCTACATTTCAAATGGCCTCTAAGACATTTTAGACTACATTCTCTTTACAGCATAAACTCTACATTGAATATCAAATTATCTTCCTCCTCTCCAATCCTTGTATATTCTTATGATCTTCCGACAAGGTTACCACCCGCTCAGTTGGCGAAACCAAAATTCTTGCCTTTATTTATCACTCAGTTTTCTCTTTGTTCTGCGTAGCTCATCCATTGCCAGGCTGGGTTGCTTCTGTATAATGGATCTTCTTCCCATTGGGTCTTCTTTCCAACTAGTCAACAAAAATGTTTAAGAATTATCTTCTTATTGTTCATGTTGACTTGCAATTGTTTCTTCTTCTGGCTTTCATCTTGGTCTCTTCACCTCTGTACAGAACAAAATTGTTCACTCATTAATTTTTTTAAAGATTTTTCCTTAACTCCTACACTGATTTCCTGGACTCAGGACCTGCTCCAATTTTTCAGAATTCCAATTGTTCTTGCTCACTTTTTTCTTTCTTCCACTCAATCATGTTTGATTCTTGGACACTGTCCTTGCAGTTTTCTTGGCAAGGTTTTTCAGAAGTGATTTGCCATTGCCTCTATCGCAGTGTTGAGAGAAAGTTACTGGCTCAGGTCACCCAGTTGGCTTTGTGCCTAAGGTAGGTCTAGAACTCACAGTCTCCCAGTTCCTAGCCTGATGCCTTAACCATTACACCAAACAATGCTTTGTTGGACTCCAAAGTAGCATATGCTCGGTGGCTGTGATTGTTTGGTAGGACAGCATCTTCCCAGGGATCTGGCTGGCACCTTCACTGTTAGCCTTTGGTAATGCTCTGAAGATCAGGCTGTTCCCCCAGGCATTTGGATTGGGAACTTAAATGAGGTATGCTAGTAATGTGGCTTTCCATTTGGGAGTGTTATTATTTGAACCGGGGTATCATGCACTGTACCAGGGGTGTCAAACACAAGACCCGCGGGCCACATCTGGCCGGTGATGTGGTCGGATCCGGCCTGAGGGGCCATCCTGGAAAATGTAAGGGGCCAGCCCATGTCGCTTCAGCCCGGTCTACCCAACGCGAAGAGGAAACATTGGGCCAGTTTGGCTTCAGCCCGGTCTACCCAATGCAAAGAGGAAACATGCCAGCAGTTTGGGGAGTGGCGTCAAGCTGGCCATGCCCACCCAGTTGGCCACACCTACCCAGTCGGCCACGCCCGGCCGGCCCCCCCCCGAGGTCAACCATAGCCCTGATGCGGCCCTCAATGAAATTGAGTTTGACACCACTGCACTATACAAGGTGATTAACTAAGGTGATTTTAATATTTGTATGCCACTTAGTCATTTCTGTGAGATGAATGGCTCCATGAATCAAATAAATAAATAAAAATATTGCTTGAAGCAGATTCTGATAATAAATGAAGAATTCAATTTCGAAAGCTCTATTTACCTTTATCTTGGATTACTGTGTTTACCCAGTCCAAATGTTTCTATAATTCCAGATTCCTTCATGTCTCCACTTCAAGCATTTCAATCATCCATTACTAGTGCTATGTTGTGTAAAACAAAATGTACTGGTGCATTTAGCATCACTTGTAATTTGCATAAATTTGCTGATGCAGATGCGTGCACTTATATACCATTGATGGAGATAGGATAGTCACTAATTTTAATAGGCAAGATCTTATTAAGCAATGACCTTTTGAATATCTGCTATTCCATTCTTTCATATACTGAATAGCATAGCATGTAATCATTTAATTTAACCAGGGCCTTTTCATCATTTCCTCTTTGACAAGTTTTTCTTCATTTTCCTCACATTCCATCATGTCCAGTGGTAGACACTTCGGTAAAACCAGGAACTTCTGTTTCAGTACTGGTACCATTAGTGATGTGAGACAAGGCCGAAGCCACCATACCTAAAAGTGGTGAAGACACGTAAGCAGGGTGGACAAAAGCTAGGAAAAGCTTCATCAGGGAAAGGAACTGTAGGAAGTTAGCACCCACCCCTCTCCTGGGAAAATGAAATATCCTAGAAAAAAAATTAAAAAGGCAGAATATTATATAGAATATCCCTAGAGAAATTGAGAAACATGCTTTTAGAAAGGAAACGGACTCACTCTTGGTAGCCCCCACCTTTGTCAATGGGCCATCAAGGAATGGCCCAGCTCACTCATCCCCCCACCTTTGTCAATGGGCAGTCTATTCTACATAACAAAGATAGGATTAGCCCTCTGCCTCATGGCACCTGGGAAGATTGCATCAGCCAGCACTCAAACTAGCTTGGTATTCAGGATAGCCTACAGAGTTGCCCCATGAGAGTCTGAAAGCCAATGGGATACATTTCTGTACAGGAACAGGAAACTAAGAGGTGGAGCCCAACAGAGGTCATAAAACCAAGAGACTCAGCATCTTTTCGTCCTTTTCTCTTCACCCAACATCTGGAAGCATGTGATCCACCTTTTCTGTTTTCTGTTCTGATGAGAAATAACAAAACATATTATATACCCAACCACCCAATCACAGAGCTTGGAACGAGAGCCAGATCTTTCAAACCCTCTAAAAGTCATTATTCAGGAAAGGTGACATATAGCTTCTAATGTTTCCACCTGGCATGGCAAGAGTATTTTCTAATAATGCATTAATTGATTGCATTTGAAAGAAACATCAGATAAAAATCATTACGTTTTAGCATCCTCATACTGTGTGCTTATTTATCCCATCCCACAATGATGGTGCATGTGTAGCACCTCAATATCAGAGAATAAATTTGACTGGATTTAAAGTGGGCAATGAAGGCCGCCATTTTGGGCATAAAGTTTACCTTCCTTTGTAACATTTACTTCTAGTCTAATTGACTGATAAGTGCCATTCCTTGGTGGTGCTGTTCCGAAACACTTAGTAATTCAATTGCCTACTTCATGAATTAATGCCTCTGCTTTCCTCCATTATCTCTCTTCTGCTTTACTGTTATTGCTGTTGGTCTCATTAGCTGGCAATCATCCACTCTTCTGTCTCTCTTCCAAGCCTTGCAAACTGATTCAGATTTTCTGTCCTTATTTTCATCCCCAACCATTTGCCTTGCTTTACCAGGACAGCTTTCGATTTCTGTTCAGCTAAAAGATGCATGATGGCAGCTTTTAGTGTGCAGAAGTTTCTAACAATTTCATCCTTGATACAGCAGTGCATTCTTGGATTCATTTCCAAATGGTCTATACAGCCATCTTAAGATGACGAGACTTCAACTCCCAGAATTCCACAGCCATTTGAAGGTGGCTGAGGTTGAGAAGCAATGAATTCTGGGGGTTGAAGTCCACATGTCTTAAAATTGCTAAGATTGGCAACCCCTGGTATACAAAATATCACAAACAGAGGTTCAGCTGGGGGGTTTCAATTTTTATGTAGCACAAGGTAGCAAATTTTTGTTGCAAACTGGTATTTTATTTTATTTTTTGTAAACTGCTTAGGAAGCATTAGAAAAACAAATAATGACAGGTACACTTCTAATAACACTATATAAAAATAACCTATGATTAATCATGGTAAAAAGTTATGGCATTTATTCTTCGACAAACATATAATTTTATTTAATTTTTATTTCTTCAGTGGATTAAATTTTAATTTTAATTTTAATTTTATTTAATTTTAATTTAATCCACTGAAGAAAATAAACCAAGACTTAGACTTAGTTTGGAGTAAACTCTGTTAACTATTAAGAAAGAGTGATAGAACAGTGTTGCCTATTATATGCACTTAGGCAATTCTGATTCTATATTTTTTGAATTTTATGTTACAATAGGCTACTTCCTCCTCTTTTTCTTTTGACTGATGCGATGTAGCACTATTTTGTTGACAGCTGTTTTTGGAACCTTTTGTTGTGCAGGTAGTCCTCAACTTGTGAGTGCAATTAGGGCTAGTTTCCTGGTCATAGGTTGTTATGGTCATAAGTTGAAGCACCCACGTGACCGAACTTGATATATAGCATTTTTGCAACAGTTGTTAAGTGAACACTGTGATCCTGTGAAGCCATTCTTTCGAAGGGGCTGTTTTTTAAATTAGAAATTGGAAGCCAGCGAAAAATGTTATCAATCACAACCACATGACTGTGGGACGGTCAGAACTGAAGAAGCTTCTTGAATGAAAAGTGAAACATCTTCAAGGAAAAACAAAGGAAGTCCAGTTGCCTTTTGAAAAAGCACCTTTTGGACAACTATGACCTGGATGACTGAGAATCTTCATAGACAACCACTATTACAGTTTCTGAGTAAAATAAGAAGAATGCTGGAAGTACATTGATATAGCCATGTATGGCAACAACACAAAAGTGATTTGCTCTAGATTTCTTTTAGCAGAATTTTCAATTCCTAGTTCAGCTAACAACCCTGTGAATTCCTGGGGATCTCCTGTCTATATACTAACTAGGCCCAACCATGTACAGGTAGTCCTCGACCTATGACCACAATTGAGCCCAGCATTTCTGTTGCTAAGTGAAACATGTGTTAAGTGAATTTTGCCCCATTTTACGACCTTTCTTGCCACAGTTGTTGCGTGAATGACTGCAAGTTGTTAAGTGAATCTGCCTTCCCCATTGACTTTGCTTGTCAGATGGTTGCAAAAGGGGATCACATGATCTTGGGGCATTGCAGCCGTCATAAGTATGAGTCACTTGCCAAGCATCCGAGTTTTGATCATGTAACCATGGGGATGCTGCAACAGTCGTGTGAAAAATGGTCATAAGTCACTTTTTTCAGTGCCGTTGTTACTTTGAATGGTCACTAAACGAACTGTTGTAAGCCAAGGACTTCCTGTATAGCTCCCAAACAGACAGGTTTTTACAGATTAACAAAGTTGGAAGGGACCTTGTAGGTCATCTAGTCCAACCCCCCGCCCAAGCAGGAGACCCTAGACCAGTGATGGCTAACCTTTTTGTCGTCGCGTGCCAAAAGCACGTGCGCACGTGCTCGACAGCGCACCCACACCCATAATGCAATGCGTGCACCCACTCCTCGTGCATGCGCAGCAGAGACCCAAAAATCAGCTGGCCGGTGGGAAGTGCGTGTGCATGCGCGATGGAGCTGAGCTGGGGCGACGGCTCGTGTGCCATCAGAGAGGGCGCTGCGTGCCACCTCTGGCACACGTGCCATACAGTGGTGGGTTTCAAATTTTTTTACTACCTGTTCTGTGGGCATGGTTTGGTGGGCGTGGTGTGGCTTGGTGGGCGTGGCCGGGGAAGGATACTGTAAAATCTCCATTCCCACCCCACTCCAGGGGAAGGTTACTGCAAAATCTCCATTCCCTCCCCACTCCAGGGGAAGGTTACTGCAAAATCCCCATTTCCTCCCGATCAGCTGGGATTCTGGAGGCAGAGAATAGATGGGGGCGGGGCTAGTCAGAGGTGGTATTTACCGGTTCTCCGAACTACTCAAAATTTCCGCTACCGGTTCTCCAAACTACTCAAAATTTCCGCTACCGGTTCTCCAGGACTGGTCAGAACCTGCTGAAACCCACTTCTGGTGCCATAGGTTCGCCATCACGGCCCTAGACCATTTCTGACAAATGGCATTCCAATCTCTTCTTGAAAGCTTCCAGTGATGAAGCTCCCACTGAATAAGTTTCTGAATAAGAGCTGGCAAATCAAACAGGGTCCATGCTGAGTTATTTCTTTTGCTTACTACTCGCAACCGGTTAAAAGCCTGAAGATAATTTGTCACGATAAAGAGGCCTATCCAAACCATTCAGCTGGATGAGCCCATAAAGTGAATCCAAACATTACCCTGAGCCTTATTTCCTACATTAGCTCAATGCTAGTGTGGGAGAAAAATGTAGCTAAATGTTCTATAAAACTCTATATACAATAATATAAAATTGACTGGACCAGAGGTAATAAAAGATGGGGATACAGCTACTTTGCAGTTATTCTACCAGATTGCAGCAATTAGGCAAACCACATTGAGCTTCCTGGATTGCATGTGTATGTGTGGAGAGTGTGAGCTGGTACACACACACACACAGAGAGACACACACCCAGATGCCTGCTTTTACTCAGACATTTCTTGTGGCCTTGTCAGTAAATGCATGGCTGATTGCCTTTCCCTTTGCCCCCGCCTAGGTATACACTGAATAATGATAGATAGTCAGTGTCAGGCAGGCCCAAGATACAGGGCTATTATTAGTAAATCTCCCTTAAGGGGTTTCCCCCCCCCCCACTGTTGCCAATTCCTTTCCATTACTGTGAATGATCAAACTGAAATCCAAAAAGAAAACTTAGCTCAGAGGAAATTGCTTTTACTTTTACCTTCTTCCTTGCCTCACATGTCTCGGAAAACTTTGCAACTCCACACCTACCTTTAGATGAATCTAAACATTTTGGAAATTTAAAAATGTAGGGCCCGAGGTTGCAGAAAGATAAGTTAACTTATCCTTAAGAGGTGACTACCCAGCCTTCCTCTTAAAACACCTCCAGAGATGGAGAACCCACAACCCTCACAGGTAGACAATCCCACTGTTGGACAGATCTCACCGTTGCTCCTTGTATTTAAGTGAAATCTAGGTAGCGGCAACTTATGTCTCATTGTAGTTTCTGTGCAAAGGAAATTAATTATTGAAAATCTTTCCTGTGGCATCCTCTTATGTAGTTCAGTCTATGGCACAGGGCTTGGATATCTGAGAGAGGAAGTGTCTCCAATAGTTTCTGCTTGCTCAGTAGGTATGTTCTGGCAGATGGGTTGTACTTCAGGTTCTCCCCATTAAACACTGTCACCCTGTAGTATCCAGGAAGCATGGCTACTTTGTCTATGGAGATTCTCAGTCATCCAGGTCATGGTTGTCCAAAAGGTGACTTTTCAAGAGGCAACTGGACTTTCTGGTTTTTCCTTGAAGACATTTCGCTTCTCATTCAAGAAGCTTCTTCAGCTCTTTCTGAAGAAGCTCTTCAGAGCTGAAGAAGAATCTTGGATGAGAAGCAAAGCATCTTCAAAGAAAAACCAGAAAGTCCAGTTGCCTCTTGAAAAAGCATATTTGGGACATGGCTACTCTGCTGCAGCTCACAGCCTCTGGAGCAATATCCCTCCACAGATAAGACAGCACCCTTTCTCCTAGGGTTCCAGAACACTTTGGAAATCTAGTTTTGGTTTCAGGCCTGGGGTTGATGTTGATTTGTTTAAAGCCCTTGTTTTGTGGATTTTGTTGTTTATCAGATTATTTTAACCAGGACTGTCTGTCTGATTTTAAGTTTCTGTTTTTAATTGTTTTCGCTCTAGTTCTGTATGCCGCCCAGAGTCCACTGGAAATGGATGACAATAAAGTAAGTAAATAAACAAACAAACATTGATATGTCTGTGGAGATTCTCAATCATCCAGGTCACGGTTATCCCAAATGTGCTGTTCAAAAGGTAACTGCACTTTCTTGGATTTTTTTCCTTGAAAACATTTTGCTTCTTATCCAAGAAGCTTCTTCAGTTCATGAACTGATGAGAAGTGGAAAAAATTTTAAGGAAAAAAAAAACCACAAGAAAATCCAGGACAAACATTGATCTCATGTTTTCCTGAAGGTTGTTTTCTCCAGTCTGAACATCCACGTTCCTTCAATCATCGTCATATGCATTGTCTTAAACATTGTATTATATTCATAACTTTCCTCTGAATCTTTCCTCCTGGAAGTGATTTCCCCAAGATTGTACACAATACTTGGGTCGTGGTCTCACCAGTGTAGAGTTGAATAAGGACTTAATGTATTTTTGATGCCCTAACTACCTGCATTAGTTCTTGGCTTCTTCATCCCACACTGCTAATTTATGTTCAGTTGAGTGATGACCACACCCGAATCCTTGTAGTACTTCCAAGTCATAAATTTGGCCATTTTATACCTACTCTATATTTTACTCCCAAAATATACAGTCTATTACATTTCCTTCTGTGAGAAGTGGGTATATTGTTCCTCTCAGGTGATGTGTCAACCTGTCCAGATTACTGAATTGTCATTCTAACAACCAGACCTCCTAATTTTGTATCATCTGCAAATTTGAGAAATAATCTCCCAATCTCACTGTCATATTAGTGTATTAGTATATTTTCCCACCGTCAAATTTCTTTTTCCTTGTTTGTGGACATTTATTTCAAAAGCATGGAAACAATTACCTTCTTTTGGTAGTTGATGCTACAGATTGCATTAATTTAAAGACAATACTGTGTTAATGTGTTTTCCTCCCCCCCCCGTAGTGGGTTCTAAAACCCTTTACTACCGGTTCGTGCTCGTGCTCGTGCTCACATGCTACGCTTCTGTGCATGCGCAGAAGCTTCCCGGGCGGGTGGGCGGAGCCTCCCGCCGCCGCTACCGGCTCTAAGAACCGGTCTGAACCAGGAGCAACCCACCACTGCTCCCCCCCCATTTCTGTTGTTCTCCCTTTGGTTTCCATAGTTTCTAGGCTGTTTCAGTGAGATATCTTTTCTGTTACCTAACATCCAAGCTGTTGCCTCTGGGAAAAAAAATCCAGCATTTTGCTTCACTCAAGGCATAGAAGCAATGCAATTCCATGGGTAACAGTTAAGATTGCTGTTCATAATGAGTTTGTGCCTTTGGTGTGGGCAGTGATTGGGTGATTCCCGTGATTTTGCTGTAAGCAGCTGTATAATTTGCCCCTTGAAGCTTTTAGGCTGAATGCGATCACTCAGAAATCAAACTGTAGCCAGTACTGCTAACTGAACGAACAAACCGGCAATGCACGGTGTCATGATTATTTACTACAACTACAATTAATGACAAGCCATCCAATCAACTGCCCATACATCCACCCTTTATCCCATGGAAATGGAGAGTATATAAAACTGGGTAACAGATAAATAAGTCCGAAGAAAGGGACTTGTCAAAGGACAAATTGCAGCTATTTAGCTTTGCATCAGCTGGAATTATGTCAACTTGTTCCGAGTTCCATAATTACATGCCTTGTCTTTTACTGGCACGAGATTTCAGAACCCTCTACTTTAGAGCAGTCCCGCCATCCAGGAAATCGTGATCTATAATATCAGAGAAGAGAAGCCAGAAGGACAAGCTGCTTTACACAGCTTGTCTGCGGCAAAAGTCTTCTTCTCTTCCAAGCTCTTTTCATTTCTTCTCTTTTTTCCTCTTACTGTGGTCACTGTTGCTCCTGCTTTTTGGAAAGCATCGATTAAATCTGAACCAATTTCTCCTATTTTGATTCCTCTTTGTTCTATGAGTTCACTCTGCTTCACATAAGGGCCTCTCCCAGTCCCCAAATTGACACAGGAGAAGTTTTGCTCTGACTTTCAATAGAATGGAATGGAATGGAATGGAATGGAATGGAAGAATAGAATAGAATAGAATAGAATAGAATAGAATAGAATAGAATAGAATAGAATAGAATAGAATAGAATAGAATAAGAGTAGAGTAGAGTAGAGTAGAGTAGAGTAGAGTAGAGTAGAGTAGAGTAGAGTAGAGTAGAGGAGGAGAGTAGAGGAGGAGAGGAGAGGAGAGGAGAGGAGAGGAGATGAGAGGAGAGTTGGAAGGGACCTTGGCAATCTTGTAGTCCAACCCCCTGCTCAGGCAGGAAACCCTATACCATGTCAGACAAATGAATGTCTCCAGTGTTGGAGCATTCACAACCTCTGGAGGCAAGTTGTTCCACTGATTAATTGTTCTAACTTTCAGGAAATTTCTCCTTAGTTCTAGGTTGCTTCTCTCCTTGATTAGTTTCCACCCATTGTTCTTGTCCTGCCGTCAGGTGCTTTGGAGAATAGCTTGACTCCGTCTTCTTTGTGGCAACCCCTGAGATATCAGAACACTGTTCTCATGTCAACCCTAGTCCTTTGTCTCCTGCTTTCTCCTGTTTCCTTTACAAGGTTCTGATATGCTCGGGAATACCTGTGGAGAGGCTGAACCACAGCATTAGAAATGATAACAGAGTAATTGCACGTTCCTTTTCTGCTATGATGGTAAACAATTGCCTTATGTATGAAGATGCATTAGAAACAAAGGAAAAGTAGAAGAAGGTGAAAGAGTGTTTGGAGCTGAAAATTGCTCAGCAGTTTGAATACAGGTAGTCCTCTACTTACGATCACAATTGAGCCCAAAATTTCCATCACTAAACAAGACGGGTTAAGTGAGGTGTGCCCTGTTTATGACCTTTTTCTGCCACAGTTGTTAAGTGAATCATGCAGTCAGTAAGTGAATCTGGCTTCCCCCATTGTCGGAAGCAGGCTGGGAAGGAAGCAGGCTGGGAAGGTTACAAAAGATGATTACATGATCCCAAGACACTATCATAAATACATGCCAGCGGAGAAGCACCCTGATTTTGATGACATGACCATTTACACTTCAGTTTGAGATGCAGACAACACAGACTCCTCCCCAACAGCCTGCGCCTGTCTTCAGCAGTGAAGGGACACAGAGCAGAAAACATCCTGCAGCCAAGAAGGCTCCACACCCATTTGCACTACTCAGGTGACCCTGAGGGCGCAGTTGAACCTCCAAGTGGCCTCAGCGACTCTCTAAAAGAATGCAAATGACCAGCGGTCTGCAAGGCTTATAAATCCTTCCATTCCCCACCATCCAGTCAGAGCTGAAGAAGCTTCTTGGATGAGAAGCGAAACGTCTTCAAAGAAAAAAAAAACAAGAAAGTCCAGTTGCCTCCTGAAAAAAAGCACCTTTGGGACAATTTCAGAGTGCTTCAAAATGGGCTGGGATGAGATAGAGATGTCCTCATGAGAACATTTTGCTGAAAAATTGGTAGCAGGAAGTCTTTGTGCAGTGGTTAAGTAGGACGTGAGAGTCGGTCATTGTCTCCTGCTCCCTAGATTGGCTGTGTATCACAGCAAGATCTAATTTTCTTCATTCATTTCACCGGCTTATATTCTTAGACCAGGGGTCCCCAACCTTTTGGACCTCAGGGACCACTACATTCCTAATTTTAAATCCCCACGGACCACTAATACGAATCCAGCACGCCACTTGCTGAAGCGCCTGGACTCCCAGTGACAGGATGGGGTCCTTCAGGCATTCTCTCCCCCCTCTCTCTCCCTCTCTTTCTCTCTCTCCCCTCTCTTTCTCTCTCTCCCCCCCTTTGTCTGTCTCTCTCTCATCTCTCTCTCCCCCCTTTCTCTCTCTCCCTCTTTCTCTCTCTCCCTTCCTCCTCTCTCCTTCTCTCTTTCTCTTTCTCTCCTCTCCCTATCTATCTCCTCCTCTCTCCCCCTTTCTGAATAGAATAGAATAGAATAGAATAGTCCAAGCAATAGCCCTAGCAATAGCCCTTAGACTTATATAGCGCTTCACAGTGCTTTCCAGCCCTCTCTAAGCGGTTTACAGAGTCAGCCTCTTGCCCCCAACAATCTGGGGCTTGAAGCCACAGCAGGGGGAAGAACGAGCCGCAGGTTGCCGACACCCGGTGCTTCGGCCCGCCTGCGCCGACCCCCCCCCTGCACCATTACCTCGTTCCAGCCGGCGAGGGCTGCGCTGCAAAGTTGCAAGTTTGACATAGCTCCCTCTACAGCGGAGATTTCCAACCCCACCATGAGCTGCCTGGCCGGTCCCATATTCCAGAGCTCTAGTCACAGGACTGGCCATTAGTCATCCCAGAGCAGCTCCTCCACCCAGGTGCGCCGCGGACCACCAAAATTTTCTCACGGACCACCAGTGGTCCGCGGACCACAGGTTGGTGAACTGTGTCTTAGACTGTTGTTTCTGCTTGCTCTGCTTCTATTGTGTTAATCTTTGTCCCTGCCCTAAATCACTCTTCTTTTTCCTATCCACTCCCGTACATCTTGCCTTGTAGATCTAATTCAGCTCAAGTGCACAATTGCAGTCTTGAATTTGCACATGTTGCTCAGATCATGTCTGACTTTGGCAATCATGAAGACGCTAATATTTTCACCATGCAGGAGAAGTCGGGGGGATTCCCAGATCAGCGTGGCTCCAAATTATAAAACTATACTACATTCATCGCGGTGGTAAATCCAATCTGTTTATTACAAATACATGTTTTACTCTGCATTTTGCCATATTGCAATAGCAGAGCACATCTTTAGGAGAGATTTCTTATTTACTTAATCCTCTCCCTTTGATATTCCTTCCTCTCTCTTTCTCCCCTTCTCTCGTATTAAACCACTTATGCTACCAGCTGAGCTTTTGCATTTGACAAGGAGATACAGCTGTTTGTAAATACATTTCCCCCCTCTCCTTTCAGCATTATCATTGTAAAACAAGACTTGCCACCCAGGGACACTGATTCTTTCTTGCTTCTTCCCTTTTAAGGCACTTTCCCTGCTTCATCTTAAAGAAATCACTGTACACTTTGCTCTCTTGGTGAATAATAAACTATTCTGACCTAGATTCTTCCACCTACCGTTTTTATAACAGACTCCATAAATGGTTGTGACAAGATAATATTCTATGACGACCAATTCTTGACATCTCTGGAGCAAAATGCTTGAAATACCCCAACTGATGCTGGCAGAAGGAGCCGGGAAAGGAACTTACCTTTACTTGTATAGTAAGTGAAGGTCTGTTATGGGGTGAAGAAACACATTCAGTAAAGCAGCTGATTTTGCTGTCACTCACTTGATGAATCTGTGGCAGAGAAGCCGTTTGCCTCAGTGTCTTGAAGACTGCTAACATGAAAAATGATGATGCTGGGGGTTTTACTGTTTGAGAGAGCAAACACATAACTTCACGTTCGTACATATAACATTCACATTTCAGACTCTGTAAGATTATTCCTCTAAAGCTTAGACATTTCACATTATTAAGAGATGGAATATTCTTGCAGCTTCCGCAGGTGAAGGCATCTGGTGAATTTAGTTGGGATCAAATGCTAAGCAGAGTTGAGCAGGGGAAGACACCTAAAGAGAACACAGGCCGTTGAAGTCCAAAATCATCCTGGAAAAAGGAAATCACTTAGTTAATATGCATGAATGTTTCTATGGAGTCAGGAAGAGCTGCACTGACTACAAGGGAGAGGCTACTTTTTAAAATATGGTCTGTCTAACGTATTATAATCAGACCAAAGATAGCATGACTGTGTGTGATGTCTCCCTTGGACGACTCCTCAGATTCTTCCTCGGAGTTAGCTCAAGGGAGGATGAGCTCATTCCTGGCAGGTCAGGAACTGGGTTAATTAATGACTCTGAACAGCCAGCCGAAAGAGATTTAGAGGAGGCTTCAGCTGGGGACAGCTTGCAGGGGCGGAGGAGGAGGAGCTGCCTTCCATGGTGGATCCAAGAGCATACAGGGCAGAGAAAAGACAAGAGCAACGGAGATCTGCCAGATTACTCAGGAGAAGGCCCCGCCCATCTTAATGGGCTGCACTGGAAAGCTATTTATCACGGCAGGCAGAGGGAGGCATTGCTGGGAACAACATGTTGGGTTTCTGGCTGTGTGTTTGTTCATTGTGCTGCCTGCTTGACTTTGTGCCTTGGACACTTTGAACTTCTCTTGCCAAGTGAGCTCCTGTGGGTGTATTTCAGTTTGGCCTGGTGGATTTAAGTTTGTTTGGTGGAGTTATTTGTTGGAACAACTTTCCATTGTTTTATGGACTATTGGCCATTGCTCTGGGGACTAATCTTGGCCTGCTTGTGGCTGGATTTATTTGGGACAGTTCTGAGGCTGGGTGAAGGGAATTGTTGGGGAACATTAATAAACTCTCTAAAACATACTCACGGGTGTGTGTGAGTAAGTGGCCTGCAACATGCTCAGCGTGGTCAGGGCTTAAATAGTCTAAGGGTGTGGCCACTTGGCCTGCACCTCTACTCTCGAGGAGATCTCCTGAGTAGCCACTCTTGTCTTCTAGCAGCCCTGCGTGCCCAAGCATTGAGAAGAAGAGGCTCCTCCTCTTCTTCTTCGGCCCTGATGGGCTCCTCAGGAGGTACAGAAGGCCCTGGTTGACTCTCAGCCTCCTCGCTCTCTGACTCGGGTGCCAGGTGCACGGGCCGATGGTACCTCGCCACAACCGCCTCCTCGGCCTCCTCGCTCTCTGACTCGAGCGCCAGGTGCACGGGCCGATGGTACCGTGCCAGAACCGCCTCATCGTCCTCGGGATCCCTGAGCACCGGCACGGGACGCTGGCGGGCCGCAACACTGGGTGAAGGGAATTGCTGGGGAACATTAATAAAGTCTCTAAACCACACTTACATGTGTGTGTGTGAGTGAGTGAGTGGGGCAGCACACTCTGTATATCAGTTGCTAAATGGCTTCTATTGCTCTTATTTGCTGTATACCTCAGCCCCTGATTGATAGAATGGACAGACAACTCGCCATGGCCAACTTGCCATGGCCATCTTGCCATAGCCATCTTGCCATGGTCAACTCACTGTGGGACAGATCGCAGAGGCTAACTTGCCATGGGACAGTTCGCAGCAGGACAATTCCACATGGGATAATTCTATGTGATAAATATTATCTGCCATTGTTTCTTTGACATTATTTCCATTGACAAAAATGTAAATATTGTATAAGAAACAGTGGCAGATAACATTTATTGCATTAAGTTATCTCACATGGATTGTTCCACAGCGAGTTGTTCCATGGCGAGTTGGCCACAGCGAGTTGGCCAGTGCTAGATGGCCATGGCAAGTTGGCCATAGCCAGTTGTCCTAGACCCTATGGTTGAAGCTCTGTCCCTTTTTTTCATGTTTCATGGGCTTCAGTGGTGTGGCCAAAGCTGCCATCTTGATTTATAAGCCCTCTGAAGATGTTTCTGGAATATTTCCAAAAGAAAGCAATAGAACTTTAATCTCCCATCCATTAAGGTTTCCTAGCTTTATATATATTCATTTCCCAATTTCATAGAAAGCAACAAGCAAGCTTATAGCTATGGTTTAAAAACTAGAGTAGTACTGAATGATAAAATAGCAATATCTAGGAACCAAGAATTATAAGAATGCAACCAGAAAAACTCTTTTTCTGAAAGATCAGTACTTGGAATCCATGAAAAGGATGGTTTCAATAGAGACCAGCTAAAGATTTATAAAAAACAAACAAACAAACAAACAAACAAACAAAAAAACCAATGACACCAAGCAAAATGTCTAGAAATTTAAGAAGAGTCTCCATTTGAAGTAGAGCTTCAGAAAAATTCCTCTATCTCCAGTATCTATTGGAAGACAGAACTATGTACAGAAAGACATTTTGAGGAGCTTTTTATGGGCTGATTTGCTCCATATGATAATCAATAATTCAAGGATGCTACTAGCAACTACTCTTTCTTTCTCACTTAACAATTATCCTTAGTTACACTACATGAGTCCAAAAACAGTGGAGGAGGCAGAAGTCATGTGGGGAAAAAAATCCTATTTAATCTGCGAATCTTTTGACACGATCTTGCAATTTTTTAAAAAAGTTCATTTATTTTTTATTTGGTGTTTTTATTTTATTTTATATTTATGTTTATTGTTTTATTCCTCTGCTGTTGTTATGTTTACATTGTTTTATCCTTTTTTCCCCATTGTATTGTTGTAAGCTGTTCAGAATAGACCCATAGCAAGATAGGGGCAAATCAATTTAACAAATTAAAAAAAAAACAAATACGCATAGGTATATGTAGGAAATCTGTTTTAATGAATACAAGTACAGATGGTACTTGGGGAAAATTCAGATAGCCCTCACTTAATGACCATTTGAAGTTACAGAGTCAAAAATGTGGAGCGGCAGGGGTAGAAGACCTGGCTCACATCCTATTTGACTGTTGCCTGTATAAGAGGGTGAGAGACAGGTACCTTGGCCCATATACCAAACAAATAATCCATTGGGAACCCCATATTAAAACAACTTACCTTATGTGCAGCCAAAATTTGAAAAAAACATTTAATATGGCACAGTACCTGAGCAAAATGGTTCAGTTGAGATCGGCATATGCGGAACTGATTGGGGTAGATTGTAGAGGTGACACTGAAATATTATTTTATTTTATTTTATTTTATTTACCTATATATTAAATTATTGTATTTTATTCCAACTTCATTTTAAATTGTATTTTATTCCAATCTCATTTTAAATTGTTTTTATCGGATTTTAGCAATAATTTGTGTTTGGAACTCTGCACTTTATTTATTTATTTATTTATTTATTTATTCTTATTATTTATTTATTTATTTATTTATTAGAATTTGTCAAACAAAAACTAGAACAAGAATAAAAGAATAAAAATACAGTGACAGGGACGATAGGCACGTTAGTGCACTTATGCACTCTTTGATATGGACTAATCAATAAACTATGTATGTAAGTGGCCATTTTCTCACTCTAATCTAAGAGTCAGAAATAAGTTATTTATGGCCCATCCTCATGCTCACATGATCACCTATCTGGCGCTTGGCAACTGACTTGCATTTACAACTGGTTGCAGAATCCTGCAGTCAATCCAGCAGAAAAGGGCAAAATAAAATGCCCATTGAACAGCTAGAGTCACTGGATCACGTGTTTCACTTAGCAACCGTATGATTCATTTAACAATTGTAGTGACTCACTTCATGACCATTGGGAAAAAAAACATGCTTAAGGACCGTTGTAAAAACAGTTGTAAAATCAAGACAGGTCACATAGTGATTTGCTTAATGATTGCAATAACCTACAACCCAAATTCCAGGCCTAATTGTGGTCATTAAACGAGGACTACCTGTAAGGAGAAATAACCAGCATGTACTTGTTCTCCAGGCTCAGAATTTACCTGAGAATTGGGGCCCTGCCTTTCTTACCCCTGTAATGACAAAGTCATTTCTCAAGTTCCTGCTGCTATTCACCCTCTTACCTGGGACGAAGCAAGAGCATTAATCAGTCAGCAAAACAATAAGCAAGATGCACCAGACAAAGGGTTTGTTTAATTAAGATTGTTTGTTTGGAACTGGAGAATTTATTATCCTCCTATTTGGCTAAGCCAAACATGCCTCCCTGCTATTCAGGTTACAATTTCCCAGTTGGTTTAAGCTAGTAATTTAAACCATTTGGAGTTCATTATATTCCACTGTTCTTTTTCTTTTTTCTTTTTCTCTTACCTTCCATCAGGCAACCTTGAGATAATATCCGCCTTGTGCGCCGTGATGCCTGTCACTGCAGAAAGCAGAGAGAGAGAGAGATGGAATTAACTTTTTTCAGCCTACATCTAAGCAGCCATAGCTGGAGTTCCAGGAGGAAGACAATAAATCCTATCTTATTATATTGGGTATGAAATGTAACTAGGCTAATGACCATATGGATCAGGCTAATGCGAGCAGAGTTTAATTTAGTGAAGGCATGAATAAAATGGAAAATTCTTACTTAATTATCCAGCAAAGAAGTACATAATAGCATGGGTGCAAGAGGACTCATCTTTTAAGCAGGCAGCCTTACAAACTGAACCCTGGGGGGGTGGGGGGGATGGAAATGAAAAATATTCCACAGCCATTTTATAAATACAGCTGTGAATTCAGCCATTTTATAAATACAGCTGTAAGTTGAGGAATATCTCTATATACCAGGGAAGAGTGAAAAAAAAACACCCTCTTGCTGAAAATCCAAAAAAAGGAGCAGAAAACGACATGGCAGGTGGCAACTCCCAAGAGTCCCTTGGGAGTTGGGCGGGATACAAATTTAATAAATAATAATAATAATAACTACGGTAATTCAGGAAAACCAGTTTCAAAATGCTGCCGGATGCAGAAGGTCGGGCGGAAGGTCATCCAGCATCCGGCAGCATTTTGAAACTGGTTTTCCTAAATTACCGTAGTTGCCACCTGCCATGTTGTTTTCTGCTCCTTTTTGGATTTTCAGCAAGAGGGTTTTTTTCCCCACTCTTCACTGGTATACAGTATAGAGATATTCCTCAACTTACAAACATTCATTTAGTGACTGTTCGAAGTCTGGAAAAAATGACTTATGATCGTTTTTCACATGACTGTTGCAGCATTCCCAAGGACACAAGATCAAAATGGAAGGACACTTCGATTCCTACCATGGAAGAACGGCTGCAGAAGCTGATGGAGTTGGCTGAAATGGCAAAATTGACTACTTTGATTAAAGAAAAGAACGTAAGTACTTTTGTTTCCACATGGAAACCGCTTCTGAACTGCTTGATGTGGAAAAGAATGAAACTCTGACTTTGGGTTTTACAGATTAGATTGATAGATCTTTATAGAAATGACCTGTTCATGCTATTATGGAGAAGCAAAAAGGTGTGATTCAGGGGTGAAATGCTCCCGGTTCGGGCATGCCTGCCGGTCGTCGGAGAGCCGGTAGCAACGGTAGCGTGAGGCTTCGCCCACCCACCCATTTGGGTTCTTTTACCCTCTGCGCATGTGCAAAGCATTCTGCGCATGCGCAGAGGGTAAAAGAACCCAAATGGCAGCGTCCGGGCGGGCTGCCGTCGCTACCGGCTCTCCGACGACCGGCAGGCATGCCCGAACCGGGAACATTTCACCCCTGGTGTGATTTGATGTTAATGCCTTATTTTACTATAACAGAGAGAGTCGGAAGTCAATGCTTCTTTTTCTTTCTTATCTTTCTTCACTTTTCTTTCCCCTCCCCCTTTCTGCTTGACTGCTCTTCTATTTACTTTTGTATTTTATAATACTCTATAACTTAATAAAAAAATGTTTTGGATGCTTGGCCACTGGTTCATATTTATGAGGGTTGCAGTGTCCTCAGGTCACGTGATCCCCTTTTGCGACCTTCTGAAAAGCAAAGTCAATATCAAAACCAGATTCACTTAACAACCATATCACTAACTTAATAGCTGCAGTGATTCACTTAAGAACTGGCAAGAAAGGTGATAAAATGAGGCAAAAGTCATTTAACAATTGTCTCACTTTTAGCAATGGAAATTTTGGGCTCAGTTATGGTTGTAAGTCAAGGACTAGCTTTATATTTCAATTCGTTCCCATATAAATGAATTAAGGGAATTTCTCACTCATCCCCCTCCTCCCACTGCCAATAGAGGAAAATATGGTCTGTTCACCTGGCGAAAGTTTTAAAACGCTTCTTAATTATGCCTCATTGTAGAGGAAACCTTGAGTCGAGCAAGAGAGGCCCTAGTATATTCTGAATTAAACTTCTAGCTTGTTCAATGGGCTTAAGTGAAACGTCTGAATTATTCCAAGGGAAGCAAAATGAGTTTCAACAAGAGCAATAATTTCACAGTGGGAAGAAAACACCAGAGTGGTATAATGGCTGGAATTGAAGCAACTTTGACTGAGGCATTCTCTGTCTAATGCATTTCGTGTGCTTGAGGTTTAGTTAAAGAGAGAGGGGGGGAGGGAGGGAGGGAGGGAGGGAGGGAGAGGGAGAGAGAAATATCAAAAGCTGCCACTTTTAACCCTAAAATAGCTGGCCTCTGCACAAATGGCTCCAGATGCTTAAAACCACAGCTTCCAGCAGCCCAGTTAGAAAGATGATAGGAGTTGTAGACCTAAACATCTGAAGATAAGGAGAAATTGCCCTAGAGCAGGGGTCTCCAAACGTGGCAATTTTAAGACTTGTGGGCTTCAACTCTCAGAATTCCTCAGCATGCTGGCTGAAAAATTCTAGGAGTTGAAGCCCACAGGTCTTAAAGTTGCCATGTTTGGAGACTCCTTCCCAAGAGTTTCATGACATTCTGTTGACGGGGTGTGGTTGAAAATGTGGCACTCTTATCAGGGAAAAATTTCAACCCAATAGCAATGATTTGCTCTCCCCACCTGGATTTTCTCAACCTTGAAGAATAAATACAATAAGTGGAAATGTTTTCAGAAATCTCTCCTTGCCATCACATTGTTTTGTATGCAGAATTCTTTTTTTATTACACTCATAGACCAGAGACCAGAACAAATAAAAACACTCAATAAATATACAATTAAAAATTCTAGAATAAAATAATAAATAACATGAGATAGCAAATAGAAAATGGGCATTTTGAATCAGTATGAAATCTATTTCCCCAAATCTCTATATGTTAACGGAGTAACGGAATAACAGAGTTGGAAGGGACCTTGGACAAATGGCTGTCCAATCTCTTCTTAAAAACCTCCAGTGTTGGAGCAGCCACAACTTCTGGAGGCAAATTATTCCACCGATTAATTGTTCTAACTGTCAGGAAATTTCTCCTTAGTTCTAGGTTGCTTCTCTCCTTGATTAGTTTCCATCCATTATTTCTTGTCCTGCCTTCAGGTGCTTTGGAGAATAGCTTGACCCCCTCTTCTTTGTGGCAGCCCCTTTAGGGTTAAAAGTGGCAGCTTTTAGCCCGGGTTTGATATTTTCGCCGCTCTCTCGCTCTCGCTCTCTATTTTTTTTTAACTAAACCTCAACCACATGAAATGCATTAGACAGAGAATGCCTCAGTCAAAGTTGCTTCAATTCCAGCCATTATACCACTCGGGCTTTTTCTTCCCACTGTGAAATTATTGGTCTTGTTGAAACTCATTTTGCTTCCCTTGGAATAATGCAGACGTTTCACTTAAGCCCATTGAACAAGCTGGAAGTTTAATTCAGAATATACTAGGGCCTCTCTTGCTCGACTCAAGGTTTCCTCTACAATGAGGCATAATTAAGAAGCATTTTAAAACTTTCGCCAGGTGAACAGACCATTTTTCCTCTACTGGCAGTGGGAGGAGGGGGATGAGTGAGAAATTCCCTTAGTTCAGTGGTTCTCAACCTTCCTAACGCCGCGACCCCCTCCCCGCCGCTGCGAACTCCACCCCTCCCCCTCCCCGCGCGTGCGCGTTGCTAGGTGAGAAGCAATGAGGTGACAAAGGGGGTGTGGCACCAAGATGGCAGGCTAGCATGCGCGGCCCTTCCGTCGGCACCTGCGCATTCGAGGGCCGCCCGTGCGTCGCACCATCCCCGGGTACTCGTATGTGGACGGATAGAGGAGCGGTGTCTCGGTTCCTAAGACCATCAGAAATATGTGTTTTCCGATGGTCTTAGGCGACCCCTGTGAAAGGGTTGTTCGACCCCCAAAGGGGTCGCGACCCACAGGTTGAGAACCGCTGCCTTAGTTCATTTATATGGGAACAAATTGAAATATACAGCTAGTCCTTGACTTACAACCATAATTGAGCCCAAAATTTCCATTGCTAAAAGTGAGACAATTGTTAAATGACTTTTGCCTCATTTTATCACCTTTCTTGCCAGTTCTTAAGTGAATCACTGCAGCTATTAAGTTAATGATATGGTTGTTAAGTGAATCTGGTTTTGATATTGACTTTGCTTTTCAGAAGGTCGCAAAAGGGGATCACGTGACCCGGGGACACTGCAACCCTCATAAATATGAACCAGTGGCCAAGCATCCAAAACATTTTTTTTTTTTATTTTTATATTACTAGTAGTTGCATATTTTTGTTTCACTATGAAACTATGTG
>QLTV01004085.1:3300784-3316717 GCA_003457575.1 Thermophis baileyi
CAATTGTTTTTTCTGCAGTTCTAATTATCCTCTGAAGTCTGTGTCTGTCTTGTTGGGTTGCAGAACCAAACCAGACAGTTATAGAGGTGCAGATGACAGACTCAATAATTCCTCTGTAGAACTGTATCAGCAGCTCCTTGGGCAGTTTGAGCTTTCTGAGTTGGCGCAGAAAGAACATTCTTTGTTGTGCTTTTTTGATGACGTTTTTGATGTTAGGTGTCCATTTTAGATCTTGCGATATGGTAGAATCTAGAAATTTGAAGATCTCTACTGTAGATACTGTGTTGTCTAGTATTGTAAGAGGTTAGGAGTCAATTTGAAGGTGACTGTGTTAAGCTTGGCTTCTGCTATATTTTCTGAAAAGGAATAGTCTGCAATTTGACGTTTTTGATTAAGTGGCTGAAGTTCTGCTCCAGTATCTACTTTAACAGATGGGATGAAATAGACAAACTGAGCTGAAGGATGCTGAATCAAGTTTACATTTATACAGCCTATGAATGAAGATAGGTTGCATCTTAAGGAATGCAAGGCACTGCCACATTCCAAGGGTATGCATATATTTGCCTCCTGATTGCAATGTTTAAATTATAAATGAAGTATAACAATTTAAGTATCCCATATGAATTAATCGGAGCTTGCTTTGCAACGGGCCTGATTATCACCACCTCCTTCCGAAAATATACAGATTCGATCTCAGTCCTCATTTGTATAACGCAATCATACGATGACATTCATCGCCAGACACTTAAAACTGCTTAATCTGGATTCATGTGTAACATGGTATAGATGAGCTAATAAATAAATGAGCTTTGCAAGGAATTTCAGCACTGGAACTGCATTTACATAAAAAAAAAATCGCCTGCACCTCCTTGCTTTTTTAAATTCACAATGCCATTGCACTCTTATCTATGCTACCCATAATTAAAGCTCCATCATTAATTTTAATTATAAACTGCCCAATTTTTTAGGGGCCTATACTCAAGTGTGTTTTTTCCAGATGGCCCCTGGCTAAAATTTGCAGTTCAGGAATTCACCTGAATATGTTAGCAAGACACAATCATTCTGCGGTGTGGCAGTAAATATATGCGAGGCTGTAACTTCTCTGCCAAGAAAGATTCACATAAACAAAAGAGAAGATAATCATACTATATGGCACTAGGAGCTAAACATTGTAGTTTGGTTTGATATTTTTTTTTCTAGACAATGCAAGAGAGGGAACGTGGAAAAACCAATTCCACTAAGCACATCTACATTCATAATGCAAAATAAGTAGGCAATGGAGCATGTGTGATTCTGGAATAGATAGAAATTTACCATTGGTTGGAGGGAGGACTCACATTCACTTCGTTATTGTTGGTGGGAGGAAAAACAAAGAGTTAGTGCAACTTCACTGCTTCAGTGGTAGATAAAAAGCGGCTGTGTAGGAGGTAGCAGCACTGAAAACAGGATGATTGGAGAAATCTATTCAGGGGAAGGAAATGTGACTGCAAAGAATATTTGAGGGTGTCCCTAAGTCTTTTAGGGGCTCTTGTATCTGAATTTAAGCCACACGTGTTGAGATAAGGACAAGCAAGCAAGCTGTTTCCCTATTGTCGGCCTTGTCATTCTCCTTTCCAAAATATAATGGTCAGGTTTATATTTATTTATTTATTTATTTATTTATTTATTTATTTATTTATTTATTTATTTATTTATTTATTTATTTATTTATTTATTTATTTATTTATTTATGTCAGGCATGTATAAGATAACAGATATAAGTATAAACGTATAAACGAATACATGAAATGGATACAAATAGATGGGGACATTAGGACAGGGACTGTAGGCACGATGGTGCACTTATGCACGCCCCTTACAGACCTCTTAGGAATGGGGTGAGGTCAACCGTAGACAGTCTAAGGTCAAAGTTATGGGGGTTTGGGGATGAAACCACAGAGTCAGGTAGTGCATTCCAGGCATTGACCATTCTGTTGCTGAAGTCGTATTTTCTGCAATCAAGTTTGGAGCGGTTTACCTTGAGTTTATATCTATTGTTTGCCCGTGTAATGTTGTGGTTGAAGCTGAAGTAGTCATTGACAGGTAGGACATTGTAGGAGATAATTTTATGTACTATGCTTAGGTCAGACCGAAGGCGGCATAGTTCTAAGTTGTCTAAGCCAACTTTTCGGTTCTGATACAGAGAATGTTCTTTGCAGAAGGATCCCTCCAATGCAGAGTCAGACAAGTGAAGCCATGAGGTAATTCGAGTCAGACACTGGTTCCCATTCTTTCTCCATGCAAGTTATTTAAACAGATGGCCCAAAGGTGCTTTTTCAAAAGGCAACTGGAATTGCTTTGTTTTTTGTCGAAGACGTTTTCGCTTCTCATCCAAGAAGCTTCTTCAGTTCAGAAGAAGCTTCTTGGATGAGAAACGAAACAAATTTAAGGAAAAACAAAGAAAGTCCTGTTGCCTTTGGGAAAAAGCACCTTTGGGACAACTGTGACCTGGATGACTGAGAATCTCCATAGACATTTACACAGATGGCTCAATCCTCCCTGCTAATATCTAATACTAGTAGCTGGATACCCGTGCTTCGCTACAAAACTATGTGATCGGGCTTGATACAATGACACTTAAAGCTTGAAAATGTATGTAAAATGTGTAACTCCTTAGCATCAGAGCGTGTTAATATAAGGCAACTGGCAGTTGGAACATAATTCTTTTCAGGTGGGGAGGGGGAGTAGAACGTCTAATTCCTTAGCATCAGAGTGTGTTAATATAATACTGTATAAGAAATACTAATGATCTGATGGTCATTTCGAAAAATCCTTTCTTAGCAAGCACCTAGAAGCCAAGAGGAACATACGTGCCAAGTTTCAAGTTTGTAGGCTTTACAGTTCTGGAGATTTCGTGATGAGTGAGTGGTATTTGGCTTTTATATATAGAGATTTTCCATCTGGGGAGTGGTCCAAAACACCACTCATGAGAGGATCCTCAAATTCAGCCCTGCACAATTATTTAAAAGAAAGTCAGCAAAAGTCCTCTGCTGTCTCTTTTTCTGAGGCCTTCCCTAGAGAGCCTTGGAAGATAAAAGGTTAGATAGTGTTGTTGTTATGGGCTTTGTAGAATGCAATGAATAGTATTGCTGTCATAGGCTTTTCTACAAAGAGAAAATGGATCACAGTTTGCAAAACATTACTAATTCAAAGCATCTGCACATTCCTTCATTATCCCCTCCAAATTTGCCACTGCTCTTCATTTTTTTTAAACTAAGAGTAATAAGAAGTCCCCATCCTGTTGAATTTAAGAGATAATTTGGGTGCTAAAGTGGATGTTCCTAGTGGTTGAGATTTCTTTAACTTAATCCTCTCCCTCTTGTAATAAATTGGATTATATAGGACTTGGCAGAGTCTTGTTTTCTGTTCCCCAAAGCTTTGTCAACTGCAAATTCACTTACATTGCATCCCTAATGTGCCTATTCCTGTGGTGGAGGAACAAAGAGGAGAGAAATTAGGAATAGCATCAGGATGGAGGCATGGAAGGAGAGAGAAAATGGGAAGTAGAACATTCAGAAATCTGAAGGCAGGGCATTCCACAGAAGGTTATCTTCGAAAAGTTCCCCTTAACCTGTTAAAAGCCTAATGCTCTATTTCTGCCTGTGTTCCTGGCCTCTCTGAACAAGCAGTCAGTGACAAGACTAAGTAGGTGAAGCAGCACCATTCTCTCTCTGAAAAGGTTAGATAAATCAGCAACAATGACAGTGGTTGGAAGAATCTGATATGTTTACTGAGAAAAGACAATGTGTACAAACAAAACAAAAACAAAAGAAAACAAAAGAAAAAGGTCTAAACATCAATAACCAAACAGATCAAAGATGTGAGCCACCCTACCCCCAATTTGGATGCATAAATGAAAACAAATTTTAACAGTCGAAATAAAAAAAATGAATATGTACAGATCATGTTTGTATTCAAGCCAGGAGGCTGTGAGCTTGATCCTACGTAGAGGCAGATATTTCTCTCTCTGGGCACAATGAGAATATATCTGCTGTGAACTCCGCATTGGCGACAGGAAGGGCATCTGGTCAGTAAACACTCAGCTCCACTCAGTTGCCACGACTCCTCCTCGATGCAAGGAATTACGGGGTCATTAAAAAACGGAAATGTTTTGTATTCAAGCATTATGGGTAAATCAATGACAGAAAGACAAACGTTTATTATGGTCTTAGACCGGTGCAACTAGTAAAAGTAATAATAGCAATAAAAAAACAATGGATCCTGTGTGTTGATCCCAGCTCAGAGTTAACATGCTCTAACAGTGCCAGTTCTCTATGTCCAAGGGCTAAAATATAAGAAGCAATAGAAAACATCCAGAACTGTCAAAAATAAAACAAAGCTATAATCAATACAGAAACATGTGAAAGGAACAAGCATACATTCAAATTATGTTGTGTTCAGTCTGCTCCGATCAGATTTTGCAAGCAGCAGCACAGAATTTTGCAACATCAGTCATGTTGCAGGGACTATCACCATCTAACAGAAATTGGGCATAGGAAGAGCCAGGTCTATCAGGGTATCAACCAAAGATATACCATTGCCAGTCACTTGTAGAAAACAATATTATTCCAACTTTCTTTGTGAAGACATAACGAGCCACCGTATCTTCTCATTAACTTCATTCTATATGCACCGCTTCATTTAATGATGTATGAAGAATAACAAGATTCCAGTATTTTTATATTTTACTACTCTGTTCCTTGCCTAAGAGTTATTTTTGCCCTACCTCTGTGGTGGCGAACCTATAGCACGCGTGCCAGAGATGGCACGCAGAGCCCTCTCTGTGAGCACGTGCACCGTCGCCCCAGCCGAGCTCCATCGCATTTCTCCGTCACGTTTCTTGCCGTCATTTGCAGGGAAACAAAAGTTTGTGGGACTAAAAACAAAAATTCACTCAATCAATTCCAACTTCTCATGAAAGAAAAAGATCTTGCAAAGTTGGAATTGATTGTGTGAACTTTTTCACTCGCGCGCTTCCTCCTGAAGCCCATTACGATGCGGAGCCACAACGCGACCCTGCATCGTCTTGGCTCATTCTGGCCTCCAGGATGTCAGTTGCTTTTCCTGCAGAGCTGTGTTGGGATGCCCCGCCTCCCCACCGGCCAGCTGAGCTTTGGCGCGCTGCTCGTGGGCTCATCAGCCTACGGACATCAGATTCCCACCACCCAGCACCAGTTCAGGGGTTCCTCCCCCCCCTCCCAGGGGGGAGAGAGAGAGAGAGAGAGAGAGAAACAGAGGGAGGCAGAGAGAAAGAGAGAGAGGGAGAGAAAGAGAGAGAGAAACAGAGAGAGGCAGAGAGAGGGAGGGAGGGAAACAGAGAGAGGGAGGGAAACAGAGAGAGAAACAGAGAGAGGCAGAGAGAGGGGGGAAAGAGAGATAGAGGGAAAGAGAGGGGGGAAGAGAGAGAGAGTCAGAGAGAGAGAGAGAAAGAGAGAGAGGGAGGGAAAGAGAGAGAGAAAGAGGGAGGGAAACAGAAAGAAAGAAAGAGAGAGAGAGAGAGGGAGGGAAAGAGAAAATATTACAAAAGTTTTTCCTTTTTATTGTTACTAAACGTAATATTTCAAAAGCAGAAAAAAATGAAGGGGCATAAAAGTGCATTTATCACGTTTTTCTTAGAACAATTAGCTGAACTCTGCCTTGTTTATCATTATTTTAGGCAGTATTCAGGTTAAATTGCCGTGTTGGCACTTTGCGATAAATAAGTGGGTTTTGGGTTGCAGTTTGGGCACTTGGTCTCTAAAAGGTTCGCCATCACTGCCCTACCTGTTTGAAGAAATCCTTCAGAAATATTAATCATCAAGATTAGGACTTTTAATGACACGCTTAGATCCAGTCAGTATTTGGAAGATGCAGAATAAAAGAAACAAAATAGTTGCACAGATATTTGCATGATTTTTTTTTATTTTATTTTGACATCTCAGCAAAGGGGTGATTGTAGGCAATAACATTCAGTTTCATTGGTTGACCCCAGATTCTAATCTTATGAACAACAATCCTTTCCCTATCTATTTACTAATTTCTCTGTCAGCCCTAGGAAGAAAACAATAACAAGCCATTTCTGAAAAGATTTCCAAAACAACTGCCTGGAATTGTCCACATGGTTGCCAGGAGTCAAGATTTAGTTGGAAGCATGCAAACACATACCCCCTACTCCATACCACCCCACCAACAGATCCAACCCTAAACCCACCATATTTTCTTTCCCTTACCATCCTCAATCTAACACAGGGGTCACCAACCTTTTGGACCTCAGGGACCACTAAATTCATAATTTTAAATCCCGCGGACCACTAATATGAATTTTTTAAAAAAGATACATAGTATTTAGTGCAATATTAAAAATGCAAATAATTTTTCTGTGGACCACCAAAATTTTCTCGCAGATCACCAATGGTCCACGGACCACCAGTTGGTGACCACTGATCTAACAAACCCCCAAATCATGTAAATTTCAGCCCTGAATATATACAGTATATATACAGTGTGTGTGTGTGTGTATTGCAATGACCTAAACCATACTCCTTCTTCTCTTCCTCCCTCCTCTTTCTCCTCCTCCTCCTTCTTTTCATTCTCAACTTACTGAAGGTCAAATTGGGTTTCCAGCATACAGAAAATTGTATTGTCCTTATAGAAAAAGCCACCTTTTTTCCCTTCTTTTTCTGGTACAGAGGAGCACAAGTCTGCAAAAACATTAAGAGGAAACAGAATAGTCAACCTACTTTTCTGGTGGCATCTAGCAATCTTTTAAAAATAGCACCAATGCATGCTGAAACAGAGTGCCAGGGTTTCCCTCTCTGTTCTTCCATATTATTGTTTCTTCCAAACTGATCAGGCGATGATGCAGTGCTAACTTGCTGAAAATCATTCCATTTCTGTTGGGTATTCTTCTTATGAACATTGCGCAAGCCCATATTTCATTCCAACATGGTTCAATTATCCATTGAGGCGTTTGGATGACAATTTCCCACCCAAAACTCCCTGAGAGCTAGTTAAAGAAAAATGTTGTTTCTTCAGCTAGAAGCTGAAGTATGGGTGAGAAACATTACTTGTTTATTTGAGTTCTATAGCCGCCCATCTCAACAAGTGACTTTTGGTAGTTGGGGACCACATCAGGGGTGGGTTCTAACTTACCTCGCTGCCGGTTCGCTTCCTCCTGCGCCATGTGGCCGCGCCTCATGGGCGCACGTGCGCTTCGCATGCGCGTGCATGCGCAGTGCTGAAAAATCTGAAAAAAATTAAAAAAAGAGCCAAAAACAAGATGGAGACGCATGCGCAGTGCCGGAAACTCGGCTTCTGTGCATGTGCACCCCCTCAAAAAAGCCAAAAACAAGATGGTGACGCATGCGCAGTGTCGGAAACTCGGCATCTGCGCATGCACAGCAGAGAAAAAAAAACCGGGAAAAAATAAAAAAAATAATAAAAGATGGTGGCACCCACGGACCGGCACCGACAGAACCGGTTCCATGATGTCATCATGACGTCACCAGCGGGTCGCTACCGGTTCAGGCGAACCAGTCCGAACCGGGAGGAACCCACCTCTTGACCACATAAATATATTCCAGGGACCTGAAAAACACTTGGCAGTGCTCCAAGATGGGGAGGGTTCTATCATACAGTATGTGTCGCTGGATTGGATTTTTCATTTCTTTAAAAAAAAACATAACATGAAAGCAACATGAATGGAAGTAAAGTTGATCCAATGAGGGCATTCATCAAAATTGGATATTAATGTGGTAGAAGTCTTAAATGGGTGGAAAACTGGTGGTTCTTCATAAATCAATGAACTACTATTCCTAGCATCCATTCCCAGTATGATCAATATAAAGTTGCTAAGGGAAACATCTGAAGGACCAGTTTTCATACTCTTGTCATATAACAGTAGAAAATAGAGTGGTGCGGTGGCCTAGAAGTGGAGCTCTCGCCTCACAATCAGGAGACTGTGAGTTCGATCCTAGGTAGAGGCAGATATTTCTCTCTCTGGGCACAATGAGAATTTATCTGCCGAACAAAACTCTGCATTGGCGACAGGAAGGGCATCCGGCCAATAAACACTCAGCTCCATTCAGTTGCCCAGACTCCATCTCTCAAGGGATTATGGGGTCGTTAAAAGAAAGATAACAGTAGAAAACAGCAGATCAACCATACAGTACATTCTACTACAGTCTCTCGGCTGTTTCAAATGTCTTGAAAGGAAACTGCAACAGATGCCTTACCTTTGCAGCTCTTTTGAGTGCCAGTATATGAACTCTAGGTACATCCTGAATGGAAGCCATCTTTTCTATGGTGTCTTGTTAAGTTATCAATTTAGCTTTCTCCTTAAACAATTTAGAATTTTCCCCACTCTGGAGTATTCATGACAGAAACTTCCTTGCCACAAAAAGCATCCACATGGTCTTTTTAGATAAGGTTTTTTTCCCCCACACTAATTAAATGGGGGGAACTGGTGGTAATTGCACTCACTCATTGCTGGCAAGACGCCATGTGTGAATCGTGGAATGACAGATTTTCTTCTAGCTGTTCCGTGTAGCATATTTGATTTACAGAATTCTTCTTTTTATGCAAAAGAAAGAAAAGGGGCGGGGGAATTGCTATGTTATGTCTGTGCCAAACAAGTTGGCGAAATCAGTATTGTTACCTTTAGAGAGCATTGTAATTATTTGTGCACAGAGCAAGAAACATGAGTTCAAGAAGCTGGCTTTTATGTTTTTTTTCCAATGAGTTGCACTTTAGATTTTTCCATTCTCATATCCACACTTGAAACAAAATGCATTAGCACTTCTGCCACTGTTTTCCCCTTTTCACACCATTTTGGGTGTGAAAGCAAGGCAGGGGTTGATGGTGGAGCCTAACCTCCGATTCTATTCAAACACAACATATACTAACAGAGCTAATTCAAAAACCCTTGGATGTGTGATTTTCCTTGGGAAATTTAGTTATATTCTCCCTTCCCCCAATTTTTAGTACTGCATTGACGAAAACACACCATTTCGTGGTGATGTGATATGAGCTCACGTCTCCATCGGAAACGAGGCAAAGAGCAGGAAAATACAGCCTAGTTAAAATTCTAGTACTATTCACAGGAAAATGAGTGTCTATTGTATATGACGTTGTGCTCTTGTGAGTAATTTCTTTCTTTACATTTTAAAAACATCTTCACATCCCCAAGATTATATATATACATTTATTCACAAAAGGTTCTTTTCCAGTTTAGAAAAATGCCACTGAGTATTTTATATTTTTGATGCTGTAGCTTCTTTGTAAGTAAACAAAATGGCTACTCTGGTGATTAGAATTCACTCATTTCTTTTCAAGCATCGTTTAAGTCAAAGCTAAGTAGAATACTTTTACACTTTACACTGCAATATTTTGCTTTTCTGTATGGATGTTAGATATTATTGTATGTCTCAGACCAGCTTTGTCCACCTGAATGCCTTCCATATGCACTGGATATTTGAACAGCAAGGCTTCAAGAGGAAGTTTGAGAGTATTGTGAGGTACCAAAAGTTCCTCAAGCATCCTTTGAATGTTCTTATCCACCTCTAAGATATTACTGCTAGAAATGTTATCTTCTTCTCATGACTCTTGCTGGCCTGAGCCCACTCTGAAAAAAAGGAAAGGGAATGGAAAAGATAAATTGATTGTAACACAGCTCTGATGATTTTTCTGATCTAAGACTCGAACAACCCAATTGATTCAACTGTTCTGTCAGGATTCTGGAGGCAACGTCTATTGAAATTGTTCAGATTTTGAATGGGAGAATAGAGGAACAATATTTCAGAAGGAGAGGGAGAAGGAGAAGGAGAGGGCGAGGGCGAGGGAGGGAAAGAGGGAGGGAGGGAGGGAGGGGGAGGGAGAGAGAGAGGGAGAGAGAGAGAGAGAGAGAGAGAGAGAGAGAGAGAGAGAGAGAGAGAGAGAGAGAGAGAGAATCAACTGGATCCCTTTATTGAAAGGTGCCAATCTATTCCAGTCTTCCGTCAGCCTTATAACATGAACCAAATCCTGTACCAAGGGGATTGGACTATATGATCTCCTTAAATTGGGATTAGGATTCCTCCCAATCTTTACACTCTATGATTCTAACATTTTATAAATGTTAGATTCTAAATTTAGATTCCAAAATTTCAGCCTTGGGCTGAAACACGACTTACTCTTGGTAGTTACTTTACAAAAAGTGAAAAGCTGAAGCAATTGCATGTTCTTAGAAGTATTCTGCCATTATTATGACTCCTATTCATTTCACTATCAGAGGAATAAAGAGGTGTCGAGTTTCTGTTGGCATTTGCCACAACCCTTACTTACCCTATTATCATTTAGGAAAGCCCTACAAATTTGGCCTTTTCAGCAGGCTCTGGGATAGGATGATTTGTGACCCTACACTGATTTCAATACTTATGGCGTTTCTCTTCCCTGATGTGATAATTAGACATGAATTTCATTTTTGATCTACTGTTTTTCACTGTTTTAATATGCTAATGTATGCCATCTAAAGTTGTTACGAAGACTGAAATGGCTAATAAATTGCTGTAGCTGTTAGAAATTGAGTAAATAAAATAAACATGATCTCCTTGTTTAGGAGCCTATAAGGGAGGGAGGGAGGCCAGCCACTGGAGAGATTGCAGTGGGCAGGTTGCAGTATTTCTCTGTCTTTCTCCCCAAACCATATTGTGGATGATGCATGAATGTATAAGAAATGAAAAAGTCATCTCAGTATCCGGCCCCCAAAGTCAGCTGCCAGGATGCGGAAACCCAGCAGGACTCACCAAGGGAGATTTTAATAATCTCAAATGCTTTTAAGGCAATGTATAATCCAGTTTTCCATCACGTAAATAAAGCATAGGGGACGCGGTGGCTCAGTGGCTAAGACGCTGAGCTTGTCGATCAGAAGGTCGGCAGTTCAGCAGTTCGAATCCCTAGCACCGCGTAACAGAGTGAGCTCCCGTTACTTGTCCCAGCTTCTGCCAACCTAGCAGTTCGAAAGCACGTTAAAAAATGCAAGTAGAAAAATAGGGACCACTTTGGTAGGAAGATAACAGCACTCCATGCGCCTTCGACGTTTAGTCATGCCGGCCACATGACCACGGAGACGTCTTCGGACAGCGCTGGCTCTTCGACTTAGAAATGGAGATGAGTACCTCCCCTAGAGCCAGAAACGACTAGCACACATGTGCGGGGGAACCTTTACCTTTACTTTAAATAAAGCATGCCATGGCGTACAAGAAAGGCTTTGGGAGGCTCCCATGCAAACCTTTGGAAAAATTAAATATAGAAATAGGTAGATCTTGGTTCCACAGAAACATGTAGCATAAAGCCATCATTCTGAAAAGGGTGGGGTGGAGTGTTAGTATAAAATTAATTTAGTTGCACATTAAAAAAAGAGGATGTGACAGAATCTGATCAGGAGTGGGGGGTATTTCCCAAGGAGCTAAGAGGCAGATCAGCCTTGAATCCTTGTTTGCAAAAAGAGGCCTGGAAGGATTCCTCCCTATACAGGTAGTCCTCGACTTACGACCAGAATTGAGCCCAAAATGTCTGTGGTTAAGTGAGACATTTGTTAAGTGAGTTTCACCCCATTTTACGACCTTTCTTGCCACCGTTGTTAAGCAAATCACTGTAGTTGATAAGTTAGTAATCCGGTTGTTAAGTGAATTTGGCTTCCCCATTGACTTTGCTTATCCAAAGTCTGCAAAAGGTGATCACATGACTGTGGGACACTGCAGCGGTTGTAAGTGTGAACCAATTGTCAAATGTCTGTGGAGATTCTCAGGCATCCAGGTCACGGTTATCCCAAAGGTGCTTTTTTTCATGAGGCAACTGGACTTTCTGGTTTTTCTTTGAAGACGTTTTGCTTCTCACCCAAGAAGCTTCTTCAGCTCTGACTGGATGGTGGGGAATGGAGGGATTTATCTTCCTTCTAGACAGCTGGTCATTTGCATTCTTTTAGTGAGTCATTAAGGTCACCTGGAGGTTTATCTGTGTCCTCAGGGTCACCTGAGTGGTGCAAATGGGGTGGAGCCTTCTTGGAACTGTTGAAAGGACTGTGTTGTAGATTGGAGATAGATGATGTCGTTCCCCACCATCCAGTCAGAGCTGAAGAAGCTTCTTGGATGAGAAGGGAAATGTCTTCAAAGAAAAAACAGAAAGTCCAGTTGTCTCTTGAAAAAAAAAAAAGCACCTTTGGGACAACCAGTTGCCAAGCGTCTGAATTTTGTTCACTTGATCATGGGGCTGCTGCAAAGGTCATAAGTGTCCTAAGTCACTTTTTTCAGGGCCGTTGTAACTGAACGGTCACTCAATGAACTGTTGTAAGTCGAGGACTACCTGTACATCCACAGGATTTATCTGATAGTTATGCAGAGTGTGCAGTGGTGAAATCCAATTTTTTTTTACTACCAGTTCTGTGGGCATGGCTTGGTGGGCATGGCAGGGGAAGGATACTGCAAAATCTCCATTCCCTCCCCACTCCTGGGGGAAGGATATTGCAAAATCTCCATTCCCACCCCACTCTGGGGCCAGCCAGAGGTGGTATTTGCCGGTTCTCCGAACTACTCAAAATTTCCACTACCGGTTCTCCGAACTACTCAAAATTTCTGCTACCGGTTCTCCAGAACCTGTCAGAACCTGCTGGATTTCACCCCTGAGAGTGTGCTTTAGTCTGGTAAGATTCCTGTCAAAGGGCAAACAGCAATAAAGGAACTACTCTGAGCAATTCATCATGTTATTCTTGGTTCCTTGTGTCTGATACAGGCGGAGCTTCAATTACACCATTAGGGCTGCCATCTTGACATTTTTATCTTTGTAAATATACCAGCAGACAGGCCTATTTTAGACAAAGTCAAAAACAAACCCACTTAATATTATTCCCAAGAAAACCACAATTTTGTATTCCGAGACATCACTAGTTATTTAGCTCAACTCTAGAGCAACTCTACCTTACCACCAAAATAAATTATCTTATCTTATAGAAACTCGGTGTTTTTGTTCATGACACAGGTACAGGATTGACACTGTCACTACATATAAAATGTCAAAACTGACACAAATGTTTATTAAGGAAATAATTTACATAAAATAATCAAGTGCTCCTCTTCAACAGGAAGATAGTGATTTCTTAATTGGACACTTTTCAGATTAATTTTGCTGAGTTACAATCTTTATGTGATTGGTTAAAAAGTGACAGCAAAGAAAAGCGGAAGAAATTCTAAGAGATGCCAATGCTGCTACAAAAGTAGTAGATAACGCATAACCTGTTGTGAGGGATGAATGTTCATCAAAAGAAGTGAAAATGTTTGTCTATAAGAGAATGTATCTGTCTACTTTTGATACCAAAATAAGAACTTAGTGAGGATAAATCACTTAAGTGTGTGAGATAAAGTTACCAGATGTGGGCTGCAATAATTCAGGTGGCCACTTAATGGCAGCAGAGAGGATTTTTAAATGTTTTGCTGCCACCTAATGGTTGTCTGAATTGTTGCAGGTTAGTTCTAATAGTTTTGTCTTGCAACAAAACAAGAAACAAGAAGTGATGCCGTCAGCAATGAATGTGGATTGAATCTTAAAAAAATGAGAAGTACAAAATAAGTACATTGGAGTAATTTGATTTTATAGAAAAATGAAGATGAATTGAATTGCAAAACAAACATGTGAAGAAAAAGTGAATGGCTTGAAGGCAGGAGAAGATCAAGAAATCCAGTTGGATAGAGTTAGTAAGAGCTATCAAAGAGGATTTCCGATTGGCCCACCTGCCCCTTCAATCTTCCCAGAACTTTCCTCTTTGTGTCTCAAGGAACTGATGGCTGCTAGGGAAAGGTAGGAAAAGAAAGGTATTTGGAAGATCAGAAAGATAGAACAGTCATCCTTTGAAGCAAAGAGAGGGAAGTGAGCCTATGGAACTTACCATTCTTGAAACCATGCCACCACCAACATCCTTGACTTCAAGCTCAACATAGTCAACAAGCATACTCTGCCTCCATTTCTAAGTGCCTTCTTTTCCTATTTTCCCTCAGTTACTGGTGCATGTAGCCACCATCTATATCAACTTCTCCATGCCTTCTTTGTCCTACATCCTTTAGCCATACACCTCCAAAAAAAATAGCTCCTTAGTGCATGTAATGGTTCACCAACATCCTTATTTGTTTGCTGACATTAAAAGAAAGGAAGAGACATAATGAACATGTTGCAATAAAAGCTAGATTTTCTTAGCTTTTGTCTTTATGCTTGCTTTTAATTTTTTGTGCCCAAGACTTTCTACTCATTTTTCAGCAAATCATGAAGCTGGCCTTGAAAGGAAATAGCTTAAGAGGTAATAAATAAATAAATAAATAAAAGACGTAACCAACTCTCAATGACTTTTCTTTCAGAAGAGAATTAATCAACCAGTTGAATTGAAAACAGTCTTCCTCTCTCTGAAGCTCCTCCTCTTTCTCTGACTGCAAAGATCTCCAAGATTTCTTAAGAGTCCATGTCTTTCTATCTGGTGTCTCTGCTGTCTCCTTAGTGGTGACATCAGAGGTGGGTTTCTCCCGGTTTGCACCAGTTCTATAGAACAGGTAGCAAACCGCTGGTGACGTCACAGAGCCGGTTCTGTCGGTGCCGGTCCGTGGATGCTGTCATCTTTTTTTGGAATTTTTTTGGGGGGAATTTTTTTTGGGGGGGGGGAATTTTTTGCTGATTTTTTCTTCTTCTGCGCATGCGCAGAAGCCAAGTCCCCAGCACTGCGCATGCGCCGCCATCTTGTTTTTGGCTTCTTTTGGGGTGTGTGTGAATTTTTGGCACTGCGCATGCACACCCGTGTGGTGCGGCCATGCGGCGCGCAATGTGCACACAGCGCGGGAGGAAGCGAACCGGCAGCGAGGTAAGTTAGAACCCACCCCTGGGTGACATGGTGGAGGTAATAATAAAAAAATCAAGACAGAAGTTGCAACCATGAGATCAAAGCACCAAGTCTTTTATTTGTGCATCGTGACACATGTAGAAAAGGGTAGGCCATTGATTGTGTAATTTTGACCACTCTCTTGACTTCTTTAACTCTCTCCCTGCAGACAGTCCTGTTTAGCATTATCCTGTTCTTCCCAGCCACAAGGTCTATATTCAGATCTTCTCTCCACAGAGAATGTTGCTCTCTTCAATCAACAGCTTTAGATCCCCTCTGTCTCTTTGACACATGAGCATCAATTGATTTTTCTCTATTCCCCCTCTGCAGTAGGATGCAGGAGGAGAATATCAGTTGCTGTGCTCATCCTACATGCTTAAACAGGTCAGTTACTAGCAGCTGCACATGTGCAATGTTGGACAGAGTTCACCTGAATACAATTTCCAATGAACTGCCATAATGTGTGCACCAAGAGCTTCTGGTTAGTTTTTGGTCCAACGTATGGTGTGAACCCAGAAGATGGGTTGATTCTATAATTCTGTTAACAGGAATTATGTGAAGGCAACCGAAGTTACACTTTGCTCTTCTCTGTGGAACTGTTACAAACAAATCAAAGTAAGGGTTGAATTGTATACATTGGGAAAATTACATAACTTAAATCCCTAAAAATGTTCTATTTAACGAACTGCAGATGTGAGATGGGCAACCACATCAGCGGTGGGCTGCTCCTGGTTCTGCCTGGTTCTTAGAACCAGTAGCGGCGGTGGCAGGAGGCTCCGCCCACTCACCCAGGATGCTCCACCCACCTGCCCAGGATGCTTCTGTGCATGTGCAGAAGTCGCGCATGCGCGAACCGATAGCAACGGTTTTAGAACTCACTACTGAACCACATATTGTCCATTGACATAAATGACAGATAGATGATAGATAGATAGATAGATAGATAGATAGATAGATAGATAGATAGATAGATAGATAGATAGATAGATAGATAGTGATAGGGAGGGAGGTAGCACTTAGACTTA
>QLTV01004085.1:3332097-3346105 GCA_003457575.1 Thermophis baileyi
AGCCGCGTCTCGGAGGGAGGCCATGTAGTGGTTAATCGGCTCCCCCTCCTTTTGAACTAGCTGCCTAAAAGCGAATCGCCGGGCGATACGTGATGGTGTGGGCGAGTAGTGATTCCTCAGCTTTGTCAATAGGTCGTCCCACGGCAGCGTATAAACTAGCTGAGGGGCGACTAGGGCGGTCAGTAAACTCGCAGTCCAGCGCCGCATCTCGGAGGGAGGCCATGTAGTGGTTAATCGGCTCCCCCTCCTTTTGAACTCGCTGCCTAAAAGCGAATCGCCGGGCGATACGTGATGGTGTGGGCGAGTAGTGATTCCTCAGCTTTGTCAATAGGTCGTCCCACGGCACCGTATAAACTAGCTGAGGGGCGACTAGGGCCCGCGCGGTGGAGAACATCTGGTGGCCACAAGCGTTCAGGAAATAGGCTCTTTTCCTAGCGCTGGAAAGCTCCGTTAGGTCGTTTGCCTGGAGGAAACATTCGAACCTCTCCAGGTATGCATCCCACGTCTCTGTGGCGGGGCTGTACGCCTCAAAAGAGGTGGGGTTGTTGCTGTTGCCGGCCATCCTGAAAAGGACGGGCTGAGGCGATCGCCTTCGTGACTGGCAGCTCCAAGTGACTCCTAGCTCAGTTTGAAGGTTCCGATTCCCTGTGCCTCAGTATCCCACCTTCGTCGCCAATGTTAGATCCTTAACGCGAGGGCGGAAAGTACTGAGGCGAGCCAGGTCGTGGATCGGAACAAGCCTTTATTAAGGCTGACAGGTTAACAGCAACTACAGCAGAAGAACAGCTCCGTACAGCCAGCAAAAGCCGGTCGCGTCTGACAGCTCTTTTATAGCCGGCTGTCAGATGCGCCGGCCAATGGGAGTGCTCTAAACTCCCGCTCTCAGGCAGCTCGCGTCTTAGCCTATCAGAGAGGTTCCAAGACTTGCTCGTCCTGAGGGGACGTAGCAGAGATGGTCTCAGCTCCGGTGGTGTGAGACCTAGCTCTGTGTGGCAGGGTGAGCTCCTGTCACTTGCCTCAGCTTCTGACCACCTAACAGTTCGAAAGCATGTTCTATGCAAGTAGATAGATAGGTACCACTTCAGTGGGGAGACAAGTTGGTGCTCTGTGCAGGCAGTCAGATTCCTGATGGCTCTGAACCTTCCCGATTGCACTGCCTGTTTGCGGGGCAGCTACTGGAAGAGACGGGGGCC
The DNA here is from genome assembly GCA_003457575.1 of Thermophis baileyi. Classification (NCBI taxonomy): domain Eukaryota; kingdom Metazoa; phylum Chordata; class Lepidosauria; order Squamata; family Dipsadidae; genus Thermophis; species Thermophis baileyi. The sequence continues at coordinate 3,333,291 of QLTV01004085.1, forward strand.
TTGGGTGACATGACAGGAAGAGGCGCTCATCTGTCTCTCTCGTGCGAAGCCAGCTCGCCTTCCTATGGCACACCTTGGGGAACATGCATGTCCTATAACAAGGCTGGTATCTTAGCAAGCCAAACTACTACTCTGCAATAGCATTGTGGTCTCTTGGCCACTGTTAACAATGCCATACGCTAATAATAATAATAACAACAATAGCAATAGCAATAGCAATAGCAATAGCAATAACAACAACAACAACAATAATAGTAACAATAATAATAATAATCATCATCATCATAAACATAATAATCATAATAATCATACCAGGAGATGCCAGAGTCGAAGAAAAAGAAGTGAAAAAAATTATATATAATTTTATATAAAATTATATAAAAAATTATATATCGCGACCTGGCCATTGAAACTACACAGCTATGGATGAAACATGTAACAGTGATACCCATTGTCATCGGGGCACTTGGTACCATGTCCAAGAATTTCACAAAACACATCAAGAAATTGCAGAAATTGCAGCTTCCTGCAATAACACCAGCGGAACTGCAAAAAACTGCGCTACTCGGAACATCATATATTTTAAGAAGATACTTGGTTGATACCTAGGATGCTGGCAGCAACCCGTATCAACCATTAGCACCAGTCAATGGTATTTGTAACACTTTTAAATGTTCAGTTGACTGAGTTTCATGTTTAATGAATAAAAGAGATAATAATAATAATAGGTCCTGATGACTTTACTTACTCAGAAGTAAGTGCCTGTAATCCAGATAGATATCCCCTCTTCCATTTCAGCAATGATGCTACCTGGATCTACAGAACTGCTTATCCCCATGCAGTATGTACATATGAATTTATTTACATATTTCTATAGTTACATTTCCCCCCCTTCTGACTGCTGCCTATTTATCATTCAGAAAGAGCACATTTGCGGTAGGCAGGCATTATTTATCTCTTCAATTCTCTGCTAAATTTTGAGCATTCCAAACCATAATACACTAGTACTATATCAGTGGTGGGTTGCTCCCGGTTCGGCCTGGTTCTTCGGCCTGGTTCGTAGCGGCGGTGGCGGGAGGCTCCACCCACCCACCCGGGATGCTTCTGCGCAAGTGCAAGCGTGCGCGCGAACCGGTAGCAAACTAATTTAGAACCCACTACTGTACTATATGCAAGGATAAGCAGAGCAAAGATGGACTTCCTCCTTTTTTTTCCTTTTTCCTATTTTTTGCAGGAGCATGGAGTATCCTGAGAACCTACTACCAATAAATGACAGCAGTTAATTTCTTCATTTATGTTAAAAAGCAAATAATTTAGTAACACTCATTACGCATTCCCTCCAGTAATATTGCAACATCGTGGCCAGGCTCCTTGGAAACCTTAAAGGGGGAAGGGAGGAAGAGAGAGAGAGATTATGTTTCCAACAACATCTAAGATTCTTTAGAGTCAAATACTGATTGGTCAGATAAAGCTTTCTCCAAACTTCTCCAAGCCAGCATCCTTCAGGAACTTTAGAAAGCACTAAATATAAGAAAACTCATTGCTACATCAAGAAATCAAACTGTCTCAATTCAGTGGTAAAACATCTTTATAAAGCTTTATTGTAGTAGAATCGGGATTTCTCTGAACTTTAAACTACGGTAGAACACATTACAAAATTTGTTTCGTTACTTAAAGCTTTTCTCAGATGTGCTTCTTTCTTTTGTTAGTCTTTGTAGATTCTGTATTAATCCTGAGTGACATCCCAACGTCTGCATTTGGACTAAAACGTCTCAGAGGAGGGGCAGTTTTATGGATTCGTTTACAGATCTGTGACTAGCCAAATGCTTCCACAGTTAAAATACAGAATACGGAATAACAGAGTTGGAAGGGACCTTGTAGGTCATCTAGTCCAACCCCCGGCTCAAGCAGGAGACCCTGTACCATTTCTGACAAGTGGCTGTTTGGTCTCTTCTTAAAAGCCTCCAGTGATGGAGCACCCACAGCTTCTGAAGGCAAGCTGTTCCATTGGTTGATTTTTCTCACTGTCAGAAAATTTCTCCTTATTTCTAGGTTGAATCTCTCCTTGAGCAGTTTATTAAAAAAATTTAAAAATGGTGTTTAGTCTTCACTGTGGTTCACAGAACTTGCAGATGCAGTTTATCATGGTAACGTAGTGTAGAAATTCGCAGCCCGTAGTCCAGATGTAGCCCTCTTATAAGAGCTCAAAGCTACTGTTGTCAAATAGGTTATAATTCTAAAAATTCATACTTGAATATCATGTGAGAAAACATATTTTTGTGCATCTAACTGTCCCACTAGGGTGGACCTATTAAGATATCTACTAGGGTGGATAATTAAGATATAAAAATTTTCAGAAGTACATGACACAAACAAAATTTCAGTCCATAAATTATGGACTGAAATTTTGTTTGTGTCATGTACTTCTGAAAATTTTTATCTCTTAATTATGCTTAGTGAAAGCCCTGGCCAGAATCTTTTTCTTAAGAAAAGGAAGTACTCATTAAAACGAGTGTTAATCTATGAATTTCATTGAGTATTCAGCTATGATTTCATTGAAATGACACACTTTGAATGGGGAAGCAGGGATTTTTATTTTTATTTTATTGAATTGACCTGCTGACATCTGCCCACAGTCTTTTTAGATGGGAAATCCATTCCAAATTGACAAGAGAGGCAGGATTACGGCATCTACAAAAGCTGGAGTTCAGGAGACATTTTGCAATAGACACCGGTCTGCCAATCTTAGGGTAATCCGAGAAATTTTTGTCCCAATTTCACCAGTAACGGCATATATTGATAGACATGGAAACCCAGATAGAATTGCTGACAGATCAGTCTTTTATCCCTGAACAGGTTGCAACTAGAATCAATTTCATTCCAAGGCTGCAGTTATTATGAAAGGAATGAATAAGTAATCGGTCTTTTGGGAGGCCTGACATCTAAGGTTCCCTGGTATTTGCATAATTAAATGAAAATTTTGTAAAAAAAAATAAATCAACATCATCACTTTTTGTATAGTGTTGTGTAGCAGCTAAAGTGCCTGACTTAAACACAGATGATTCCAGTTGAAGTCTGTCACTATGCTTTGGTCACTCTTTCGCAGTCGATTTGAGCTCACAGGGTTACGGCTGTTAGCTCCCTTGAGCTCTGGAGTAATAACAGCAACCCCGGAAGCAACTAAACATTACAATCCTATTTCATGCGGCAAGAAAAGGATCCGTCTTAGAAACCGCGACAGCCTCCTTATGCCCAAACATCTGGTTCATTTTGCATAATCCCAGCTAGACAGACAGGTTGCAAATCTTCTATTTTCCAGGCAGGCATATTTCCAGCCCTACCTCCAGTTTAAAAAAAGTAATAAATCAAGCTTGAAAGATTATTAGAAAGTCCCTACAGCATGCTGGCTGGGGAATCTCTTAAAAGTTGGAAATGCTGCCCTGCGGCAATGCCAGTTTTCTAGTGCGGTGGCATTCTGGGATGGAAATAACGTTTTAACAAAAGCATAGCCAGACTATTTTGGATCATTTTACCTATCATCCCAGTTTTACAGAGGCCAAGCGGACACAAAAGCAACTGTTGCTTCCCGACAACTGTCATTGAGAAATGCTGAAATTTGGGATTAGTGGCACTTGGGACGTTCTGAAAGTGTTTCCTGGGCAAAGAAAATGCCAAGGAAGGAGACATCTTTTACATTTCTAAAATGTCTCTCAGAGTGACAGCAGCAAGAATGCTCTATGCACAAAATGGAAAGCAGTAGCAATAGCCCTTAGATTTATATACCGCTTCACAGTGCTTTACAGTACTCTCTAAGCGGTTTGCAAAGTCATCATATTGCCCTCAACAATTTGGGTCCTCATTTTACCGACCTCGGAAGGATGCAAGGCCGAGTCAACCATGAGCCAGTCAGGATCGAACTCAAGGCAATGGAATGCAAAGTTAGCCTGCAATACTGCATTCTCACCATTGCAGCAGCAGTGGTTAGAATAATTCCCACAAGGGCTGGAAAACTGATGGAATTAGCAGAGATGGCTAAATCGACTGGCCGAATCAAAGAAAAGAATACAGCTAACTTTGTTTCCACTTGGAAACCAATTCTGGACTTTGTGCTTAAGGTGGAGAAAATGAACCTTGACCTTGGGCTTTGCTGATTAGATGAGTTTGTTGCTATAGAAATGGCTAGTACATATTATTATGTAACAGTAAAAAGTTGAGGCTGCATGTTATCTTATTCTACTGCACTAAAAAGAGTCATTCAATGCTTTTCTTCCCCCCCTTTATCCTACACTTCTTCCTCATCCCTTTTTTCTTCCCTACTTTTGCACTATTTTCATTTTTCTTTGTATTTTATATTTCGATAAACTAATAAAAAAGCTGGAACCCCAAAATGTTTCTCAGAGCAGATAAAGCTTATCTCGAACCTCCAATTTACCAACACCTAAAGTTGCCCCTACCATAAACTCTGCCCCCACAGGATATGTATTCTCAATTCATAGCTTTCCATTGTCTTTTGGGGGGAATCGGAAGTTCTCTGGGTAAGTAGCCTAATTTATGCAGGACTCATTCATAACTTAAAAGTTATTAACTTAAGAGTGTCTTCTGGAGTTATCCAAACACTGTTGTGAAGAAACCACCATAATGATGACAGGTTTAAATCACCTTACTTATGGATGGGCAGAGCTGCACATCACTAGTACAGATCTTGCCTTACAAATATACTCGGCTGCAGACATTTTCAATATTTTTATTTCCTACAAAAACCTAAGACTGTGTGAATCCCGCAGTCATACTTAAAAGCAGAGAAGAGTTTGGAGACAAATATTGATTTGCAATATGAGCCTTTCTTTTTAACGATGTGTAGTGGTGAAGATATTAGGCTAGGAACTGGGAGACTATGAGTTCTAGCTCTCCTTTAGGTATGGAAATGACTGGGTCTCTGTGGGTCCATCAGTCTTAAGTCCAACTCACTTCACAGGGATGTTGTTGTGGGGCAAACAGGAGGGAACATTATAGCAATAGCACTTAGACTTATATACCGCTTTACAGTGCTTTACAGCACTCTCTAAGCGGTTCACAGAGTCAGCATATTGCCCCCAACAATCTGGGTCCTCATTTTACCCACCTCAGAAGGATGGAAGGCTGAGTCAACCTTGAGCCGGTGAGATTTGAACCGCTGAACTGCTGAACAGTCAGCTGAAGTAGCCTGCAGTACTGCACTCTAACCACTGCGCCACCTCGGCTCTTATATACAGTACGTTCCCTTTACTTGTACAAAATAAAGGCTAGATGGAAATCTAATAAATAAGCAATTTTTGGAAGATTAAAAAGTAGAACGGGGCAGGATATCTAGTAAATAACAAGGGAGAGACACTGATGGATACCCTGGTGCTTTGAGGTTCAATATGGGGACTCCAGAAGTAGCAAACTGAACCTGAAATGTGTGTGTGTGTGTGTGTGTGTGTGTGTGTGTGTACACACACACACACACACACACACACACACACATTCTCCATTCAAATGAGTAATACATGAAGAAAAGGCAGACTTATGACCACAATTGAGCCCAAAATTCCCATTGCTAAGTGAGACAGTTGTTAAGTGAGTTTTGCCCCATTTTATGACCTTTCTTGCCACAGATATTAAGAGAATCATTGCAGTTGCTAAGTTAGTTACATGGTTAGGTGAGTCTGGCTTCCCCATTGACTTTGCTTGTCAGAAGGTTGCAAAACGTGATCACATGACCCCGGGACACTGCAACCGTCATAAATATGAGTCAGTTGCCAAACATCTGACTTTTGATCACGTGACCCCGAGGATGATATTGCAATGGTCAAAAGTGTGAAAAACAGTCATAAGTCACTTTTTTTCAATGCCATTGTAGCTCGGAATGTTCACTAAACAAACTGTTGTAAGTCAAGAACTACATGGATGTCCAGATCAGGGATGGGTTCCACTTACCTTCCCTACCGGTTTGCATCGTGACGGAAGAGTGCGTTTTGTGCGCGCGAGCAAAGAGAGTGCCCGCGCCTACATCACGTCATGGAAATGACCTCTGGGTATGCGCAGAAGCCTCTGCGCATGCGCAGAGGGTTCTTTGCCAGCCGCAGCGACCGGAGAACTGGTTCGGGGGCATGGACAGCCAGCCATCGCTGCCGGTTCGGCGAGCGGGTGCAAATTTCCGCCACCGGTATGGGAGAACCGGTCCGAACCGGCAGCAACCCACCATTGGTCCAGATGTAATATAATAACTTCTTATTACCTGAGTAGGAATCAGGCCAAAGTTACGGGCGACCTCAGTGGAAAAACGTAATATGGCTCCTGAATTTGCTGCTAACATATTATTGTTATTCTGCAATGAGATATGCATTTATTTTAATTCAATTTATTTCTCAACAAGACCTATGTGTAATGCTTAAACTCTATTGGTTATGCCAATCCAAGGAATAGAGGAACATAGCTCTCTATTCCTCTGGGTCAGTTTTCAGTCTAAGATAAATTCAGTGAAATCATTGGGGTACGGAGACACATAAAGTTAGACATATACTGTAGTCCCCAAATGATTAAAGCTTCTTATGAATCATCCAGAGTTATTAGCCATAAACTATCGATCAGATCAAACATTACGCATTTCACTTAGTATCTGACAAAGTGTATATAAAAAAAATCTCATTTCTCTTTTCTGCAGCATCCTCTTTTGAGAGTAAGCATTATAATGGCAAACTTACTACGGGTAGTCCTTGACTTACAACCATTCATTAAGTGATTGTTCGAAGTTATAATGGCACATGACCATTCTTCAAACAACCATACAGTATCCCCATAGTCATGTCATCAAAATTTGGATGCTTGGCAACTGGTTCATATTTATGAGAGTTGGAAGTGCCCCGGGGTCATATGATCACCTTTTGCGATCTCTGTCGAGCGAAGTCAATGAGGAAGCCAGATTCACTTAACAACCGTGTTACTAACTTATCAACTGCAGTGATTCAATAACTCGATATTATTGTTTTGAGAACAATAGTTATTTCAGATTTTCAATATCATGTTTATTCCAATCCCCGTGTCTGCAATCAGCATCTACACCAGGGGTGGGTTCTAACTTCACTTCCTCCCGCGCCACGTGGCTGTGCTGCGCACCTCGTGCCATGCGCCTCGTGCCGCACGTCTTATGGCTGTGCCTCATGGCCACGCATGCGCTTCGCGCGCGCATGCGCAGTGCTGAAAAATCAGAAAAAAAATTAAAAAAAAAAAAGCCAAAAACAAGATGGCGACGCATACGCAGTGCCGGAAACTCAGCTTCTGCGCATGCGCAGAAGAAACCCCCCCCCCAAAAAAATTCCCCCCCAAAAAAATTTCAAAAAAATAAAATAAAAAAAAAAGATGGCGGTGCCCACGGACCGGCACCGACTGAACCAGATCCGTGACGTCACTGTGATGTCACCAGCAGGTCACTACCGGTTCGGGCGATCCGGTCCGAACCGGGAGGAACCCACCTCTGATCTACACTTAATACATTTTGTGGTTTTCTTTAAAATACACACACACACACACACACACACACACACACACACACACACACGTGTATGTGTATATGTATGTGTATATAATTTAAATGTCCTTCAAAGCACCAGATGAAACTGGGAAGATAAAACAAACAGAAATTATTTCAACTGTGTTTTAGTATAAAAATGATTTAAGAAAAAAAGGCAAGGATTTATGCCTTAGGCCTGAGTGAAACTCATCCCTGGCTCCCAGAATCACTCCAAAAATTGCTGTCAAACTCTAAATAAATTAGATTTTAATCAAATGTAATTTTACTCTGCATCCACTAATGTCTTCATCCTGGTTCTAACCACTCTAGAATGCTGCGCCCAGCTCACCATTCAAAGACCAAGTGCAGACCTCAGCTGGAAAAGGTCCAAGATAAATAGGAATAAATTAATTAGAAATATGAAATAAATGCAGTGATATTTACACTGAGAGAAGTGTGGAAATCAGCTACAACAAAAGAGATCTGGGCTGGTCCATTAACAGCACTTGTTATAAGAAAGCTGTTCATAGTGTACACAACTGGAAATACATTTCACTGAATTTAACATTATTTTTAGGCAAATATGTTTGGGATTGACCTATAGTATCATGAAACTTTACAGCACAACAAATCTGCCAACCATATAGGCTACAAAGAATTACAGTCGAAATCCCACTGGTGACAAAGACAAGAAAAAGGTAGTTTTACATATTTAAGCTTCATTTGGCATTAACTCCACAACATGGGAAAGCTTAGATTTGAATTGGCTTTGTTCTTTTAATAACTAACTCTTCATTTGGGAATACCCAGCCAACATTCTGTTAACAGCAGAAAGTAACCATGCAGTCAGTGATTTTTTCCCCTCTGCATACCAGTTTGTTTCCAAGTGACTTATCTGCTGCTCTAAAGACCTTCAGAAGTTTAGAGTGAGGGGCACTTCTAAAAACTGGGATGATCAGCTGGAATCACTGAACCAAATCCAAGCTTGATTTCATCTGGATCCGGACAAACATACCACACTTTAATCAAGTTTGCTCACCAGGAAAATTAGATTGCTCTCAAAAGTTGCAACAAGGGAATTCCCTACAAGGCACGTAGAGAAATGTAGTATTGTCAAAACCAAGGAGAACTTTCTCAACCAGTTGCTTTTTGGAGAAGCTGACTGTGATTTATGGGAGTTGAAGTCCGGTAACTTTGGAGGATATCAGGTTGGGAAGGCTGCCAAAATTATATGACTCGTTATGTAAATTTAAATGCAAAGAGTAAACAATAGTTGAAAAGAGCATTCCAAGAGACCTACCTCTTTGTTGCTAAAAGCAACCAAGAAATACATGACAGAGAGGCAGAAATCTGTGAAAAGCATTTGAATTTTTGGAATGTTTCCATTTATTTGTCAGTCCTACTGATATAAAAAAGTTTGAGTCAACAATTATCTCCAAAATTTGCCCCTTGCTTCATTTCACTTCATCAGCAATACTTGTCCAACATGCAAAGGTGCCGTGTGAGAATGTAACGGTGCCCACTGGTTTAATCAATTCAATTAAAGAGATTAGGGATCAGCCAGCCATGTTGTCTGCAAAATTTAGCTTCCTTCATTACGTTGAAGTTCTCACCTCATAGATTCTACAGGCGTGTTATGTGTTGCTCAAAAGAATCTGAGGATCTCCATAAATCAATAATGGCTATCAGTCTGGATAAGGCCATACAACCATTTATAAAGCTCTAAGGTTCCATCAATCCATGGTCAAGGGATATATGTTTGAAATGGAGAGGACTGGGCCAATACCAAACTTTCTCAAGAGCAACTGTCTTGTCGAAATCAACCCAAGGGTGCAGCATATAACTGGGCAGCTATGAAGAATTCCATAAAAACATCCAAGGGTTTGCAGATCTCACCTACCCCAGTAAAAGTCAGTGTCCACAACTCTACCCTCAGAAAAGCATTGGATAAAAATGTCATTCATGGCATATTAACAAGACAGAACACTGATAGTGAGGCCAGGTCTTCCAAAAAAGCACCCCGATGTGATAACTCTCCAGACTTATGGAGAAATGCTCTGTGGGTAGATGAGCAAAAAGATGGACGTTTTCAGTCTACATTGGCCATGAATCTCTGGAGGAAACCAAATACTGTATTCCATAAGACCTTTATACCAATTGTCAAGCATGGTGGTGGCAGTGTTGTGCTTTGTTTTGTGGTTTCAGGACTTGAAAGGCTTGCCATAAGTGAAGAAAGCATGATTTCCTCTCTACGAGAGAATATCAGTCCATTTATCATCAGGTGAAGCTGAATCTCACGTGGATCATGCAGCAAGACAGTGGTCCCAAGCATATGAGAATCTAGAAGAGAAATCACAAAGAACAAATTCAGGGCTTTGAAAAGAACAAGACAAAGCCAGACCCAACCTCATAGAAACATGACAAGAATTAAAAGAAGCCTTTTATATCAGAAATCCCTCAAATGTTTGCTATGGTGGAATAGACCCATAATTCTTATGCAGCAATGTGACAGATTGCCACATACATTGTGTTGCAATTACTGCTGTAAAAGGTGGCACAATACTTGACCTTAAGTCAAGTATTAGTTTTTCATGTTGGCATATTAATGCTGGGAATGACAGCGGATCAGTAGACCCCACATGAACATTTGATAATCTTCAGAAGTAAAGAACTGCAAAATTTCATAAAATTAACGGTGGCTGTATATTTTTAGAAGGATCATCCTTGCACATTAGTGGTAAGATTTTCCACTAAATGCTAAAAGTACCTCGGCAAGTGGCACCATCTAATTGACCTTTTCTGAGCTGAGATGTTAAGTGGCACCAGACTGGTAGTGCTTGAGTAGTAGGTAGACTGGAAAAATTATCTATCTATCTATCTATCATCTATCTATCTATCTATCATCTATCTATCTATCTATCTATCATCTATCTATCTATCTATCTATCTATCTATCTATCTATCTATCATCTATCTATCTATCTATCTATCTATCATCTATCTATCTATCTATCTATCTATCTATCTATCTATCTATCTATCTATCTATCTATCTATCTATTTGGTTTTTGAGGTTTTCGCGGGTATTTGTATGTAGGTCTATGGTTATTTGGGTTTTCTCCCGCGTGAAGTTGGAGATGTGGTTGCGACGTTTCGACGAAGTCTCATTCGTCAATTCGTCATTGGTTATCAGGCTTGTGTCTCCGGCCTCGTGCTTCTAGGAGCCATGTTTCTTCCTGGAAGAAGGCAATAGCCTTCCATCTAATCCAGGCCCGCGGGCTGAAACCAGCCTGTGCGGTGCTTAGATTTGGCTCGCAGGCCCACCCTGGAAATAGTGAAGGACCAGCCCACGGTGCCTCTGCCAGCAAAAATGGAGCTCGGGGAGGTCGCTCTGTTTTCGCTGGCAGAGGGTTGCAGGAAGCCGTCATGGCCGAAAACGGAACCCGGGTGGGCCATGTGTGACCTCCCCGAGCTCCATTTTTGCTGGCAAAGGGCTGCAGGAGGCTGTCACAGCCAAAAACGGAGCCTCGATGAGTGATGTGGAGTTGGCCACACCCCCCTGGCCACACCCCCTGCCCCTCTGAGCTCAAACACAACCCTGATGCGGCCCTCAATGAAATCGAGTTTGACACCCCTGATCTAATCCATTCCAACTTAATATCAAGAAAACTGCACAGATACACACGCCCAGGAAGTCATCTGAAGCTGAGCTCCAATTGACGATGTTAAAGTTACCGAAAGCCACACTGACAAGGAAATGACAGCACTCTAGAGATTTTTATGATTTGTGAACCCAGCCAATTATGGTTTGCTTAACCACAGTTGAAAGAAACCACGGCTTCAGCATGACATGGAGAGGAACGTGTTAACCTCATTCCACTGACTTCAAACTAAATTCCACCCACTGTAAATTCCACATTAAAAAAACAACAACACCCCGCTTTAAATTAAAAGACAACGAAGAGCAATACCTACAGACCCATGCTGCTAAGCTATATGCAGTTAATTAATTAGTGCGCTGAATCAGTACACTTTTCCTTGGTTGGAGTTTGATTAGCTTTCCATTTGGCTGCTTCCTGGTTAAGGAGGGTTAAAGGGGAGGGGGGAAATCCCCAACTCTTTACCACTTCCATCCTTCACTTATATACGCACACACACCCCAAACTCCCAAGAGGTAAAGGTAGAACAAGATGATCCAAAGTAAACATCCAAAGGTCATCTAGAGGCTGTTGCCTTGAAGATTTTTCACACAGCCTAAGGGAGAAAAAAAGGCATACCTGTTTCATTCATAGATGGTGGAAAAATGCAATCAGAAGCAGTGACTCCTTTCTTATCACCTCCTCCTCCCCCCCCCAAAAGGCAGATGGAGAGTCTTTTTAATCTGCAGGAGTCCAACTCTAATCACTGCTATGGCTGAATATTGCTTTTTTTCTAGCTGATCAGCGCAAACCAGAAGGGCATCTAAACTGCTGTGCATTTTTCCTTGAGCTCCAAGGCATCAAATGTAATCGTAATCACCTGCGGCACAATTGTACACAATCTGTAGGGTTTACTTCCCCTAGAAAAACATATTTGGGCTAACAACCCTGGGGTGTGCGTATGTCCGGCGACAGTTTAATTGCTTGTTCAAAGGAGGGGGGGAAGGGGCCTTCCAAGTGACCTTGACTTTGAGCACCAAGGACATAAGCAGATTGTAACATTTGGTGATAATCTGGAATTATCTGGAGCACCTTCCTGCACCTGATGCAAACCTATCAAGCATCTAATCCCCCGGCAAGTGAAATAAAGGGTGCAAAAAATATATGGGGTGTTCCCCACCCACGTTGTTTCTCTTTGGAGGTTCCTTCAAAGCTGGTGCATTAAAAGAGATGCCCTCAACATTGTATAATTGAGATAGGCTGGACTATAATTTTCACGATAATCCTCTAATCATGGGAAGGGAGGCACCAGACTTGAAAATTGCCCTCCACCCAAGGTGAAAAGGTAGGAAAGATAACCTTTAACAAACACCACCTAAGATCATCTACCCCAGTCCTACCTCCGTCCAGATCAGCTGGATTCTATCTCCCATTCTTTTCAGCCAGCTAGCCCGCAGGTTGGGAAGGATGGGACTCCGAGTCCAGGAGACCCAGAAGGCTGAAGGTGACCAAGATCATGCCTCTTTTCTCTAAGGTGGCTTCGAGGTCCTCTCCTTCGGAAGGAGGGAAAGAGAAAGAGAGAGAGAGAGAGAGAGAGAGAGAGAGAGAGAGAGAGAGAGAGAGAGAGAGAGAGAGAGAGAGAGAGA
>QLTV01004085.1:3355101-3377223 GCA_003457575.1 Thermophis baileyi
GGTTTTTGAGAAATATATGCTACAATGCCCTACCTGTTAATGACTACTTCAGCTTCAACCGCAACAATACACAAGCACACAATAGATACAAACTTAAAGTAAACAGCTCCAAACTCGATTGCAGAAAATACAACTTCAGCAACAGAGTGGTCAACACCTGGAATGGACTACCTGACTCTGTGGTTTCATCCTCAAACTCCCAAAATTTTAACCTTAGACTATCTACTGTTGACCTCACCCCATTCCTAAGAGGTCTGTAAGGGGCGTGCATAAGCGCACCAGTGTGCCTACAGTCCCTGTCCTAGTGTCGGACAGCGAGGAGGCTGGGGAGGAAAATGGGCCAGGCCTGGAGTCTGGAGAAGGCTGGGTGCCAGAGGCAGGGATCCAGCCCGGGCCCTCTGGGAGGTCTGTGCTGATCCCAGGGCCTCCAGAGGCTGACATGAGCGAGGCAGAGGAACAGTGGGAGCATGCGCAGAGCTACCAGAAGGCAAGAACAGTTACAGAGGAGAAGGACTACTCGGGAGTAAGGCTTGGAGATAATTGGCCCCTCCCATAGGCTATAAAAGTGGAGCAAACGGATGTGCTCGTTGCAGGAAGCAACTTGGTTCAATTCTCAGCATTTCGGTTCTGACTCCATGTTTCTGTTTCGCCTTGCAAAGTTCCTTGCCAATTAAGGTCTTTGGCAGCGTGTCAAGAAAGATAAAGGTTGGTGCTTATCTGCCTTCCTATGAAAGACTTCTGTTGGACTTGTTATCATTGTTTGAGACTTATTACGGCTGGGAATGAACTTAATTCACAGCCGTTAAAAATAAAAAGAGGTGTTTGGGACTCTGTTTGTGCTGTATTATTTTATCAGGAAGCCTAGGTCAGAACATCTATCATCCATCCATCCATCCATCCATCCATCCATCCATCCATCCATCCATCCATCCATCCATCCATCCATCCATCCATCCATCCATCCATCCAGCTATCCATCAACCTATCTGGCTATCCATCCATCTGGCTATGTAAAATAGGTATTAAATGCCTTACTGAAGCCACTTAAGTACCTGTATTTCTCTTGGCTGCCTACTTTTGCAAACACAATTCCCATGTGTGTTTACTCCAGAGGATGTTCCACTTCAAAGGGATTTGAAACACACATACTCCGCAGCCAAGTGAAATCTTCCATTTACTGATTAATCCCCTCACAGCTCAGTGGCACTTATTCCTAGGTACGCATGTGGCGAACGCCACCTTGATATCAAGCAGACCTTGTGTGGACTCCGCTGGGAAAGGTTTCTTGTCATCTGTCGCCAACAAAGCTCTGGTTCCCTTGCTGTTGTCCAAGTTCAGTTAGAGTAGAGATATGAGTAAACAAGCTGGAATTAAATCAAATAAAATGGTGAGATGTTGGTCTTCAGGCTCTGGTATTGTGGTTCTGCTTGTTGTGAATGAAATTGTCCCTTTAAAGATGCGTTTGCATTCTAGGAATGATCCTATCTGTTGTCGCTGGATATCCAGATGACAGTGGAAACAAGGAACATGTTCACATGTTTACTTCAATGAGTTCTGCTGTTGTCACTCCTGAACAGGTATCAACTACCCATAATCTGATTACACCTCATCTCGATTCTTCTTGCTAGGTGTTTAACTTGAGGAGTTAACTCTTGAGGCATGCATGGAGGCTTCAGTTAGAACAAGACTTGGCACCTTGCTTACTAATCGTTACATAGTTCTGGGACTATAATATTGAGTTGTTAAAAAAATCTTAGAAATGTGTGCTAGATCATTGCGTTGATCTCATCAGATAAGCAGTCCTATTTTGATACGTGTCTCTCCAAATAGTAAGATCATCAGGAAATTCCCTAGTAATGATGACCACACTTTTTGAGGTCTCAGGATATTCTCTTAGGTTGCTCCCAAGCTCTGGAAGACACATCTTGGGGATTTCTTATCATCCACCTTTTTTTGTTTTGTTTTTAAGAAGTCAAGATTTTCTGTTTCAGCCTGATGTAGTTTAATAGTCATTTTATTTTTAACCATTATAATTCTCTATGGACAGTAAGAAGGGGCATAAATGATCCTCATAATAAATAGCTGATGGATGGGGGTTCAGAAACTATCACACTCCATACAGTATGGATGTAAGTGCTTTGTTTGTTTACATTATTTATGTTTTCCCTATCTTGCAAACCATCCCTGGGGAGCGTATAGCATGAAAAGTACACTCAGTGGAACGTAAAATTCAATATGACCATTGAAAAATAATAGAAGCAGGTAACTCTCAGCAGCCCATTTGTACTCTGGAATCAAAACCCAAGAGCAGGAGCCATCCCCCCCTCCACAAAACAACAACAATAACAATGCCATAAGGGACAATGCTGCAGGACACAGCTCCCTTGAGTTTGCTGTCCCAGAAACACAGCTGGCTTACTGCTTGAATAAAAGGCAGGAAGAAAAAGGGGGAATAAGCAGAGAATCTCATCCATGCTGTAATTTAAAGCTAAAATGGAAAATTGTAAAATTTGGTTGCTCTTTCCCTGAAAGTTTTGGAAATTGCTAGACCTTTCTAGTTTGAATAGGCCAGGGGTCTGCAACCCGTGGCTCTGGAGCTGCATGTGGCTCTTTCATCCCTCTGCTGTGGCTCTCTGACGCTCAAAACATGTGTCACAATGTGCGACACCCGCCAGCACGTGATTTATTGAGCTTTTCGACCCATATTTTTTTTCGGAGTTCAAAATATTTTCGTTGCATGCAGAAATAAAAAATTGTTTTCTCTGTAGCAGTTCATTGATTACATAAATGCAACACACTATAGTTTTTTTTATACATACAGTAGCATAAACGTAAAAAATGATATATGCAGTGTTATCTTCATTTTAGATGTCAAAAGGTTTTTGTGGCTCCCAGCGTTTTCTTTTCTGTGGGAAACGGGTCCTTCAGTGTTTAAGGTTGCCGACCCCTGGAATAGGCCATCATTTGTTTGTCGGTGCTGGAACAACTGTACTAAATTTGCAGACTACTACTGGTAGATAAGTTTCGGAGATTGAAAAACAGAATAAGAGTTGGAAGAGACCTTGGAGGTCTTCTAGTCCAACCCCTTGCTCAAGCAGGAAACCCTATACCATTTCAGACAAATGGTTGTCCAATCTCTTCTTTAAAATCTCCAGTGTTGGAGCACCTACAACTTCTAGAAGCAAATTGTTCCACTGAATAATTGTTCTAACTGTCAGGAAATTTCTCCTTGTTATTGGAAGTATGTTTCTCTTCCATAATGGCTGAGATTTGAGCTCCTTTCAGAAAAGTTCTGACTCTGATGTGTGTTTGGTTCTTTTTTCTTGCAATTGCTGGCTTTGTGACCTGACAGCATATTATGGCACAAACAAGAACTTGGGAATTGGAATACATGGTGTAGTTCACAGCTGGCTGATTCAATCCTGAAATGCTTATGAGGGAGCCTATACCATTGGGATAATGTATATTATGCATGCAATCGGATAAGCAATAGCCTAGCTATTCACAAGTTAAATCTGGGAGCATATATGCACATTGCTTTTTCCTTGCCTGGCATGTAACAAATCGGGTGCAGTGGTCTTCTCTGTGGGAAATTGAGTGAAATTTCCCTTCTGGATTGTAACAAAATACTTGTGCTTTATATGTGAGGCAATTGCTTTTATCAGCTTGGTCATCTGTGCTATACATGATAGATAGTTTATAATAAAGCACAATAATTGGGTACAAAAATGGAAGAGAAAGCTTGTAGCTGAAATAACCTGCCACTGCAAATGCAAGGATGACATCCTGGATGGAAAAAGTAAGATAAGCTGCAAAAATATCTTCATTAATATCTCCTTGCTTTCATCACCTGACTCTGTGGTTTCTTCCCCAAACCCAAAAAACTTTAACCTTAGACTGTCTACTGTCGACCTCACCCCATTCCTAAGAGGTCTGTAAGGGGCGTGCATAAGCGCACCAGCGTGCCTACCGTCCCTGTCCTACTGTCCTATTGTCCTCATCTATCTGTATTCACTTTGATTATGTTTATGTTTATACCTATACCTGCTATCTTGTACATGTTTGACAAACAAATAAATAAATAAATAAATAAAATAAATAAATTACGGATTTTCCTCTTGTTCTAGATTGGGGAACAAACACATTTTCCTTCTTCCCCATCTAGATTTTCCCCTAGATTGGGGAACAAGGAAAATTAATTTATATTGGGGAACATGAGAATAAACAGCCGTGTAAAATGGGTAGATTGAATGGAATTTGGTGCCTCCAATAAGCTTAACATTTGCTATTTTCTGTAAACATCTATTTTCTTCATTTTAATGTTCATCTCCAGGGGTGTCAAACTCAAGGCCCACGGGCCAGATCTGGCCTGTGGGGTGCTTGGATCTGGCCCGTGGGGCCGTCGTGGAAACAGCAGGGTTGCAGTAGGCCGTCACAGCCGGAAACAGAGCTTGCGAGCCCATTTTCGCTAGCAGAGCACTTGGGCCACCACAGGCGCACCTGACACGAGTGACGTCGAGCTGGCCACACCCACCCTGGCCCCTCGAGGACAAACACAACCTTGATGCGGCCCTCAATGAAATCGAGTTTGACAGCCCTGTTCATGTCCCTTAACATGAACATAAGGGCCAAATATAGGCAAATGAAATGTCAGCATTTCTTTTACAATGTACATAATCTGTTTTGTTCCAGAAAGAGAGAGCTTGACAAAATTTGAAGGTTTTTTAAAATCAAATTTGGTCAAGCTAGTGAATAATTCACAAAGGTAGTCCTTGTTTCGCGACTGCCTTTATTGACTTTTTGCAGGTACAACAGTGATGAAAAAGTAACTTTATGACCAATCCTCACATTTATGGCCTTCGTAAGTCTGTAAAACAAGAAAGCTGAAGTAGCAATAGCACTTACTTATATACCACTTCACAGTGCTTTTACAACCCTCTCTAAGCGGTTTACAGAGTCAGTATATTGCCCTCAACAATCTGGGTCCTCGTTTTACTGACCTTGGAAGGATGGAAGGCTGAGTCAACCTTGAGCGGTCAAGAAAGATCATAAGCACAGTAGCGGTTTCACTTAGCCATTGCTCCACTTTATGATTGAGGAGTTGAACCCAATTGTGGTAGCTAAACAAGGACTATCTATCTATATGCACTGGATTGTTTACGTGAGAGTTCCCCCAACTACTGCAATTGTGTAAGGACATCAGGAGCACTTACACACAATTGCTGTGTTGGTGCATGAGGCTTGCCCACAAAATGCTCATTTAACAGAAAGCGACTGGATTGGGACATTTGTCTGTCTGTCTGTCTGTCTGTCTGTCTGTCTGTCTGTCTCTCTCTCTCTCTCTCTGTCTGTCTCTATCTATCTATCTATCTATCTATCTATCTATCTATCTATCTATCTATCTCTCTCTCTCTCTCTCTCTCTCTCTCTATCTATATCTATCTATCTATCTATCTATCTATCTATCTATCTATCTATCTATCTATCTATCTATCTATCTATCTATCTATCTATCTATCTATCATCTATCTATCTATCTATCTATCTATCTATCTATCTATCTATCTATCTATCTATCTATCTATCTATCTGTCTATCTGTCTATCTGTCTATCTTATCTATCTTATCTATCTATCATCTATCATCGCCCCAAGGTTACACAGTGGCATTCAGAGTAAAGCATCATTGTGTCAAAATGATTACTCACACAGAAACACACACAGTGATGTCACTACATAAATGTCACAATTGCATACTTGGGCCCTGATATAAGGTAACTTATGGCATTTATCTGATGCGACATCACACACATTTTGTCATTTGCCGCCTCATCTCCCCATGGATGCTACTTCCTAGTTGTTTGTTTCTTTATTGTTAATAATGATGAATATGCTTGTAAGAAAGCCCACCATTGCACTGTGTGACTGTTTTATTTATAAGAATGCCTTTGGGGCTCAAACAGAGGCCAGAGGCATTCTTAGGAATAAGTATTTTGTTACATGCTGACATTTCACTTTTCAGAATAAAAATTTCCTTCTGGATTTTTTTTTTTAATTTGGAAGTTTCTCGAGGTATCCAAGTATGCAAACAATGTCTGGTCACAAATAACAAAAAGACCCTGAGAAGTTTTTACTGACCTCGGAAGGATGGAAGGCTGAGTCAACCTTGAGCGTCCAGTTTTGGTCACCACACTATAAAAAAAGATGTTGAGACTCTAGAAAAAGTGCAGAGGAGAGCAACCAGGATGATTAGGGGACCGGAGACTAAAACATATGAAGAACGGTTACAGGAACTGGGCATGGCTAGTCTAGTGAAGAGAAGGACCAGGGGAGACATGATAGCAGTGTTCCAATATTTGAGGGGCTGCCACAGAGAGGAAGGGGTCAAGCTATTTTCCAAAGCACCTGAAGGCCAGACGAGGAGTAATGGATGTAAACTGATCAAGGAGAGATTCAACCTAGAAACAAGGAGGAACTTTCTGACTGAGAACCATCAACCAATGGAACAGCTTGCCTTCAGAAGTTGTGGGAGCTTCATCACTTGAGACTTTCAAGAAGAGATTGGACTGCCATTTGTCAGAAATGGTGTAGGGTATCCTGCTTGAGTGGGGGGTTGGACTAGATGACCTACAAGGTCCCTTCCAACTCTGTTAATTTGTTAAGTGACCATATTTGCATGGCATTCCAAGGCAGCCACACTTACAGAGACCTACCACATGTAACTACAGGTAGTCCTCGATTTACGACTACAGTTGAGACCAGAATTGCTAAGCAAGATTGATAAGTAAATCGCGCCCAACTGTATAACCTTTTTTTGCCACGGTTATTAAGTGAATCATGCAGTCATTAAGTAAATCCAACCTCACCCATTGATTTTGCTTTTGTAAGCCATCTGGGAAGGTCACAAGTGGCAATCCCATGACCCAGGATGCTGCAACCATCGTAAATGCATACCTGTGGCCAACCTTGACCATGTCACCGTGGGGATGTTGCAACGGCTGTAAGTCCGAGGCCTGGTTTTAAATAACTTTTTTTCAGTGCTGCTATAACTTCAAAACGTTGTTAAAATGAATGGTTGTAAGTTGAGGATTACCTGCGTGAGACTGGTTTGTGGACAGTGACTGAAAAGCCTTTTCAACTTTCAATAGTGCTGCGGCTGTATCTTCATTGCTCTCATTGGGCATATGATCTAGCCATCTTTGTTTATTGCTTTTGCAGAGTTTTAGAAGGGACGCAGTGCCTCAGTGGCTAAGACGCTGAGCTTGTCGATGGAAAGGTTTGAATCCCTAGTGCCACGTAACGGGGTGAGCTCCCGTTACTTGTCCCAGCTTCTGCCAACCTAGCAGTTCTAAAGCACGTAAAAAATGCAAGTAGAAAAATAGGGACCACCTTTGGTGGGAAGGTAACAGCGTTCCGTGCACCTTTGGCATTTAGTCATGCCGGCCACATGACCACGGAGACGTCTTCGGACAGCGCTGGCTCTTCGGCTTAGAAACGGAGATGAGCACCGCCCCCTAGAGTCGGGAACGACTAGCACATATGTGCGAGGGGAACCTTTACCTTTACCTAGAGGGCTTTAAAAAAAATTTGCAATCTTTATTTTACCATGCTCTGAGTGCTGATGTCTTCTGTTTTGACTCTTGTCTCTCTCTGTAGTGTTTGAACCACGTTGAACTTTACCAGTGTTCATTGCCTCAGCCTTTTAGGCTGAGGCAATGAACACTGATTGGTAAAGTTCAATGCTGGCTGAGGAATTCTGGGAGTTGAAGTCCACAAGCCTTAAAGTAGCCAAGGTTGGAGGCCCTTGTTTTAAAGCAGGCTAAATGGTGGATAATTCTGCTGTAGAAACATTTCTCCCCCCCCTTATGTTGCTTCCTCATTCTCTTCACCTGTTCTTTTTGAGCTGAGTGATCATAATGCTAATTTAGTTTCTTTTCAAAAGACAATGAGGACGTTTTAATTTCACCCTCGGATTCTCTTCCTTTATTAATCATGAATTACGCAGCCACCTGTTAAAGGCTGGATAAGTCCTATTGGCTTTCGGGACCAATGGCTACCGGTTCCACGATAAGTTAATGAGTGCCAAAAGAAAAGAAAAAGGAAAGGAAAATCCTATTTTTCTTTTTTTTTTTACAATTGGGCTGTAGACAAATCCGGCTTGATCACCCATGGTTGTGTGTTAATAGAAAAAATAGAAATGGCATGCTGGAAAGATCCAGAATGCCATTCTTTCCAGTAACCGTTTGCTTCCGAGTATGTCTTTAGGGTTCATGGGAAAAGAATGTCAATTGAAGCAATTCATTTTCAAGTCATGAGCGACAATATGAAAGCAATAGATAAGAGTGTGCCCCGCGCACACACGCAGGAATGTGCACCGCTCCAGACACGTGAGATATTCACAAATGCTCCGTGCACTGGCACAAAAGTAACCTCTTCAATGACATATTTTCTATGCCGCGTTGCATGGTTGGTAGGCGATAGTTGCTTGGCATCTGTTTCGGCTGTCAAATAGTACTTTATCACTGTGTGCACAAGTTTACGGAAGGTAATGAGTCTGTACCTCGTACCAGGAATATGTCTGCCAACTCTGAGAGCATTTATTTATTTAATTAATCTCTATAACCGCCCATCTCTATCAAGTGATTCCGGATGGCGAACAATTCTAAAATAATCAAAGACAGAACAAAATAAATATAAACAGAAGCTGAGAAAATTGTAGTAATATATAGCATATCATATCCTTAGCATGGTATATATTACGTTTCCTAGAAGATGCACGCTGTATATTTTACTTTTTAAATTTATTTATTAATTTATTTATTAACCACCCTGATCTTTTGATTCTGGGCAAATGTCTATGGAGATTCATCCAGGTCATGGTCGTCCCAAAGGTGCTTTTTCAAGAGGCAACTGGACTATCTAGGTTTTCTTTGAAGACGTTTCGCTTCTCATCCAAGAAGCTTCTTTAGCTCTGAGTGATTCTGGGCAGTATATAACAACAAAGTGAAACACCCCAGAAGATAATAGAAAAAATAAACAATTAGTTAAATACAATAGAAGTGCGTATGTATAAAGGATGTTTCATCCTCCAGTCAGAAACTTGTTAAAAAAAGGAAAGTTCTCACAATCTTCCTGAAGACAAAAACGAAGAATACCATCCATACTACCAGGATAACACATTTCATAATATGGAAATGCCACAGCCTTTGAAGCATGGAGATTTGATTTGGTCCATAGTCATGTTCAGATCTAATGCTAAATTGTGTTTAGTGAAACACTCTGTTTCAAGAAGTGATAATTCATAGTGCACTCTTTTTATTTGTGATAAATTGTGGTCAGCAGTAAAGAAGAAGTGAGTATACCTAATGTTTTTGTCTCTGGTAGAGATGTAAGGAGCCGAAACAGAAGAGATCTAATGTTCAAGCAAGCTTGTTCATGTAACGCTAAGCAGTTGATGGAGCTGAAGTCAGTTGTGGTCTATACAACTCTGGATCTGAAAATACTGTACTGGCTTTGGGCTGTACTGGCTCTGGACATGCTATCTCCTTGAATGTTTACAGTATAGGAGACATTTGTAAGCTAGGAGCAAGCAATTGCTAAGAATTTTTTTTTAATCAGGCATTAATAATATTTCCATTGAGAAATATGGTAAGCTCTTGAAGCTTATGACTATTTTCCATTTCTTTTGCAAACACTATACAGTTTTTTGTGTGAAATTGTAACTTCTCTGTAGATGTCGGGACCCAAGACTAATATATTTGAACCAACTTTTTAAAAGCAACCCTTTCATATTGATCTTCTGAAACCTTTAATTCTCCCTGTGTTTGTCCTTTAAATGAACTGTTGCTTATTTTTTATTGTTTTTGAATGCATTCTGAATCTTAGCTTAGTTGTTATTTTTTACTGTTTTTCCTCCATAACATTCTGCTGATTTCTTAGAATGCTTTGTCCCTAAATAAAAAAAAACAGTATAGAAATAGAAAACAAATGCATATTCTGATTTTCTTTTTGACACTCCAGGTAATATGATGAAACGCTTTAAACAGGATCAGAACACGTTTAGACCTTCACGAGTTGAAGCTGCTGAGTTGGAAATCTCAGATTTTCACAGTGGAAAAAGCTATTTTGTAAACAAGAGGCGTATAGCAGAAAATTTCAAGACCATAAAACAAGTATTTGCATTATTGTTGGAGGGAGAAGAAGACTCAAGATTCAAAGCTTTTGGGACTAAAATATATAAAGGAGAGGATTCTTGGTGGTTGTTAAATGGAAAAAAAAAACACCCCTTTGTTTATGTAGCTTCCTAATTCTTTGTACTAACTTTATTTACCTGATCACCTTGAGTCTGTCTGGGGATGGCGAGTGGGGAGGCAATCTAATTTCTTGCCGGTGTAGAAAACCTTGTCTAGCCTGATACACACTTCTGATATAATAACAAACTGTGATTTCCTCTCAGAAGAATGAGTTGTGGGGTTGAACATTTCCCTTCCTTCTTATTTCTCACACAAGGACAAGAAGCTTAAAATTCCTTGTTGCAGCTTAGAGTAAGCTGCCGTTTTTCTTCACCTTTGAATTCAGGAAACAGAAATTTGTTATGTAGTTATGTAGACGAAACCATGATCAGTCATGGTCTCGGGTCCTTTTTTATTAACAAATGGCGGTTTGAGCAAATTATAGTTTTCTGGTTTGGAGATAAAGAGAAGCCAGACAAATGTTTCGGTTTTAAAGTCGTCCTTTTGGTTTCAGAAGAAAGTGAGGCAATAGGAATAGCAGTTGCTCTGAGATATTGTGTACAGGTAGTTCTTGACTTAGGTCCACAATGGAGCCCAAAATTTACCTTGCTAAGTGAGGCAGTTTTAAGTGAGTTGCGCCTCTATTGATGACCTTTTTGCCACAGTCGTTAAACGAATCACTGCAGGTGTTAAGTGAACCATGCAGTTGTTAAGCTAATCTGGCTTCCCAAATTGACTTCGCTTATCACAGTGGTTCTCAAATTTCCTAATGCCGCGACCCCCCGTGACCCCCACCCCGCCGCCGCCAGCCGCATGCACAAAGCGTTCTGCGCATGCGCAGAGGGTAAAAGAACCCAAATGGCGGCATCCGGGCGGGTGGGCGAAGTCTCCCGCTTCCGTCGCTACCGGCTGTCCGGCGACCCGCAGGCACAGCCGAACCGGGAGCATTTCATCCCTGCTGACGGTGGCACCAAGATGGCGGGCTAGCGCACACGGCGACCCCTGTGAAAAGGTCGTTCGACCCCCAAAGGGGTCGCGACCCACAGGTTGAGAACCGCTGGCTTATCAGAAGCTGGCTGAGAAGGTTACAAATGGTGGTTATGTGACCCCCAGGACAGCACAACTGTCAGAAATACATGCCAGTTGCCAAGGGCCTGAATTTTGATCAAGTGACAATGGGGATGCTGCAATGGTTGTATCAGCGGTGGGTTACTCCCGGTTCGGCCCGGTTCTGTGAACCAGTAGCAGCGGCGGTGGGAGGCTCCGCCCACCTGCCTGGGACGCTTCTGCACATGCGCAGAAGCATTGCACGCGCACGAACTGGTAGCAACGGGTTTTAGAACCCACTACTGGGTTGTATGTGTGAAATCCAGTTATAAGTCACTTTTTCAATGTTGTGGTAACTTTGAACGGTAACTAAATGAATGATTGTAAGCTGAGGATTGCCTGTAAGAAATACTGCCTAAAAAGTAGGAACACCTGTAAATACAGGTAGCCCTCGACTTACAACAGTTCCCTTAGTGACCGTTCGAAGTTACAGCGGCACTGAAACAAGTGGCTTATGACCTCTTTTCACACTTATGACCATTGCGGCATCCCCATGGTCATGTGATTTACATTCAGATGCTTGACAACTGACTCACATTTATGACGGTTGTAGTGTCCCGGGGTCATGAGATCTCCTTTTGCGACTTTCTGATGAGCAAACTCCCTTAACACCCATATTACTAATTTAACAACTGCAGTGATTCACTTAACAACTGTGGTAAGAAAAGTTGTAAAATGGGGCAAAACTCACTTAACAAATTTCTCACTTAGCAACATAAATTTTGGGCTCAATTGTGGTCATAAGTTGAGGACTACCTGTATTGAGCCTAGATTTACACAGAAAGAATTCTGCTGGGTTTTTGGACTATGTGTTTACCAATTGCTGAATTGTTGCTTTTTTTTTTTTAGTGGAGAAAATGATTTCCTAATATAGCTGAAGTAAGCCTTAAAATGAAGAATTATTTATCTGAACAATGGTCTGAACGATGGAGGAAGTCTCTTTGTTTTGTTTCCCCAAATTCTTTTTTTTTTTTTGTCAGGCAGCTGTTCTGTATTGAGTTGACTAGATATTGTGAATGGTTTGAAAAACATTGATTTAAGGTGTTTGAAATTCTAGCAGGACAAATAAATATTGCTTTACTTAATAGAGTAGGACTTAAAATCTGCAATGTGATTTTGCAGGATCAGGATCCGTTTTCCTGTAATCTTTTTGCTGTTTAAATGTTGTAAGGTTGGAAGATAACTAAGAAAGGAACTCGGCTAACCTCACGTGTTTGAGAGCTTGATTAATTAAGTTTAATCCTTTCTAGCAGGTATGTAGCTACATTAATTTTTTTTTTGCTGTGCTTTAAAATTCTGGACCCTTGCTGGTACTTCAATTTCAATTTGCAGTCTATTCTTTGGGGTAGAAAATGTTCCTTAGTGTTAAGCTAAATCTCTCTCCCTCAACCACTTTCTTTAAGCTCATTATTTTTTGTATGCTCAACACTATGTGGAGTAACTGGTCAGCTTCTTTATTACAAGTTGATACAGATTTGGAAATATTTGTTATGCCTTACTAATGGGATCTCTGCTGAAGTGAACGCATTAACATCTCTCTTCCATCTCTCTCTCTGTTGATACTGTCTTTTAAGCATGTTGGCTTAAAAAACAACTCAATTCTATGTCAAGGAAAATATATGCATTAAGCAATTACAGGGAAATCATTCAACCAGCATAGTTTAATTAGATGATACTACTGAGGGGGGAAAAAAGGAGAGAATCCTGGAGTATTGAAGGATTATAAGGCAGAAAATTCACAAGGTCTAATGTTACGTTGGAATGACCTTGGCTGGAACAGATGCTGCTTAGAGAATGGTCAGATAAGAGCCAGCATAGCCCACAGCTGCGTAGCAGGCAAAACAAGAAGCGACCCTCCCTAAATTCTCAGCTTTAAAGGAGATGGTGGGAGAATTGTACTTCCAGACCTGCAAGTTGCTGTTAATGGAGCTTTGCAATAAAGTAGAATTAACTTATCTGGTCGTGTTCTCTGTCTGATCTTCCTGATAAAGGTGACATAAGGCTAAGTAGTATGGGTGGAACACTTATGTGCTTGCATAGTATGTATTGGCTTACACTTCCACTGGTTTCCATAAGGAATCTGAAGATAATTCTTAAAATCCCAGAATAGCCTCTTAACAACCTTTGGGGAGAGTGGATAAGGTATGCCAGTTTATTTCCGAGAAATCAGTCTGCCACTAATTTACTAATTCCCTTCCTTCATTAATCCATCTGGAGAGAGGGCATGTACTAAAGACTAAACCCCTTCGGAGCAGGGGTGTCAAACCCGCAGCCCACGGACAGGATGCGTCAGACGCTGGCCACGCCCACCCCCGGTTTAGCGAAGGGGAAAAAAGTCACGATACGTCACGTGACGACAACGTGACGCCGCTAGTTTGACACCCCTGCTTTGGAGAATTCTGAGTTTTTATTATATATAAAGACCTCAGAGTTTTTATAGATGTAAAGATGTCAAAGACTGAGAAGGCTGAGAAGAAAAAGAAATGGGAGACAGAAGGAACAATAGCTTTCCGAAGAGGTTGATCTCTGTCATTTTCAAGTTGGGGAGTAGGTGCTCCTGGATCTGTTACGCACATGATACCTGAGGGCAAATTTGCACAACCTAGATCTCAGTCCATAGCAAATACATACCACAACTAGCTTCCCTGTTCCTACCTTGCTATTCAGGTTACTAAGTCCAGCCTTCTTGCTGAGGAAACTTGTTTTCATGTAGACTTGGAGGAGGAAAGACAAAATATCCAAAGGCAAGACAAAATGGAGGCTGTCTTCTCTTAAAAATAAAACATATCTGACAGGGGAACCCATCTTTCTGATTTTTCTCTTCAGGGTTTTATTGTGTGTGTGTGTGTGTGTGTGTGTAAACTCTGCTAGTTTGGCCATTTCATGGATTGTTGGGCTAACTAATCTGCTAACGCTTTTATGTTGAGTTGGACTTCTTGAAATAGAATTTCCCCACTATAATATGCTACCTCAAATTCATGTTTAGAAGAAATATAAGGTGAGGAAATAATGTAGAATCCTGTGCATCGCCTGATTGTTTTTTTTTTTTTAAACCTTTTCTATACTCCATGAGGGATATTGTGCATTAAAACATATTCAGGTCATTTTTCACATTCATAACAGCTGGAAACTTAAATGTAAGAGGAAATATATCCTTAATTTTGTGGTAAATACGGTTTTCTGTGGGGCTGAATGCATATAACCTTTTCTACACTTTTTCTTGATTATACTTAAGATCAGAAACACAGTAGGAAGGTTTTTTTTTTTTAAAGCTCTGTCTATTTGGGTCAATTGTCAATCATTTTTATTTTTTTATTTCCTATATTAAGAATAATTTAAAAAAAATCAGACATATCTTGACGTGACATATTTATTTGGTTTTCTTCTGATCATCTTAGTTTTGCCAGGTTTTTTTTTTTTCATAATATCCATTTTAAAAATTAAAATTTGAAGGTTAGGCAACAGCCTTTTCTAACCTGCTGCCCAACAGATGTTCTAGCTCAGCGGTTCTCAACCTGTGGGTCGCAACCCCTTTGGGGGTCGAACGACCGTTTCACAGGATGCTTTGCGCATGCGCAGAGGGTAAAAGAACCCAAATGGCGGCGTCCGGGAGAAGTCTCCTGCTTCCATGCTATCAGCTGTCCAGCGACCCGCAGGCAAGCCCGAACCTGGAGCATTTTGCCCCTGGTGCCACGCCCCCTTTGTCACCTCATCCCATGCGGGAAGGGGGTTGCGGCGGCGGGGGGGGTAGTGTGAGTGTCGCGGCATTAGAAAGGTTGAGAACCACTGTTCTAGCTCATAATTTCCATTGCTTCCAGCCCAATCTTTAGTAGCTGTCCAAGTTAACGTCAGCACAGTCAGTTGAAAAGTTTGTTATGCAGGTGGTCCTTGACTTATAATAGTTCACTTAGTGACCAAGGTTACAACAAGCACTGAAAAATGTGACTTATGAACGATTTTCACAGTTACGACTGTTGCAACATCCTCATGGTCACATGATCAAAATTCAAACACTTGGCAACTGGCATGTATTTATGTTGTTTGCCGTATCCCGGGGTTATGTGATCCCTGTTTTCAACCTTCTGAAAAGCAAAGTCAACGAGGAAGCCAAGTTCACTTAACAACCGTGTTACTAGCTTAACAATGGCAGTGATTTACTTAACAACGGTGACAAAAAATGTTGTAAAAGGGGGCAAAATTCTCTGAACAATTGTCTTGCTTAGCAACAGAAATTTTGGGCTCAATTTTGATTGTAAGTGGAGGACTTACCTGTACAAGAGATACACATGCGAGAAGCTGACTGATTCATTGGTAAATATTGACATTTGGGCATAATGCAAAATCAAGTTTAGTATTTGCAATGAGGCAGTTATACTCCTGATATATTGGGAGAATATCAAGTTGGGAGAGGCTGACATGAAGACAAAAGCTGATAACCTGACTTAACAGAACAGAACAGAACAGAACAGAACAGAACAGAACAGAACAGAACAGAACAGAACAGAACAGAACAGAACAGAATAGAATAACAGAATTGGAAGGGACCTTGGAGGTCTTCTAGTCCAACCCCCTGCTCAGGCAGGAAATCCTAAACCATTTCAGACAAATCATTGTTCAATCTTTTCTTAAAAACATCCACTGTGTTGGAGCATCCACGACTTCTGGAGGCAAGTAGTTCCACTGATTAATTGTTGGAAAAAACTTGCCTCCAGAAGTTGTGAATGCTCCAACACTGGATGTTTTTAAGAAGGGACTGGACAACCACTTGTCTGAAATGGTTTAGTTTCACTTTTGGCCCTCAATCGTGCTCACCACTGGCACAAACCTTATGCTGCCAGATAAAGGCAGAATGCACCAACTACCACTGCAAACAAGAGGAAAGCCTGTTACACACGAAATCCACCCGCACCTTCTATAATTTTGTAAACACCAAACTTAAAGACTTGAAAACCATTCCACCCCTAAAAGGACCAAATGGAAAAGACTGTAATGAAAAGGCAGTACGCAACCTAAAACCGTCTCTATCTATTGGCCCTGATGGATTATGTGCCTACTTCTTAAAAAAGCTTTCCACTGCCATAGCAGAACCTCTAAGCACAATCTATGAGATATCTTTCAGAACCAGCTCCTTGCCCAACCTATGGTCATTAGCCATGGTCATCCCTATCTTCAAAAAGGGAGACCCCAGGCTAGTTGAAAACTATAGACCAATCTCACTGTGTTGCGTCACCTGCAAAGTCATGGAATCAATCAAACCAATCCATTACCCTCTACTTAGAGACAAACAACCTACTCTCTAACAAACAGTTTGGTTTCAGGAAAAAATTGTCCTGTAATCTGCAACTCCTACACTGCAAAAACATATGGACTACACAAATTGACCAGGGTAAAGTAATAGATGCAATTTACATAGACTTCTGCAAAGCCTTTGATTCAGTGGTACACGACAAACTACTGTTAAAACTAAACTCTTACGGCATTTCCGGATCCCTGCACAAGTGAATAGCTGCGTTCCTGTCAAACATGCAACAAATAGTCAAAATAGGGAACACCCTATCAAACCCTGCACCAGTTAACAAGGGTGTCCCCCAAGGCAGCGTTTTAGGACGCACACTCTCTATACTTTACATAAATGACTTTTGCGATCATATTATAAGAAGCTGCATCCTCTTTGCTGATGATGTAAAACTATTCAACACCACTGACAATGCTGCTGCCCTACAAAACGACCTTGACTATGTGTCAGAATGGTCAAACAATTGGCAACTCCAAATCTCAACCAACAAATGCTCTTTCTTACACATTGGCAACAAAAATCAGAACACCAAATACAAGCTGGGTGGATACGACCTTGTAGACGACCCTCACTCTGTCAAGGACCTTGGCATACTCATCTCAAATGATCTAAGCGCAAGAGCTCACTGTAACAGCATTGCCAAAAAGGCATTAAGAGTTGTTAACCTAATCTTGCGAAGCTTTTTCTCCGGTAACATTGTACTACAATCTAGGGCATACAAAACCTTTGCTAGACCAATTCTTGAATACAGCTCGTCTGCCTGGAATCTGCATTGTATATCAGACATTAATACAATTGAGCGAGTCCAGAGGTATTTCATGAGAAGAGTCCTCCACTCCTCTGCTCACAATGGAATATCTTATGCCACCAGACTTGAAATTTTGGGCTTGGACAACCTAGAACTACGCCGCCTACAGTCTGACTTAAGCGTAGTACATAAAATTATCTGCTACAACGTCCTACCTGTCAATGACTACTTCAGCTTCAACCACAACAATACATGAGCACACAATAGATACAAACTTAAGGTAAACCGCTCCAAAGTCGATTGCAGAAAATACGACTTCAGCAACAGAGTGGTCAGTGCCTGGAATGCACTACCCGACTCTGTTGTAACATCCTCAAACCCACAAAACTTTAACCTTAAACTGTCTACCATGGACCTCACCCCATTCCTAAGAGGTCTGTAGGGGGTGTGCATAAGCGCACCAGTGTGCCTACCGTCCCTGTCCTACTGTCCCCATTTATTCGTACCCATTTCCTGTGTTCTTATCCATGTTTATACTTATATCTATTATCTTGTACCTGTTTGACTGACTGACTGACTGACTGACCGACTAAATAAATAAATAAATAAATAATAAATAAATAAATAAATAAATAAATAAATAAATAAATAAATAAATAAATAAATAAATAAATAAGGTTGCTAAGGGGAGAGGCCTGGTACATAAATAAGGAGGGAAAATCAAGCCATGGACTATTGTATCAGCACAATAAAAGCAGTGAGAAGGGATTGAAAATAAGTGGAAAGGAGNAATAAATAAATAAATAAATAAATAAATAAATAAATAAATAAATAAATAAGGTTTTCCAAGTAGTTTTAGCCTCTGGTAGGGGAAAAAAGTGCCTTGTCTCTCATACAATCTATATACTCTCTAGTCTCACGGTCCTTGTACCTCATCTCAAAAACAGGCAGGTGTCAATACCAATCTGTAGTGAAGGCAGTCAAAGAAACTCTCACTTGGAAACTTTAATACACAGGAGAAAGGATTTGTTCCACAATGCGAGGTTCAATGTCTGGAAGATGACTTCTTGTGACAGTTCTGATGGTGCTTCCAAAATGTCTCTGGCTGGCTTCCAGCCTTGTTTCATTTTTTTTCCTCCCCTAAAACAGCCCGCAGCAGATGGGTTGTCTGGAAGATGGAAATAGATGCCAATCTGCTCTGATCTCATATCTAGCAATCATCCAGCTCAAATGAGAACCCTCTCAAACTTGGAATGACTTTTCTCAAGCTACCTTGCAAGAGTATGAAACTTTTGACTATATGTCCTTAAGAGAATGGAAGCAGATCATGGAAGCATATTCAAGAGTATTGAAGCAGATTTCAGCATTCATGCCCTCGAGCAAATGATAAATTGGATCAGATAAAGAAGGATCTGAATGAGAAGGATGTGATAGAGATAATAAATAAATGAAAATGCTAACCAGAAAGAAAACCACCTGCATTTTTTTTTCTCATGGAATTAAAGGAGTTGGAAAGGGGCATTTAGGCCATCAGTTTGCCTAGAGCAGAAAACCCAAATCAAAGCATCCTTGACAGATGGCTGTCTATCATCCTTGCTCACAGGCTTTCAACATTTGTTTACAAAGAACCAGAAAATGTCAGTGAAATTCTCCTAGGTGAAGTGTGGTATTGCACTTACTTAGTTGTGGGTAGCCAGAGGGTGTCTGGGAATGCCCCATCTTTCACTGGAACATCTGCATTCCTATGACCTCCAATAAATTTCCCATACTCCAATTTCATTCTAAAGGTTTATCTCACAAGTGAATTCTTCCCGTGGGCCTCTCGGATTCAGAATGATGGGGAAATAAATGTGGCACAGAAGGCAGCAGCAGCAGCAGCCTTTGCCACCTTAAGAAAAAAAGGTAGAGAAATGAAAGCTTAGTTTAGAGGGGAAAGGACCGCAAGACGGATCTTAGCAGAACATTAAACATTAGCAGTGAAAGTTGAATGTGACAAAAAATATGCTGTGATCAGGTGAACCTGTAGTTTCCTTCTGTTCCCTTGTGTGTTAATTAGCGTATTAACATAATACAGGTCTTTCCCCAAATAATTACTTATGAACTGAATGGCTCTTCTTTCGTTTGTTGATAAGAGTAGAAGCTGTTGGAAACAGGAACGGGCACAAGGTTCAAATAACAGCAGGACTGCTTGATTAGTGAAAGTTAATTCTTTGTGCAGTGTCTAATAACTCCTATCTCTAACTCCCTAGCCTTTTCCCCTCACTTGTCTCCATTCTGATGTATTCCTTCCTTCCCCCCCCCCCTTTCCTTTTCAAATGTTGCTGTCTTTCTCAACACATTCATCTCCACTTGGTTTTTCCTGTGCTGTTTTTGTTCTAAGGCAGGGGTGTCAAACTCTCGTTGTCACGGCGGCATCATGTGACGTATCACAACTTTTTTCCCCTTCGCCAAACCGGGCGTGGGTGGCGCATGACGCATCTGGCCCATGGGCCGCGGGTTTGGCAGCCCTGTTCTAAGGAGATTGTACATGTGTGTGTACTTTTGTATTTATGTCAGTAAGAGTGATTTGGGTGTGCAAGAGAGAATAGGGTTGTAAAAAGGGGAATCGGCCAGTATTATTACATGGATTGATTAATTAAATTGGTTACTCTTAGACAACACATAGAGTCTCTTGCAGGGGTGAAATTCAAAATTTTTCCCTACCGGTTCTGTGGGTGTGGCTTGGTGGGCATGGCAGGGGAAGGATACTGCAAAATCTCCATTCCCTCCCCACTCCTGGGGGAAGGTTATTGCAAAATCCCCATTCCCACCCCACTCCTGGGGGAAGGATACTGCAAAATCTCCATTCCCTCCCCACTCCTGGGGGAAGGTTATTGCAAAATCCCCATTCCCTCCCCACTCCTGGGGGAAGGTTATTGCAAAATCCCCATTCCCTCCCCACTCCTGGGGGAAGGATACTGCAAAATCCCCATTCCCTCCCCACTCCTGGGGGAAGGTTATTGCAAAATCCCCATTCCCACCCAACTCTGGGGCCAGCCAGAGGTGGTGTTTGCTGGTTCTCCGAACTACTCAAAATTTCCGCTACCGGTTCTCCAGAATCTGTCAGAACCTACTGAATTTCACCCCTGGTCTCTTGTCCTTAACTTAGTCCTTCAGTCTTAAACTTGGTCCTTCAAGATCCCTTCCAATTCTGTTGTTCTGTCTTCCAATGGTACACCCATTGTCACTGGAACTTGATGCTGGTAATTCTCTTCTTATGTAAAAAAGTTAAATCATGGCAACTGGACCAAAGTTTATTCAAACTGAGATGTTCCCTTACTCATCCAAGTAACTTCTTTGGTCAAAATGAAAATGTTGGGTAGACAGAGAGTCAGAGAGTCAGAGAGTCATTGGAATGAACCAACTCTTGCCCTACAGACTGCAGGAGGTTTCTCCCCAAAATAAAAAGCAAAATGTCAAGAACGGTGACCAAACTGTACTTGAAGCTGTGTCTATTTTTTTATATGTGATGCATATGCCATATTCAATTGCACTAATGTCACATTTTTGACCACATCCTGTAGATACACCTGTTTAATACACCCGCATAGGCGTTAGGAAGGGCATCCAGCCAGTAATTAGCAGAGGCCCCCCCCCACCAAGGCTGTGTGCTCTCTCCACTTCTCTCCTCTCTATACACCAATGACTGCATCTCAAATGATCCATCTGTTAAACTACTGAAGTTCGCAGATGACACAACAGTGATCGGTCTCATTCGAGACAATGATGAATCCGCATACAGATGGGAGGTTGAACAGCTAGCCTCGTGGTGCGACCGGAACAACCTGGAACTGAACACACTCAAAACCGTAGAAATGGTGGTAGACTTTAGGAGAAACCCTCCCATACTACCACCTCTTACAATACTAGACAACACAGTATCTACAGTAGAGACCTTCAAATTTCTAGGTTCTACCATATCGCAAGATCTAAAATGGACACCTAACATCAAAAACGTCATCAAAAAAGCACAACAAAGAATGTTCTTTCTGTGCCAACTCAGCAAGCTCAAACTGCCCAAGGAGCTGCTGATACAGTTCTACAGAGGAATCATTGAGTCGGTCATCTGCACCTCTATAACTGTCTGGTTTGGTTCTGCACACTGTTTATATAGGTATTGAAATTGTTGCTCTTGCTGTATATATTTATACATTTTTTTATATTTTCAGTTCTACAGAGGAATCATTGAGTCGGTCATCTGCACCTCTATAACTGTCTGGTTTGGTTCTGCAACCCAACAAGACAGACACAGACTTCAGAGGATAATTAGAACTGCAGAAAAAACAATTGCTACCAACCTGCCTTCCATTGAGGACCTGTATACTGCACGAGTCAAAAAGAGGGCTGTGAAAATATCTACAGACCCCTCACATCCTGGACATAAACTGTTTCAACTCTCAAAACAACGCTATAGAGCACTGCAAACCAAGACAACTAGACACAAGAACAGTTTTTTCCCAAACGCCATCACTCTGCTAAACAAATAATTCCCTCAACACTGTCAAACGATTTACTAAGTCTGCACTACTATTAATCCTCTCATCGTTCCTATCACCCATCTCCACCCACTTATGACTGCATGGCCTTAACTTTGTTGTTTGTATCCTTACGATTTATATTGACTGTTTCCTAGTGTGATTTGATTGCTTATTTATACCCTATGACTATCATTAAGTGTTGTACCTTATGAGTCCTGACGAA